>CAHIKZ030001638.1:337500-342500 GCA_903632075.3 Acanthosepion pharaonis
TATATATATATATATATATATATATATATATTATTAAAAACACTAATATTCCATGGTTATAATTAATCATAGTGGAATTAAATCATGATCAATTCATCGTGACCTACAAATTCAAATTTTTTTGAATTTTAGGTCTGATGAATTGGATCGTAATTACGATTCCAATGTAATAAATTTAACCATGGAATATTAGTGTTTTGTTTTTATATTATATTCTTACTCTGTCTTGGACTTTAAGTTCTACCTAGATTCTATCCTCTTGAAAATTGATGTATATATATATATATATATATATATATATATATATATATATATATATATATATATATATATATATATATATATATATATATATATATATATATACATATTTATACACGTTTCATTAAATAATATAGACAAGTGTTGTCTATTTATTTTATGTAAAATCTGTTCGTAACATCTGATAAGTTTGATAACATTATCATTAAACGAAGAAAGAAATTCACAATATTGATCCATATTTTTTAATATAATCTAAGCTTTCGGCTTACTTAAGCCATTATCAAAGATGTAAATCACAATCATATTAAACAATATACGGACACGACAGTGATGATAGTCTGTCATTGTTTACATAGTTAATCACTAAGCAACGATAAACACGCGCATATAAGACGCTAGAAGCGAAAATCGCACAGCATCTCATGACGTCACACATACGTATATTGACCATTAATATTATCTATGAATCTATCTATCTATCTATCTATCTATGTCTCTATGCTTCTCTCTCTCTCTCTCTATATATATATATATATATATATATATATATATATATATATATATATATATAAACCTGTTTGGTTTGAACAAAACTGACAAGATAATTTTCTTTATATTTTATCATGTTATTTTCTTGTATGCGTACAAATGTTTTCTTTTCCGAAATTACTGAATGTTACGTTCTCTTACGTCAACTTTTGACTGAATAAAAAGAGAGACTGAGCCCATTACCCTTGAATGGCCACCAATTTATCGCAGAAAGAAACGGTAGCCTACTGTTGGAAATCCTCTGCACTATCAGTTAGGAATCGAAAGTGATATGATTGCCAAAGCGTGTATCACGGATGACATTTGACTGAATAAATGGTTTGTTGATTTCGACCACTTTTGGTTAAACTATTTGCTAAACAATGTAATAATGTGATACTACTATAATAAATAGTGTATACACACACGAACACACGTATATACATACACAAACATGTGTGTCGTTTATTTATTAAGCCCAAAAAAGAAAACTATTGTACTTATACAAGAAATATATAAGAAACTAAACATAAGTAACTCGTCAAATAGCTACACAGATAAAGAACTATGTGAATACATGTATGCGTATATGTCTAGATGCGTGTGGCATGTGTCCGCTTTCTGACCATGAGACTCAGGTTCGAATTTCACCATGGGCGATTTGTCAGGAAGGAGACTTCCTGATGTTATAGGTCTGGGGTGGGGGTGATCCCAGCGTGCGGCAACTTTGAAAAATGCCTGAAAACCATGCCAATGAAATTGTGAACACTTGGGGCCGTCGATAGTTGTGCTAGCACGAAATCACAAGTCATCGTGACCGAGGGATTGAGTCTGTTGGTCTTGTTCAGATTGTTGATCATTCTAGATAACACGCTCACTCTCTGTAACTGTAACTAAGGTCTGCTCAGCATAGCTGCGGTATAAACCACAGTTTTGGCCCTATGGGTGTTGAACAAATACAAATATGTCTGAGCAAGAGTCTGCAATAGGGATTGACTAGCCGTCCTAGTAGACGGGTGTCTTCAAATACGAGTGGCCAACTATTATTATTATATGTCTATGGATACGTGTGGATTGATAGGTAGATGGATTGATCGATAGATAGATAGATAGATAGATAGATAGATAGATAGATAGATAGATAGATAGATAGATAGCAATACTTTCTTAAGACCACTAAATATGTGCAACTTACTGTTTGTGTAATCATATGTGTAGATGAAGTATGTGTTTTGCGCATGCGTGCATGTAGATTGGGTTGTTTTGCTTCTGAACTTGTTATTCATTCATAGGCCACACATAATGTTAGTGGGAGTAAAGGATTTATTATTATAATAAAGAATGATTATTTATGGAAACAAACTAGGCTTTTTTTTTCTTTTCTTCATCTTTTTAATTAAATTCAAGAGACACTAATTAATTTTTTTCTCGTGATATTTTTTTCATTTTTTTTTTTGTCATTTTTATTTCTCGTACTTCTCTTTCTCTATTTTCCTGAGGAAATATAAACCTTGATAATGATTTCTATTTTCTCTCTCTGATTTCTATTTTATTTTTTGCTGTTTAATACGTTCAGAGTTAAAAGATTTTCAGCGTGTTAATGATCTCATTTACTGATGGACAAAGTACAAGGTGTCCAGAAAGTCTTTTTACAATTTAAAAAAAAATATTACAAAGATAATTGATGTGAAATCTTAATCTGATTTGTTCTATGTTCTCAGTCGTTAAGTTTTTAAACACCCTGCATTTGTTTATTTCTGTTATCATGTAGATGAAAGAAATGAACCCCTAACATTTCCAGACTGGTGTATTGGAAGGGATAATTTAACTGAAATAAAAATAGTGTCTTTTTCACTTTCGCCTTCTGTATTTATCGATTATTTTTCTAAATATAATTTACAATTTTTGATTATTTTTAAAATTTAATTATATTCGTTTTTTTTTAAACACCTTTTCTCTCGTTTTTTTTCGGAGAAACTTTATGTACTAAGTATTATATGAATATTTTAATTATTGCGGACCAATATAAAATGATTGAATAAAAACGAATAAAGGACAAATAAAATATCTAAAAATATAAGGATATAAGAAAAAAAATCTATATAATATATGACAAATATGTAAAGTTGTAAGTAGATAGATAGATAGATAGATAGATAGATAGATAGATAGATATTATTTCAATATACTAGTCTATATTTTATAATGTCGACAAATAAAGATTAAATAGAACTCGCCACTGTGAATTATTTTCCCATCAGTAAATCCTGATGTTTGGAATTTTATCATAGCCGAAAAAAAGATCAATATTGATAAATGAACAAAATAATTTTGGTAAAATTTTACAGGTATCTCTTGGAAGATTGTTTTCTTTTTATGTGTATCTGTTTATAATTATCTTATCATAAAAGTTAGTGCTTCACAGGAACTGCTAATAAATAACTATATTGTCAAAGAATTTGATGCAACTACATTTCTTCCTAGCTACTGATGTCACTAGCGGTAAACACACGCGCGTAAAGTATAAACAAGTAGCGTTTATCGGTGCACGTGCGCGTATTTTTTTCGTTTTGAATCGTTCGTAAGCTGCCGGAAATCTTTCTCGAAATGTATTATAAAAGAAAAAAAAAACTGCACGCTTTCTTTCTTCTTCACCTGTCTATCTTCATTAAAGACTGACTTTTGTCATCGCAGAAACCCACGCGTGAGTAAGTACATTTATCGATAAATAAATGATGCTAGATTCTAAGCTTTCGAAACGAATTCCATGTTTGTTTATCCACGTGCTTTACAAGCGAACGTCTTTTGGAAGGAATTACGTTAACTTTTAAGAAAGTCGTTTTCAACAATTTATGTTTTGCTAATTTTAAAATAAAATGATGTGATTAGTGGAAGTTAACAAAAACAATGTAGAATAAATTTAATTTTTTCATATTTTTTCATCATCAGAAGAGGACCAATTCAGTAATATCTTTTTAAAAATTAAAAACGAATTCTGACATTCGTTCAGGAAAAGAACATTTATTTTCTTTTGCCTTCGTAATAGAATTGTCTTATACCTTTTTTACGTTTATTAAGACAGAATTGAATTTTTTATACTAGTGTTAGCCAGATACAAGGCACAAGAGCCACTCAAATTAGAGCGATACTAAAAAAAGGTTGTTCTAAGTGCCGGAAAGGAAGTAAGAATTGCATGCATAATGTCTGAATTTCTGTGATAAAGATTTATCATTATTTACAGTTATATATGTCATCACAAATCTTTAGGCGTTGTGACCTTCGACCTTCCTCAGGTGTATATATATATATATATATATGAATCGATATATCTCGCTAAGCTCCCCAGATCGATATACGCTTGAGAAAGGCATGTAACCTAACCAGATCAATATACACCTGAGGAAGACCGGATTTCACAATAGATGAAACGTTGTGATAACAACAGCAAAGCTGAGATCAATAGTCAGAATATAAACAGTATAAATAAGAAGTGCATATTAGGAGGATACGTGGGATAGATAACGGTTGACCCTCGACTTGGAAATGTTACGATCGTAGAGATAGGTGAAGTGTGCTCTTGGGAATGTATCTGAGAAAGTAACAGTTCTGACGAGAATTTTGTCTGAGTGGAACTTCTTCCTTACTAATGGAATACGAAAGGAATGAAAATGAGTCGGCTGTGAAGGTATGCCAATGGGCTTTCTGTTGCAACTAAAGTAGTTGTTTGTAGACCTCTAAAGTCATTTGGTAAGCCTAGATATGGAATGCTGGTTTTTCAGGCAACAAATACATCACACCGGTTAGAAGATTCGTGCAAAACTATCGTTTATTACATACAGTTTACTTTTTGGAGCTGATTATAAATATTTACATTTAAACCACCAATCCACATCCGCCTGGTCGGTGTAAAAGCCTGGTATCTCTTATCATCTTAGATTTTATAAGGCGCCTTTCGTGGGCATTTAAACCCCGCGTCAGCACCTTCCTCATCGCATTAAGACAGAGGTCGGTGTAATGTCAAAGCCCGTGTGACAGTGGCCGCGGGGACTGGGTCATTTTTGTCCGTGGACAATATATTATTTTTAATCGTTTCCCTCCAAACAAAGCTATAATGCCACTATGACCCAAAGGGTTACTGAGTGTGAAAGAGAATGAGAAGATTTTACTGAGGAAAAAGAAAAAAAAAATACAAGAACAGGCTTCAGGTA
>CAHIKZ030001638.1:347500-350000 GCA_903632075.3 Acanthosepion pharaonis
CTCGATCACAGTGCCTGTCCCGTACTCCTCGTTGGACAGCGAATTGAGACTGAGGTCCTCCGTTGTTGGTAATATCTCCCTAGTCATACTGACTCCGGTTGCACCGCCGCCACCACCACCACCGATGACCCCACTGTTTTGAAGTCCACTGTGACCCACTCCGGCGCTACTAAGCCCTCCAACTAGAGGACCTCCACCAGTGCCAAAGCCGCTAAGCCCTATCACACCGGGACCACCAAGGTGTACGCTACCGCCGTTATTAAGGTTCATGTGATTGCTTTCGGTGACAATTTTGCGCGAACGACAACGTGTTTTACGGTAAAGAAGTTGGATGATCTGTTCCATGAAGAGGACAGCATAAAAACCGGTCATGGTGAGTAACTCCGCAACCGGATACTGGGAAGTGGAACCGAGGTACTTCATCACTTCTTTTACCTTTTCTCGAGTTTCGGGAATAAGGTGCAAAAAGCAAGTGGCCAAGAAAACACCACCAGAGAAACATCGTGACCCGTTCAGTATATACTGGATGGTGGAGTCCATCTTAATCAGCGTCTGTCCGATGTATTTCATCAGTTTCATGGGTAACAGACCGGCGATCATTGTGAGAGCCGTTAACGTCACCAAGGCTATGATCTTGGCGGCCACCACATCCATGGCGACGGAGCATTTCTGTCCCTCGCTCGCAAAATTGGCCGAGGTGTTCCTCGCAATGTAAGAATCCAACACCTCGGGCGCCACCGTCCTCTGTCCTTAGGTAAACTTGTTTCAATTACGACTCAATGCCCCTCTCCCTCCTCTGTTTTAGGGGGCACGGTCGTAATGGTCTTCCCTCTGTTTAGTTTTGCTATTTTTGAATTAAGTTTTGAATTTTTAAAAAATAATAATAATAATTAAGAGACCTTTGTGGGCCCGGCCCACAAAAGTAAAAGTTTAAAAAAAAAATGTCCTCTTTGTTCTTGTATTCTCTGCAAAAACAATGTCTCCTCGTTGTAAATGTTTGTAAAAATGACAGTTTGTTAAAGCTAGCTAGCTCCGGTAGCGAAGAGCTAGCTAAAACCCGTGGCGGTCCTGACAGTACCTATGACTCTACTAAGCTCGGTAATCTTGCGGCACCTCTACTAGTAGATGAAATGTTTACAGGGGTGTTTTAATGCAGTTCCTATTGTTGTAGTTGAATGCGACGGTTGTGGTGCAGGTGTTTGGTCGAAGTGATAGTAGTGGTCGAAGTAGGTTGGTGGATACAGCCGGTCACTGGTGAGGGTGTGTCAGTGACGTGGTGGAGAGGAACAGCCTGTTAAGTTTCTGGTGTTTGTTGACGGTTATCTCTAGCGACGTCAGATCTGGTTGGTTGCTTCCAGGCGATCCCCACTTGTCGACACTTCCGAACAAGTTGAGATCCTCTGTGGGCCGGGTACGTAAGCAGATGTATATCACTTTGAAATGTGAGTGTGTGTTAGTTTTATCCAGTGTCTAACTGCTCACATTGTAAACATAACGAACCTAAATTTTATTTTATAATATTCTTTTGTTTCAATATGTGTACGTGTGTTGTGAATGTGCACTTTTTCTCTCCCCCTCTCTCTCTCTCTTTTTTTTTTTTTTTTAACTCGGAAAATTTTATGATCTGTGGATCATTTTAAAAATTTTTCCAGGAAAAAAAAAATAATATTAAACTTCTGTTATTTGCAGTGATAAAAACGAACGAAGAAATAACATGAAAAAAAAAAACAAAAAAAAAACTGTATCGTAGAAAAAGTGTCTCTTTAAGAAATACGAAGGAAGAAAGAGAGAACAAGAGGGGGGAGATAGAAAGCGATAGTAAAGTGTGTTACTGTGTATTTCTCTGTGAGTGCGCGGATAAAAGAGAAAGAGGGAGAGTATGAGAGAGCGAATCACTGATTATGTGTAGGAAATTTTCAAATAAGTCGCGCAGTTGATAAAAAGGGCCTGGCCGCTGACGTTCGATGCTCCTCCTTGATTAATATATATATATATATATGTATAATATATATATATATATCGACGAAGTAAAAGGAACCAGGTATCAAGGTGCCGCGAGTCACACAAGTTTTGGAGAAGAGAAAGAATTGCAGAAACCAGAATTACCAAAGCTTCTCACTCACTCAGTAACTGCTGTTGCTGCTGTTGCCACCTCTCCCCGAATATACCGTCTCCATCAACCCCAACCCACTTTCTTCGTGTCCAACCGTCGACAGTACTAGAAGCAGTAGTAGTCGTAATAGTCATAGTAGTAATTGTAGTAGTAACGATGCCGTTGGTAGTCTTGGTAGAAGGTGAAGTAGATTCAAATGCAGTGGTAGTAAAACTTAGTGGTTGGAGTGGAAGTGAGAGGTGTTTGTTAAAGCCAGGTCGGTGAGAGCGGCGATGCTATAATGAACGTGCGGTTGAAGGGCGCGGTGGAGCGTGTAGGAGTCAGGATCGAAGGGTGGGGCAACATAAGCAGGCAGCCTGCTGATACCACCACGTGACCGTTATCGTA
>CAHIKZ030001638.1:360000-441443 GCA_903632075.3 Acanthosepion pharaonis
TTAAAAGCATTAGTTCCATTTCATCTTCAAGCGAATTTTGGAGTAACTTTTTTTTCTTTTTTTTTTTTTTTGGTATATATATATATATATATACAATTGTTTATTTGTGCAGAAATCGCTCCTTTACACAAGTTTAATTAAAAACGACTGACAAGGTGTATTGTTAAGTTTTTATTAAATTTTCATGTCGTTTTTCATCTTTTCTGGATGTAAATTATATTGTAATCGTCCAAATGTTTTGTATGTCCGACAATAAAAACTCCTATATCTTTAGACATATACAGTGTAACCCGGATATAAGAGAGTTGTCGGGACCGGAGTAGAAGTCTCTTATATCTGGGTTTCTCTTATATCCGGGTTTGGTTTATTTTATATACATTAACACAGGCTCTAATTTGGGACCAGAGAAAACCTCTCTTATATCCGGGTTTCTCTTATATCCGGGTTACACTGTACATAAAAATATACATACATTCAGTTAAAATTAAAAATAAAAGGAATCCTTGATAATGCCTAATTCTATAGCCGAATGTTCTCAGATATATAAAGCATTTGGAAAATTTCTTTTCAAGTTAGGTCCAGTAACGAAAAAATACAAGAACACATGAAAAATTAAACAAAAGTTTTAAACGCTGTACCTTGTCAACCGTTTTCAATGAAAGTTGTGTGTGTGCACATATAAATATATGTAGGTATATTTGCATGTATGTACAGACCGAAGCAAATTGATACAACAACGTGTCTTTCAATCTTGTTGAAAAAAATTTTTAAAGTTTTTAAAAAATTCATGGCGTTATAGTTATTTTCTTTTTTCTTTTAAATTCTGTGCATTATTAAAATGTATCTACATTGTTTATTTGTTAATTTCACTTTCAAAAAATGTTGAATAATTTAAAATAGAAATTTTAGTTTGAAAAACATCAGTAGAGATCTTAAGACGTCTTAATGATGAAGAAATTCATAGAAATTTCATTGTTTGAGCAAACACATCCACACGCTTATACAAAGAGAAACGGCTTACGCAACCTTGAACGACTGCGTTTAAACATTTTTAAACATGCTTACACGAGAGTGGATCACTAAATCTATAGCAAGACTCGTTTTTGTTAACTAAATTAATGACCTTAAGTGTTCCCTACATTAGGTTAGGTTTATGGGATTAATATTTACCACTGATATAATAGCATTGTCATGTATATTAATATTTCATATTTTGCTAATCGGAATGGCATGTTCACCTGGGTTATACTTAAACATTTCGGCCGTTGTATTCTAAGACCTTCTTCTGGTGTTTAAATTCATACTCGCTAAAATTATTGAAGTTTTGAAACAAACCTTTTATTCAAGGGGTAGACTGTTTTTGTTCCGCTTTCAGTAATTTTTCATCCATGTGCCATTTAACTTCTGGATGTCGGTGTTCATGGCTCTCCATGATTTCCTGTTCTTTGTAGCTCTTATAAATTTTTTTTTTTTATGTTTTAGCGTTTCTTTGCTATCTCTTCTAATATCTGTTATGCCAAACATTTACACAATCTCGCGAAGAAGGTTATTGGCTGTTTTCATCTGTCCCTCTTGCTTACTGAAAGCAAGAGGCACTGACGAAAGCAGCGAGTAACCCTTGAGTATCGAATTTTCCAAGCTTTCTTTCCTCATAAAGTGTTCTCTAAATTTCTGCGATACTTTGATATTATTTTACTTCAGTTAATACTCACGAGACTCATCCATTCAGAAAACTGCCTTTTTTGATTCGTTTCATATTTCTTTATTTCTATCACTACAGCCAAATACCTCGATTCGACTACCTACCTCAGACACAAAGACGATATAAAACGATTTTTACTCACTGGCTCGTGTTTAAACATTTCGTTGAAAAATAAAATATAAAATAAATATTAATATATACCGAAAAAATATTTCACCGATCATTAAAATTTTGGTCGGCGGGAGATGACGGCTACCAAAGTTAAAGCAACGGCAATATAGTATAATATACGCACACACCTACATCTAGGTGCATATGCATATATTTGTCAGCAAATGCCAAATCTTATCTGATGAGTAACGAGGGGGAAACAGATGTAAATACAGCATAATTAAATGACGCACAAACACACACGTGTACGCGTGCACACACAAACACACCCACACAACAAAAAAAACACCTATAAGTTCTAAATGGCATTTTTCGTATTAGTGTAAGTAAAATTAAAAAAAAGAACGATTGATACATATTATATACAAGTCTATGCGTATGTGTTTATGTGTGTGTGTGTGTGTGTGTGTGTGTGTGTGTGTGTGCGCGCGCGCGCACGCTTGGGCGCGTTTGGATATGGATAGACAAAATGCAATTTAACAAGTTTTGCGAAATTTAACCGTTAAGGTCGGTCTATGTAATAGGAAAATATAATAAAAAAATTAAATAATCAGAATTTGTTGAATTTAATAATAATCTTTCAAGGAATATATATATATATATATAATATTAGTGGTAAATATACATACGTATGCGAAGGTTTAATCTCCCTCCCCCTCATACTTACACTCTCTCTAAATTCTGTTTTTATTTCCGGAGTTGTTTTTTTCTGTTTTCTTTTTGAATTTGTAGGTCTGATGAATTGGATCGTATTTACGATTCCAATGAAATAAATTATGACCATGGAATGTTAGTGTTTAAGCTTTTTTATTATATATATATATATATATATATTATATATATATATATTTATTTATTAAAGACATATTTTATGTTTAACGTTGTTATTTTATAGAATATAAACATAAAATATGTATTTTTAATAAATAAATTATCGGACCTTTGTCCATTTCTTAATATATATATATATATATATATATATATATATATAGGTAATTATATATATATATATATATATATAATTATAATAAATTAAAATTGTAATCTGTTTGGACTTTCCAAGAAGATAAATATCCAAGGAAAGCTCTATGTCAGTGAGAGAGTAAATATACATATATATAATTATGTACATCAAACGCTTAAATTCATGTATTCGGGGCACGAGAAGGAAATGTTCACCAGATCAGTTGATGCAAAATATTTGTAGAAAAGACAGAGGGGAGCCACGTATGTGCTTTTGACTGGAATGAATTGGCTGGGTACCTCATGCCTAGAGATTGTAACAATAATCGATTCTTGACCTGATCTAGTTCTTTTAAAGACAGAGCATTGAGTGAAATATTTACTGTAGCGGTAAAAGGATGTGTGTTTATGCATATATATATATATATACACACACGCACACACATACATATATATATATATATATATTAGTATATTTGTGAAGCAAACTTTCTTTGAAACATCTTTGATTAAATATGGCAGGCAAGGAAGATTTAATCCTATAATTTTCAATGTCCCAAACGTTTTCAGCCACTTCTTTAGCCATTTTCAAGGGCGTTTTGTTTTTGGCGTTGTTAGTTTTCCTCATGTTTTTACTTTTTAACTGGTATTTTACTTTTGATAATGACATTAAAAATCAGGAAACAAAGGACAAATCTCTACTCGTGTCCAAGAGAGAGTGCGTGCGGCCGTGTCTGTGTTTATATGTGTGCGTCTCCTTGTTTAACCTTTGGGCTTCTGGATGTTTTGTGTCTGTGTTTGTGTGTCTTCTGTGCCCGTGTCTGTATGCAGAATGTTCTAAAAGAGTTCAAAGGGGAGAAAACCTAATCCAAGTCCAAAGAACTGATTATAAAGTATATAAAGGTAAGAAATTCAGAACCACCTACTCCCAACTACACATCAAAAATCACTATTATGTAAATAAACTGATACATGACGCTTGGTAGATTAGATTGATTAATATTCTGGAAAGTTAACCAATTAATACGACTCTAATCCATGTCAAATAAAAAAAAAAAACGAATGAGGAAATCTTTTAAGTAATGGGATTTGACCAATTTAGAAATTGTTTTAACGACAGTCAATTAACCGCGCATTTTACTTTCACTTGAATTGCATTTAAACCAAACGAAATATCATTATCTTTTTTATAATTTATCGTTCTATCTTTTAAGTTAGTAATTTTAAACAGGGGTGTGGACACACTTTTCTATATCGCAGATTGTTTTTATGGTGCATAATGTCATAGTAAAATTGATAAGAAAAAATGTAATTCCTGTATTCTTAAACAGGTATAGTTCATGTAGTGTGAGAAAACATTCCAGGTTTAGCTTTTGGAGATTTTAACTGAAAATAATAAAATAACACTTAGTCATGATTTGCTAAAATAAATTATGAAGAAAAAGGCAACAAAAAAAAAATACGAAAAATAAAAAACAACACGAGTATTCTTTTACAAATATTTTGCATATTATGCCAAAATAAAAAAAAAGATTTTGAAGCTCTATTCAAGTGTGTTTTCTTATTTTCTCTTGATGTACGTTGTTTTGGATAAAAATGTAGTAACTCTTTTTTGACGTGAACGATACTTGCCATAAACTTTCGATGAGAGTATCACTAACTTTAGCACAAGAAAGTAAGGTTGCCCTGTTATATAGACATATATATTTTATCACGTTATTTTTAGTAGATTTGAGTAGACAGCTTCTTTTATTTATTAAACAGTTTATTTATTTTCGTCTACCTGTATATTTGAGAAATTATATTAAAGAAAAATATGCGCTTTTCGGCAGGATTTGAACTTGCTTAGCACCTAGGGAAACGAGAGGGACTGTCGTTTGAACTGACGTGTCGTAAACCGACTGAGTTACGAAGAACTTAGTGACCTTTAGAGAAATTAATCACGTCATAGATTCTCGAAATTTTCATATCTGCTCAGTTTGGTATCGAAACATAAACAAGGCAGTTTTATAATGAAGTAATGGGGAGCGCCTATTTTCCTTTAATTATAATTACACGTCAAAAGCGATCTTTAGATTAATATATAACAATTGACAGCGTTGATTTCTACTTCCACGATCGGTCAACGTTTGACTTAATTTTAGAAATCTGGAGTTACACTGAAAAAATATCTAAAGATGAGTTTGTAATTTTATTTGTCCTCGCCTTGAAATTTGACTTCAGTCACTTTCTCAACTCAGTGGTGTGGCTTCCCTCAGTCTTTTCTATAATTATTTTCATATCAGTGGTTCTGATGAAATTCCCTTCTGCATCTTATCGCCTTGCTTCAGGTGAAATGAATAAAATTAAAAAAATAAACAAACTGTTTTCAACTTCATTTCTGAATGTGGAATATGAAATGTTCTAATGATTGAAACAAGTGTTAAATCTGATGAGTATGTATGATGAGAAAGAATTTCTGATTCTAACGCGTTTTTTTATGCATAGCGTGTCATTTCAGTGTCGTGCTAGAGGATAACCCATCTTCCGTTTGTTAAAGCAGGATGCATTCAGCATATTGTTTTGTTTACCCAATCAATTTGCTGTCAATAACTGTTTGCAGTGATGGATATTTTATGTACCATCAGCGCGTAATGTACAACACAAAACAATGACTTTTGCGTATAAGGTCCTGATGTTGGTGTAAAGCACTGATTTCTTGTTTTGTGCTAACCACTGTCTACTTCATTTTCAGGTGACTCGCAAAAACAATATTTAATCATTTATGACAATGCGATGTAAAAATGAAAAGTCGGTATTCCTACTTTGCAATAAGTGGGACGTTTTTTGTATACATACACACACACACATATATATGTATTGTGTGTGTGTGTGTGTGTGTGTGTGTGTGTGTGTGTGTGTGTGTGTGTGTGTGTGTGTGTGTGTGTGTGTGTATATAAAAATAAATATAAATATGTATATATAATTATTTATATATTATATGCGCGGTACATATTAGAATCTTATTAATCTACATATAACCAAAATTTGTAAAAAATTAATCAGTTTGTCTGACGATCGCAAAAGCGGGAAACCCAGGGTCACAAAATCACATCAATCCAACCATATATATATATATATATATATATATATATATATATATATATATTATGCAGGGTACTTAGTGAAAAGTGCACAATATACATGATAGAGCTAAAATATTCAACTGCATGGGGTGACAAACTACTATAATATATTTGATAATTCTGCATGCAGTTTCTTCAATCTTGATTACGTTTTGGTCGCCTGAATTATATTTCATGGCGTTGAAAACATTGCGCAAAATTTTCCTTCAACCATACATAACAAACTATAAAATTTTCTTACAACAATATCTGAAGAACTACAAATCTTACTCTCATCCATATTTGTCGCACTATCAAATATGTTTGCAATGCAATCAAGTTGGCTCTAAATGACCCACAAGAGGTTGATGTGTCCTTAAATACAACCGATCAAGCAATTAATCATAGCGTAGAAATATGTAATTACTTTCCAAACGCAGTAAAATTTCATTTTTCGAATTGACTTTAAGAATTGGGGGCTCGTTAATCATAGCTTCATTTTCCTTTACTCGTATTTTAACGCTAATGAATACATTGCATATAAAGTTTCATATTCCTCTGTTTTTATTCCTCTTAGAACATCCAGATATTCGGCTTCTTTGGACTTTCTTCGATTATTTCATTCGCGATTAGAGATCAAATTTATGGTAACTAGAATTTTTACAGTGCTAAGTATTGTTGAGGTTATCACTTACATATTTGTTGCGATTTACAAATTCTACATTTCGTTCAATTTCGCAAAGCAATCGATGAAATTTAAATAAGCTGATTTGTTTGGAAAAAGTACTTTGATAAAACCCTAATTCGCGGTTTAATAATCTATTTAATTTTATTTAATTTTGAAGGACCTCATGATAAAAAAATATTTTTTTAATTTGCTTTCGATCGGTCAATGTATGGCTATTTTAGAGAGTGTGACAGAATAGTAGAAGTCACAGAATTTTATATATAGATTTTTCTGGTACAAATTATTTGTGAAAAGTATAGGGAGGGTTATTTAAGCATTTTCAATTCGAGATAATATGATTTTTACCTTCAACGTGACAGTAAATTTAGACAGAAGCATATGTAAACAGAGTAACATAGATAATAACGAACACATGGAAATTGATAATAAAATAAGCTCATTTACATTATTTACATTATTCGCACTGTAATCCTCATCTTCATTGCCATATTCACAATGTTTCGGCTTTTGTACGTCCGGCCTTCCTAAGATGATTGGAATTTCCAATCGAACCCTTTATTTTATACACCAGGGTAGATTGTTTTATTTCCAAGAGCTATGCCTCTTCCAGATGTCTCAGTTATTTTCCTTTAAAGATTGTGAATATGGCAATAAAGATGAGGATAACAGCCCGAATAATGTAAATAATATAAATAATCATAATAACTCATGTCAGAGATATAGATAGAAATAAGCTCAAGGAACAATGTTTCTTTTTAAACATTTCACCCCATGCAAGGCATTAAAATCACTAAGACGTAAGAGGTTAGCGAGTTTGAAAGAAACTGAGAATTTTTTTAAGAGGAATAGGGATTAAGAAGTTGACTGACTTTACATTTATATATTTGAAGATCAAAGTTGATTGGAAAGTATGTAGCTGGAAGATAGTATTGTGGATTCCGGGATGAAATCCGGTACCAATAAATAACAATCGCCAGAAATGAATATATGAAAATAATGTATTAACGTATTAATACAAACTGGTAAAGCAGGTTAGTAGTTCCAGGAATACGTGTTAGTAGCAAAATATATATACAGTCTTTGTTATTGATGTATCGCCTTATAACTTCTTACTGAGTCTACGTTCTCGCTCACTGTGACATCTACAAACGCTGTTACCTCACCCTCACTCTTCCGGTTACCTACAACCTTTTACTCACTCTGGACTCGACACCTCGGTCTTGCTCTGGCAGTAGTATATGTATATACTGGGTGAGTTCATTTGTATAAAAAGGAGTGGACCTCTCAACAGATAGTTCCACAATCGAGAATTGCAAGAGAAGAAACTCTTAACATGGAACATACGGTTTCATCAAGAAATTTCAACAGTAAAACGATGATACTTTGCTGCCAATCTAGCACCGAGTTTACATTCACATATCTAGGTACCAAAGAAGAAAGCTCATTAGAAGAATTATCATGGAACTATTTATAGAACAGGAACAGCGAAGCTACATTACATCAGTGGTAATGTGACTGAAGACGAGTTGCCACGTCAGGACAGATAACATTAGAGACTATTCTTTGGCTTTTATCAAGCATCTCTAAATACACAGGAGAATTAACAGGCAAAGTATGACAGCAATAATCAACGTATAAATATAGTAGACTCATAAGTGTATACGTTAGATTTTGGTGTGAAAAACTGTATACCACGACAAAGTGAAGCAACTTTCGCAGCACTCGACCTAACCATTAATTCAATATAATTTTTCTGCTTCATGTTAGCAGAAATCTTGAAGGTGCATTTAGTCACTATACACGAGATTAGCATCAGCCAAGCTGATGGAAGGTAAATAAAACCTTCTCGATAACGACTGGAAAGCAATTTGGTTTGGAGATGAAAAATGTATTTACTGGTCATACAAATTACGTATTGAAGAAAAAAAAGAAAAGAGATAAAACATGAATAACTCTCTCTAGCTGTTGTGTTTCGCCATCTGTTATGTGGGACTTTATTTTCCTTGATAAAGTCCCTCAGATGAGGAAATGCGTTGACCAAGATAAGTTTTACTTTTGTCTTAAATTCCTATTGTCCTTTTACAGATAAACTTTCTCTGAATTTTTTTACACACACACGCACACACTCAGCCGCTTATATATTTCCCATGTAAAGAATTCTAATGTTTTGCATATATAAGAACGCAAAAATATTTATACTGCACACATACAAATATATATATATATTACTTACACAGAGACAGATAGGCACACATACACACACACACAGAGGCACACATACACACACACACAGAGGCACACAGACACAGACACACACACACACACACACACACACACACACACACACACACACACACACACACACATATATATATATATATATATATATATATATATATATATATATTTAGAGAGAGAGAAAAGAGAATGAGGCGAGAAAGTGATGTTCGAGAAATTTTCAATGAACGGGCGTAAACTGGCTTTGACTCTGGAATAAATATTAACGTCACATGTTTAAAATTATCTTTCAGTTCAATTTTCTCCAGAAAATCGGCATGTCATCCTTCTAAGCTAAATGTCATATTCAAAGATATATGAAAATTCCACAGTGTCACTTCCAATTTTGTCGAATTTTGGTTTAAAAGACAACGGTATCATAATGATGACCCTGCCAAAAAAAAAAAAAAAAAAATGAGAAAATCGTATTATCACCGTAACGACAAAATACATTCCACTATAATACCTATATCTATCTCTCGATCTAGCTATCTCTCACTCACTCTCTCTCTCTTCTCTCTCTCTCTCTCTCTCTATATATATATATATATATATATATATATATATATATATATATGTTAAAGCGAACAAACTGTAGTTTTTAGACAATACTAAGACTAGCCTGTTTAGCATTATGTGGCTGGTGCTTCAGAATCACAAGTGATTCATAATAGCATAAATTATATTATTTTAGGAGTTTCAACTGCAGCAATAACTAAAATGTATAGCACATGGAACTATATTTTAAGTAATACAAATAATGCCATAATCAGTATGTTGACATTCCCCATTTCTTCGAACAAATGGTTATTAATGAAGCCACAATTAATAATTTAACGATCGATAAGAATGGAGTTGACATACCTACTTTCCTGAAAAATTATGTTAATCGAAATAAATATTTTATATAATGCAATCTAAAGTGGCATTGACTACTTGGTAAAAAATTTTTTCAGATGATGAAATGGTTAATATTAGCATATATATATATATATATATATATATATATATATATATATATATATATATATATATATATATATGTGTGTGTGTGTGTGTGAGAGAGATAGAATGATAAAGATATAGTTTTAACGTATGTTATATTTATTAGTAAAATTGCTCGATATCAGAGATAGAACATATATAAACATTTAAAGGGGCATCATCTTCATATGTTATGTTTTGGATCGACTATTTATATATGCTGCTCAGTGGTACATTACGGGTAGTGTAATTATATTATCCTAACGGTTATTGTGTGAGCGGTAATGGTTAAGTGTCAAAGAAATTTAGAGGTTATTGATTAGAAATAATTGGTCACCCGAATGCAGTAATTTGTAGCTAATTTATAGTGATCTTTGTTAACCTTTTATTCGTTATTTTTAATTAAATAATTTAGCATATCTCTCACGTGTAGCCTTCTTCATCCACTGGTTAAACCGTTGAGATCTGTTTATAATCGTAATTCGTTGGTTCCACAGTTGGGATCTTCACAGTTGGTCCCACTTAATCTAGGTCGTCAAATTCAAACCTGCCATGAAAGGAGACCTTACCAGGAGTTTATTACTCCCGACGGCAATGCTCTCAGAATCATTGTAATACGCAAGCCTCTTCACCCCGAGAAGCAGCCGAATATATATATATATATATATATATATATATATATATATATATATATATATATATATAAGTTATGAATAGTTTGGTCATCCGTATGGATAATATAAGGGCGATGCAATCCAGAGTGCCCAGACAATCTTATGGGTCCATTGATTATATTTTATTTCCCCAGTAAATCTGAGGAACCAGATCTGAGGAACCATGATAAAACATCTTCTTGGAGAAATAAAATATAATCAATGGACCCTTAATTTTGTGTGTTTTAATTTGATAATATATATATATATATATATATATATATATATATATATATATATATATATATATTACATTAAGTTTCACATTGCATAAGGCTCGGGAGTCACCCGAGGTAAAGGGTTAAGTTAGGAGGCAGTTGTACGGAGTGGTAGGTAAAATAATGTTAACCCTAGGCTTTAACAGGTTAAGATTTTATTGACAGAGGAAATATTCATTGGGGAGTTGGTTCCAGAGAAGTGGTTTACGGCAAGAAGCTATTCGAGTGGAACTACTTACTGATGGAATACTGAGGGAATGCGGGTGCTTTGCTACAATATAATTGGTAGGCCGGGTTCTAGGCGTAAAGGTTAAAACTGTTGCAGTTTTTTGTGTATACGTATGTACTAGTGAGCCAACCTAAATGACTTTACTCACTTTATAGTCCACCAATAGAAGGTTAACCAATCAGAAGACGTAGAATATTCAATCCGTCGTGTATAAAGGCGGCCATTTTTGTTTACCCTACCCGAATGACCAGTGCCAACTTGTCAGGCGAAGAGAACATGATGAATGAACTACGCTCTGCTAATTTTACCAAAGTATCCACTGCTAACCTGAACAACGCTTCCCTACTGTCTTCGAAATATTTACGGCTAACCTCTGGATTCTATACTCAAAGACGACCGTCATCATGAACAACAAAAACTGGTGGAGCCAAAGAATGTCGTTCTTCTGAACACTTTCTGTGAAAGTAGCGATAGAGCAGTGAGAGGCTTGACATATCCTGCCTGTGTGAGTGAGTTTTATAGAAAATAATTCGTCACCCCCAAGGACTCAAAAACGCTTTTGCCCTCTATCGGGACTGGGGAGTTTGGGAAGCCCCCGCTCAAATATGACAACTGTACTCCATTTTGGGCCTGATCTAGAGGATGACACGTGGAATCTGGTACTTACTGGAACGGCACACGGAGCAGACTATTTTACCTGCATCTTTAGCGATGGTTGATAGTTCTAATGAACACTAAAGCATAACTGTCAGCTATAGTATTTAAACGTAAAAGGAAAAACAATCAGTAATAGATAGCTACACCTACTTTTTGCCTTACCACTTGCAACCTTGATGATGATCTCAGGAAGAGATGGAAAGCAATTGGGAAATAAAATTGATTTTCACTGTTACAGGACATTTCTTGCTTTAGTTAATTGTAATATAGAGAAAAATATTCGTGAATATGAATGGATTATGATAAAAATAAGCAGAAATAATTTTTGAAATTTATTCAATCTGATATATATATATATATATATATATATATATATATATATATATTTGTGTGTTTGTGTGTGTGTGTGTGTGTGTGTGTGTGTGAGAGAGAGAGAGAGAGAGAGAGATAGAATTAATAGATAGATAGGTGCTTAATATGCGCAACTACATCAAACTTTTATTTAACTTTCCCTGGCGTATTATTACATTTTTAACTGGACGATCGGAAATGAAAAATAATTTTGTGTGTGTGTGTATTGTGTGTGTAGATGACTATGCTCTCGAAATAATTCGATTGAGCTCTCAGAGAGGAAGGGGTGTTTTTATAAACAGTGACCGCTGCTGATAATGCAATGCTCTTCAACTAGAATCGAGTTCTCCTTGCCACTGACGTCTTTCGTATAGTAAAAACGTTAAAATTTCCCTTTTCTCTCTGCCGTGCGACGCTAGCTTGGGCTAGAATCTCTGACTGATGCCAAATTCGTCGGTTTATCTATCCCAGCTTTAAACAATCGTATGTCTATCCACACTGATGAGCTGTGATACAGCGAAACAGAAAATTCTGTGTGGATGACTGGACATAGCATTAAAAATATATTTGTAGTCAATTTTTTAGCTTTCTTTGTCGTTACCCACGTATGATAAAACTACTTTACAGTAGCACCATTTCATTATCTTTTTTTTTTTTTTTGCTTAACTTGTCATTTTTGTATGAAGAAAGAAAACTATTCTAGCTATGAAAATAATTGACGATTTCTCCCAGAACAATATTTTGACTAATAATTGATTAACTTAGTTCTGGCATCTGTATGTTTTGAATGTTAAAATAAAGAAATAAAAATTATTAACTGTTATATAATGACGGGGACTTCCGTTCACTTAGGCCCCCTTGCTTAATAAATTCATCCAATGAGCTGAATCATCCACATTTGCTTCGTATTCCATTTGTAAGTTGAAAGTTCAATTTAAATTGCCTTTTACCCCCGAGAACTACTACTTTATATTATTATTACTTGAAAAATACAAGCTACAAATTATCGCCTCTTTTAATAAGTCAAACATCATTTTGTGTTGTAATTGTACAATCGGCGCTGCGATTTGAAACGTGATTGTTTCAGGTATTTTCATATTACAGTGTAACCCGGATATAAGAGAAACCCGGATATAAGAGATATTTTCTCTGGTCCCAAATTAGAGCCTGTGTTAATGTAAATAAAATAGACCAAACCCGGATATAAGAGAAACCCGGATATAAGAGACTTCTTCTCCGGTCCCGACAATTCTCTTATATCCGGGTTACACTGTACTATAGATTAAGATCTCAAGACGATAATATGAAATTTTAGTTCTTTATTACTAAAATTTGTCGAAGTTAATAGTGGTTTCTAATTTGTTATTTAAATTAATTTTAAATCGATTCCCTACCTTAGAGAAAATAGAATATGCTTCATAGAAATTTTAAAATACTTTTTTTTTTAAATATCTTAATATGGATTGACTGCTTTATCGATAGTAATATATGAAAAAAAAATTTAATTTACGAATTTCAAATCTTTCCATTGTTAAAATTTTAAGAGATTATATGGTATGAGCAACTTTCGTTTTAGCTTACCTAGGCGAATCAATTAACAATGAATTTACATAGCAAACTGGATCTCCTATTAATGTTAAAATATTTATTTTTTTTAATATTCCTGTCCTGGTGTGTTTAATCTTTTGCAATATGAGATAAAATTATGAATTAAATGATGATTCCAGGTCGCAGTGTTTATTGTACAACCTCGTTTAGTTTGCTTTTACGTTTGTATCTTAAGAATTCTGAACATTTCTTACCGTGAGAGGTCAATGAAAGAACCCACATTATTACTTCCGTTTAAAAACCAAACCATATAGCAATGTCTTCCAAGAAACATTTTCATTTTCTTTCTATTTCTGTAATTATTATTCTTCAGTTTTTATTCTTTGTGTTTATTTCCTCCCAATATAATTTAGTCTAATGAAAACTACTAATTGGGTTTCGGTTATTAATGAATACGTCTGACGAAATTCGGCGGACGTGATTCTGTCAAAAGAACTACCATGCTGTTTCCAGGTTAAAAATAAAGTGCTTAATGCATTTATGCTTTGAAGTTTAAAAAAGAAATGAGCTTCATTTGTGAGTATTTTCCCTTGGAAATATTGAATAGCTTCCAAAATTTCTCTTATTCGCTTGAACTCTAATGAAATATTAATATGGTGACTTTGTATTGTAAGTCGCGTATATGTGCAAAAAATAACTCCGTAATTAAATATATTCAGCCGCTAGAAAAGTCGGTCCACTCTGTTGTGCAAGACATTTCTTCCTACCGGAATCTATCTTACACATTTATAAATCTACCATTCGTCTATTCACTGAATATAGCTTACATATGTGGTCTAGTGCTTCTGGTATGTATTTACATATTCATGATAAAATTTTAAAAAAATAATCTGCAATTTCATTGGTCTTGATCTGACAATCCCGACGTCAGTCATTTTTCCACTACTGTAACGTAACTTGTCTGTGCCTTTTCTATAAATATTTTCAGGTTTTGATTAGCTGTCCTCTTTGGTATCTAGAGGTCACAAAGTTTAGCGCAGTACAAGATTGGCAGCTAGGTCTCATCCGTTTACAGATGAAATGGCTAGATGTACCCGTAAATTCTATGGTAACAGTTTCTTCTCTCGCACCACTCGCATGAGGATCTCTCGTTTGGCTTCAACTTAGATCTTCAAAAATTATATTCTCTGTATATTTGAAATTTCTACATGTAACCGTATGTTCTAAGCAAGTAGTTTTTTCGAACGTCTCGCATGTGAAACTCACTTCCGGCTTCTTCTTTTCCAGTCAAGTTTGAGCTTAAAAAATTGAACGCAATTTTAATTGTTTTCTGTTTTCTTAATTCATGTTCTTCTATTGGTCTCTCTCCTTAATAATCTTATTTTATGAATCATATTTTCTAACAGCCTCTAACCACTTGCATATCTTTTTTTGTTTCACTAATGAATGAAAAACAGAAAAATATTCGCCGTCCAAGAATATTATACGAAAGTATATGCTTAAAGTTTATTATGCAAATCTTAATTATTTCGACCCACACCAGCTCGAATATAATGCGTATTTTTCTTACAACCATAAATTATTTTTGTTCTCGATTATGTCCACATACACAATAACAAAAATATGCATTCCATTTTTAGTCCGCCACTGACAATATGAATGTCTCATTGGCAACTTCATTAGTTACTCTTTTAGTTCTTTGTTTCTAATCTCTTAATGAGTCGGTCAGTTCATTAATTAGTCTGTTCAACACTTACTTTGTTAGTTAATCAACAATCAGCACAATACTAGATTAATAGTTGCTATTCACGCATTTTGGAGCAGTGGATAGCGGCACGGATTGCGAAATAGGGGAGCCGAGATAGAATTTCAGTCGAATCCATAACATTCAATTAGGTAAGTTACTAATCCTTCTGCAAATTACCCATATAATTAGCAGGACAGATTGTGTTCTATAGCCTTGGATAGCAACTGGTTTAATAGAAGAAAACTCTGAATTCAAAACCTGCCGAGAGTAGTTTGAGGAAGACTCTGTGTTCGTCCCTTCATAAAGGGTGGTTGGTTCTGGACAAAGCATTCACCACTACACTGAAATCATATGTGCTGGTATCTGGCTGTCGGTTTCTAGGAACTGAGCTGCTTGACCCTCATACGACGATATATATATATATATATATATATATATATATATATATATATATATATATATATATATATATATATATATTGCGCTTTCAAACAACAGATCCTTGTTTCAGTTATCTTCTGTTGCCCACCGTATTTAACTTTGAGGCTTTCACTATGCGATTTGCTTGCTTCCTTCCTCTCGATAAATATATATATATATATATGATAAAAGTACAGTGATATGGTATACTATATTTATGGCTAAAAGTCCACCATATTAGGCATATAACGTATCCATCAGTTGATGGTGACCTCAGCGTCCACATATCTATCTCTCTCTCTCTCTCTCTCTCTCTCTCTATATATATATATATATATATATATATATATATATATATATATATGTATGTGTGTGTGCAAAAAATATCAGATAGAGTATATCTGCAAAAGATAAAATCTCAGCCGAAGCTTTTTCGTCCTCATCACATTTGTCTTCATAAAGTCCCACAGAGGGCGATATGCACCGGCTGAGATAAGTTTTCCTCTAGCCTTTATTCCCACACACACATATATATATATATATATATATATATATATATATATATATATATATATATATATATATATATATACACACACAGAAAGAGTAAGGGAGGACAAGTTTGGTGAATAATATGACAAGGTTTTTCAACCGTTCGAATAAATTTTTTATGCAATTGGTAAATTTTCAAAATCACACTATTTATATATATTTTTAGCATAGTACTTTCGATGGACGGTACATTCGTCGTCCAAGATTTAGCTTTTTTTTCTGTTTATAAAACTTTTTTGTCTTATCCCATCGTTTGCTGTATTTAATTTCAAATCACTTAAGTTGACTTCCTTGAAAACGATCTAACTGAATTTTATTGTGCAAAAGGGTACGAAATGCACATTTTCTTTGGTAAGTTTTCTTGATTGCGTAGTCTGGTAGACGAAATAAACATTGCTTATAAACAAGAGCCTCTACTCAAATACTGGTGTATATATATATATATATATATATATATATATATATATATATATATATATATATGTGTGTGTGTGTGTGTGTGTTGGTATGTATATATATAAAATGTGTATATACAAACGAATTACTAAATCCGGAATCCTAGCAATATTATCTGGAGAAAATATAGTTAAGAGCAATCAACATTTTTGGATTTGGATCCCAGCAAAATTATTTGAAATCGAAAAGAAATCGTTTTAGTAACATAGGATAAAACATTAATGTCCCGGCTGAAAATATAACATTAGTGATTTTGGAATCACAAATAGCATCATCATCATCAACATAACCTTTATAGGCTCGTCTTTTTCTCTAAAATGTTTGACTTTATTAAGAGTTATTTGCAATTGAATTAATAGAAATTTGGTTTGTTTTGTTTAAAGCATTTTTTATAAAAAAACATAATGGAAACCATTAAAACAATGAATAAATACCCAAATGGTTTTTGATTTGACGTGAAAAAATTGAAGAAAAACTTGTTATGCGTTCTAAAATTTGATGCATTTAAAAAGAAATGCTTGTCTTGTTTTTTTCTTAATTAATTCGCGTGGAAAAATTTCCTTGAATAAAATGGCGTCACAAACTGATTATATTTTTTAACGTTTGTATTTGGAATAATAATAATAATAATAATAATAATAATAAATAATGATAATAATAATAAAACAACACGTACGTTTATACAACTTAGCCAAATATTATGCAAAAATTACCTTTTTGTTACAATTGAAAATCCATGGAAGAATATGTTTACACGAAAATTCTTAAACTTACAATAAGAAAAAATATATGAAGTCTTTTGAGAAAAATTTGAATATTTACAAAAATTATCAAATCTATGAAGTAATTTAAAAAAAATAATCTTTATTATAAGAAAAGAGATGATTCTTTGTCCGCCATAGACTGCTTGCTTGTCACTGTGAACGCGCAAATGTATTGCAGATGCATAGGATTGAGTTGGGTGTAACTTATTCAGTGGCATTTTATATACACCCAAACATAGGCACACACACACACACATATTTGACTGAGATATAAATAGGGCATTCGTATAATTCATTCATCAATCACTCAGTCTGGACAGCCCATACCAGTACTGAACAATAAAATCATTTATTTGAAAGTAACGAAAAAATTCATTTTAAGCTTTAAAAACATTAGATATTTATAAGATTTTATTAACATTTACGGTAATTATTCGATACCGAATAAAATAATTTTAAAGTTCGTATTTTTAATTAAAATACACATAAGCACCAATCAAACACGCAATTTCAAAGAAACTGAAATGAATGCCTGTGGCTTGATGTCTGATATTACTTTTCGTCTGGCAACAACTACTGGGTAACACGAAAATATCATTAACCAAAACGTGCGACAATTTTATGTCGTTTTATGCCTTTTTTATTTATTTAAACTAGATATATTTTCTAACAAATGTAATATTTTTATTAGGTAAAGAATTTAGACTTGAAATTAATTTTATAGCTGCTATTGTCAGCGAAACGACAGGTGACGAACAAGTAAAAAAAGAAAAACCTTAGGAAAAACTCATTGAAAATTGAAATTGTTTCACTTGTAAAGTTAATGAAAAACAATTGTAAAGACACACACAAGCATGCATATATATGAGTATATATATGCACCTATACAGAAATGTACAAAAACACAGACAAATACATATATATTTAAACATATATTTAATAAAAAAATAAAAGTTTAAAATTGCAAAGTCCTTTCCTTCGTGCGCGCGTGTCTTTGCATCACTGGAGTCAGATGAGATTCTGAATGACGAAACGCGTCACCTGAAAACATTTTCCTCTTTGTTAGTAATTTTCATCGTCGTCGGCTTTATCTGGTATCCAAGAATTTATTTTTTCGTTGTTGATCGCTTCTTTAAAGATGATGGCGTTGATGACTAAATTCGCCGCCAACGTACATGTCCAAGACTAGAAGCTTCGAGTTTCACCAAAATCTGCCCCTGTCAGCCATTCCTTAATTGCAAGATTTGGTTGGAAGTAAAACAAAACAGAGTAGAAGGAAGTGCCAGTGGCGTTAATTTGTTTCAACTTGCCAGGCAGTGGCCAACACAATTGATTTCCTTATGGCAAATGCGGAATGAGATATGTAGAATCCAGTTATGAAACTGCAATTGACTGCCGCTGATTCTGTTACAATTTTGAGTGGCGTCTTCTTTAGCATGTCCGTAATGCGTAGTTTTTTTCATTGGCTGGTTAAACCGCTGAGATCTGTTGCAATCGTCAGTCATCCGTTTGTTCTACCATTGTGGCCATCGAGGTTGGTCGCGTTTAATGTGCGACTTCAATTTCGACCTTACCATCAAGGGTTACTCTATTAGGAGTTTATTATTACCGACAGCATCGCTCTCAGAGTCAGTGAACCACGCAAGCATCTTCAACACGACAAGGAGCTACCGGATATATATATATATATATATATATATATATATATATATATATATATATATATATATAAAGTTGCAAATTAAAAAAAAATAATAATATTCTTTATATATAAAAGTTACCAAATTAAAAAAAATAATAATGTATTTATTTATTTGTATATATATTTGATATTTCAGATTGGCCTCAATCTTTCTTCAGAAATAACTGTTTCTTCAGAAATAACTAACGTGTTTGTTAATATCTTAGATGTTGTTTCAAAAATAGCGTCCGTCGCGAAGATTTAAAATACCCAAGACGTCACTATTTTATATGATTTAATTTAAAACGATTTTCTTTTTTTTCGTATATATAATATATATATAAATCTAACTGTAATAATATCTTAGATGTTTAAAAAATTAAAAAAATAATATATAAATATAGAAATTTAATTTAAAATTTTCCGAAAACTATATTTTTTAAAAAAAAGTTTAACTATTGAAATATTTAGAGAAAATAAAGATTTAAAATAGTCCAAAGGATCTTTATTTAACCCTAGTTTATATGTATTTAATTTTTAAAATCCAGTATTTTTTTTCTTTTTTTGCATATAAAAAATATATATATATATATATATGCAGCAATATATATATATATATATATATATATATATATATATATATATATTATATAAACATGTTTAATTGAATAATATAGACGAATTAAGTTCAAATAGTTTTTTTTCCGACCCAAGTACTTTCCATCTTCTCCAAGTTCATCCTCAGGTAGGAAATACATTGATAAACTTTTTTAACTTTGATAAAATCTGCATTTTGCTGTGAGGTAATGTTTTAAAATCACGCTTAAAACCGCTCAGTTTTAACATTTTAAATTAATCTGTTGTAGCAATGTGATTTTTTGCAAAAATGTGTCCCAATATAAATGAGTTAAACGGAAATTGGTAGCATGCAAAATAGCATTAAAGGTTTACATGCACTTCAACACATTGCTGCTACACTCACAATAAGTTTTGTTGAATGTTGGTTGGTTGCATTTGGAAAGGATCGGCATAAAAATAAACAAACATTATATGTCGTTATTATTCAATGAAACAAACGCACACACACAACACACATTACACACACACACACACACACACACACACACATATATATATATATATATATATATATATATATATATATAGACGCTTGTGTGTGTGTAGAAAGAGAGAGAGATAGAGAAAGAGAGAGGGGGAAATGACAGTCCTGAATTAATACAAGTTTGATCAAAGACTGTAGAAATGAAAGTTTTTGATTTTTATTAATTTTTTTTTATATGCTTTTATACCAAATAGAAGTATTATCTAGAGTAGACATGCCGATGGGATTTTTTTTTTACTTATATAATAAGTGTGCCGGTTAAAATAAACGTTCCACAATAAATATTAATCTGTTCGGAAAGTAATTACGTATTTAAATACTATCAATAAAGCAGAACCAAGATCGAATAGAACAAGATGTATCTATAATTATTTTTATCAGTCTGTCGCTTTAAGTACGTCAGAGTGTTTAACTGGGAAAACTTGCAAAGCGGAAATTTGGATTTGTCATTACTTTTCGTTGTCATCTCCAGCATTTTTTAAAATAGGAATTATGACATTTCATTTTTGAATCACATTATTATCGGTGGTAAAAAATGGGATTTGCAAACCAATTCTTTTTATGTGCCATGTCCTTTCAGGACGTAGGCGATCCTGGCTCCTTCTACTTCATCCCCCAGACCACGTTCTGTTATCCACTTGCTTAAGCCCGCTAGGTATGTCATAAATTGTTTTCCCTTGTCTCTTTTCCCCTCTATTCGACCCGTGAGTGTCAGATTCTCCAGGACCTCCTTCCTCATTATGCGTCGCAAAAACTTCAGCTGCCTCTTCCTGATGTTAAGTATATGCTTCCCCCTTGTTTGAATCCTCTTCAAGACCTCATCGTTGCTCACACGGTTAGTCCATGATATCCTTAGCATCCTTCTGTAGAACCACATCTCCGTCGCTTCGAGTCATCTTTGAGAAAATCGTCCAACATTCGCTGCCGTAAAGGACAGATGTCACGTAACAGCTCAGTATCCTTTTCTTTGCTACCAAAGAAATCCTCCTGTCTCGCAATAATCTGCCCAGCTTTTGGAATGTGTCCTTGGCCATCCCAATACATCTACGGATCTCAGTGTCGAACTTACCGCCCTATGTCAAAGCGCTTATACCAATAGAAAGCGATAAAACTGTTGTTATTAAAAAACAAGAGGTCAACATCCAAACCAGCACTCCATCAACAGAAGTTCCTACTTTTGTGTCTTGTCGAATATGAAATTGTTATCCCTTACGAAATATGGATCATCAAATTATTATGTCGAAATTGTCCTTTCTTATTTTAATTTAATGAGATCGAATAGAAGGTGCACTGACTAATTATTTAGAATATAAGTTCATTTCTAAATTTATCCGTCTTTCTATAGAGAGACCTAAAACGAAATTTTCTGAGAAAGAAAAATAAATTTCTAAAACAAGATAAATGTTTTATTTGAATGTGTTCAATAATTTCTCTTTAATAATTGAAGCAGTCTCTATGTAAATATTTCTTTAATTTCTCTCTGATTTTTATAGGATAGGGAGTTATTAATATCTTTTACATTTACACTAATCTTTTCATCGTCGTTTTTATTATCGCAACATTTCAGCAGTTAAGGCCCCGGCTTCCTTCTTTTGATTCGGACAACCTTAAGGGATCTTCGAACTGAACACTTTATTTTATATACGGGATAGATTATTCTCGTCCCACTGTTCATGTCTACGGATATCTTGTCTTGATCTGTTATTAGTCCTTTTTATATCAAGCAATGTTGTCTTACAGAATTAAAGCGTTGCCTCATGCTGGTGGTATAGTAATTGTGAGTTCAATCACTGGCCTGGGTAGTACTCAGGCTCAGTTGCACAGTGGCTAGCAATAACAGGGCAGTACTAATAAAAAGATGTGGCATTTCTAGACATGGACAGTAGAATGAGAACAACCTGCAACCGAAGATTAAATAAAGGGTTCATTTATGAGAAGGTTATCGAGTACAAGGTCTGGCGAAAGCCGGAATGAAAAAAAATCTGCTGGAAAGTTGTTAATATAAATACCAAAATGAGCATGCTTGTTCGAATTGCACGTGACATAATAAGGGCATATAATTGGCAATTTAATGGTCGATTACAAATTTAATCAAGGCGATATTTTCCTTCATTTTCAATGTCATAATCCGTAAAAATTGTTAATGCCACGAGCAACAAAATAATTTGGAATTCGAGGTAACTATTATTTTTAAAAAATCTTTGCATAACTGGTTTAAATTTTAATGTCAAGGAAATGCAAAATTTTAAAAGGGAAGAAAAAAAGCACTGAAAAGATGATAATCCAAGGGAACGAAATCAGTTGTGGAGAGCATAATAACAAAAATATTGTTATCTCTATCTTTTGATTGGCTTACGGCCATATCAAGTGGAAACATTGAGCTTGGTCAGTACCTAGTTGTATGATCGCTTGGATGTGCAGATGGTGTAATGGATAATGACACGGACTAGGAAATCGTAGAGCTGAGTTCCAATGCCAGTCAGGTTCGTTATATTCACTTATGTGCAAATATATTTCCGAACGGTATGAACCTCTTCTCCCCACAGCTATGGGTTAAATTAGTATGCGTTTTATTATTATCTCCCCAAAATTCCTACAATCTAAAAAATATTTCTTGGATTTAATTAACCTGGAAATGGTTGATAAGTCAAAAAAAAAAAAATGAATCAATCCAAAAAGAAAATATCTTTTTACACGTGAGGACTCGTGCTGCCATGCAAGGGTAACACACCACTCCGACTTATAGAGACTACTTTTACAAAGACTACTCTAATTCTTTCAGTTGACGATTATATCTCTTCAAACTGAGTTTAACATTACAAATCAGCACTTCATAAGAAATGACACCTTTTATATCCCAGCACATATAGAGAATTATATTCTCAGACTGTAATCCTAATTTTGTTTATTTTCTTTCGTTTAGGCTGTAGCCATAGTCACTTAGGAGTAACAGGAATATAAATGACGTTATTTTAAACATTGCCGATAATTTTAGAATGCTCAATTTGGTCAAAAACAGCTGATGAGAGAAAGATGTTTGCCAGTCTTATATTGGGCAAATTTCAATCACTCTTGAATGTTTCTATCTGAAGTTAATATTTTTCCCCTTGATTCTCTGCAATGTCTTCCTATCTTTGCTTGAACATTTATTTATTTTTGCCAACGCAGTTTGAAAGAGTTTTTGTATTTTTCTTTTTAAAAAAAAATGTAAAAGGCGAAATGTTGTAAAAGTGGGTCAGACCTCGTCTTATTAGTTACTGTCTGTGGATTTGCCAACGCATTTTCAAAGTTTTTACTAAGTTAAACTTTTGTATTGCATATTCGCCTCGATATACGGGTATGTATAGATGTTCGTGCTGGCGCTTCTGTAGGTCGCATCAATTCCATTTTGCCTGGTCTACTGCTGATGTGCTAACGGCAATCAATGAATATGCGTATCAAGCTCTTGATAATAACGGCAAAGCTCCTGCTGGGCCTCTAGGTATCTCAAAGGCGTTTGACAGGGTTTAGAATGCTGTCTTCTAGGTAGACGTCAGCGTTACGGTATTACAGGGCAATCGTCTGATTTAATCCAATCATTTCTATCCAATCGTGAAATGAAGGTCCTCCGTAACAGGCTTGCTTCCAGATCATTCCACGCGAACGCGGGTGTCCCCCAAGTCTCTATACTGGGTCCTACGCTGTTTCTGATCTTCATCAATGTTCTTCCTTATGTCATCACATCCCAAGTAGGCATATATGCAGATGACACTACTATTTACTCCTATCTCAAGAGAAAATCCGTCAGAGCTGACAAAGTTAACCTGGATGCTACTCTTGAAAAGGACCTCAAATCAGTGGTTAACCTGCGCAGGAATTGTCTTGTAAATTTTAATGCATCCAAATGTAAACTGTTTTCATTTGATCACCATAGAGAAACTCCCCTGTCTCCTATCATCATAGCTGATGCTCGATGACAGGTAAGCTTCTGACTGCGCCTTGTTGGCGTCACATTTTCAACGGATTTGAAGTGGAGCATGTATATAGAATCAATAGTTGCATCTACAGGAAGGAAAGTTTTTTTAGTTCATTGTTTCGTGGCAGAAGTTTTTTTTTCTCGTCAGAGTCCATCTTGCACATTTACAAATCTACCATTCTTCCGTGCATTGAATGCTGTTGCCATATCTGGTCTGGTGTCTCTTCTGTTCATCTCGAGGTTCTTGACAAATTCCAAAGAAGGATCTGCAATGAAATCGATCCTGATTTGGCATCACGACCAGTCACTTTCTCACAGACGCGATGTGGCTTCCCTCTCTTTTTTCTATAAATATTTTAATGGCAAATTCTCTGACAATTTTTTTTACCTGGTGCTCCGAATACATGGATTTAAACATATTACTAGATTGGCATCTATTTCCCACACTTTGACTGCTGAAATAGTTAAATATAACCCCACTCTTACTCCAAAAGTTTATTTTCTCACACTTCCAGACAGTGGAACTTCCTTCCGCTTACATGCTTCCCTGATAAGTACAATCTTCAAAAAATTAAATGCAATGTAAACCACCATCATCTGTGGACTTGAAACCCGTTCTTATCTTCATATTTAACCATTTCTCAATTCCCCAATACCTAGTCTTCTTTCTCTAAATTAGAATCTTTGTTATCCCCTCGTATTAGTGGCACTGCCCACTTGCTTGGGGTGAAATGATTAAAAAAAGAAAGAAAAAGAAATAGAATTTTCATCAATAGGCGAGAAAAAAAATGCTGTTTCTAAAATTCTATCGAAAATGTTGTGCCACTAAATACAAAGTGTGTCAAACGCAGAGACGAGTTTAGTTTTTAACGGAATTTTGATTTTGTTTTTGTCATTTGTTTTATAACGTAAAAGAAATTAAATGTCAAGCGAAGACATGTTTATATAACAGTTTATTCGGGAGGGAAGTTATGAAAGAACTGCGCCAAGCTGTTTTCCTTTTAATGTTCAAAATGCACTCCTTCTAGTTCAATGGAGATAATGCGAAATCCATTTACCATGTTTTAAAGATATTTTTTAATTATTTCTATTGGACAGATTTTCCTATTTCTCGTTTTGTCAGTTGATGCTTTTTGCAATTATGGTTAACAAAGTTTGTTAATTAAAGTCGATCATTAGAGTAAATTTAGAGAGGGATATTTCATGTTCTAAATTGAATTGTCCTGACACATAAGAGTTTATTTTAAAGTCAGTGCAAATATTCCTCACCGTTTTTTGAATACATATTGAACACCTAAAACAAACGGGTCTCAATTTAAAAAGGTCAATTGAAAAATTATTCATTTTGTTAAGTTATATGCATTGATATAATGAATATGCATACACCTGGGTTCCCCCTTACAGTCATATGATTGGCTGGTGTCAGCCATAAATATAGACTGATGTGGGGGTAAAAGAGGACGCCTATTGGCTACGCCTATAGTCTCCGCCTATTGCCACGCCTATTGCCTACGCCTATTGCCTACCACTACGACGAGGACCAGTTCATTACGGTAACCTGCTAGAGTGTCCTACCCGGTTACAGTAGTCCAAAAACACTTTGCTACTTCGAACAAATATATCCCTTTCCGGGACATATCATGCATATACATCATGAGATCAAACTTCGAATTTAAAGACAATTTACCAAAATGAGCGGCATTATTTTCTTTCCCAAACTGATGATAATAGCAACGTCTCGATTTCAATTTATAAGCCGGAATTAATTATAAACTTCTAAATTAATCTTCTTATCAATAAACAAAGTCCAAGCAAATCCCGTCCTACGTGTATCTATTTGGGGATAGTCGTAGATGATTATCAATTGTTATTAATCCCTGATCTGCAATGGTTAAAGTTAGAACAATACATGTATCATATCATGTAATTACGTAAGACATTTGATATCAAACAAGAACGCTGATGAGTTTCAACAAAAGTCAAAGAAACTGTTTCTAATTGAAGCTTCTCTAATTCAAGAAAATGCCGACGAGGTAATTGTAATGCTAATGGCAATATTAACCGTTTTCTTATAAGGACATATTTGGTATCAATTTACCGAGCAGCCAGTGCTACCGTCTGAGAAAATATATAAAAGTTTTCTATTTAAGCGATTTTTCAGAAAAATATGTTTCTCATGTCCAGTAACTTCTATGGCTCTCTCGGATATTTATGGAGTCGTCACCCCCCCCCACACACACACGCACACACACACACATTTTCATTTTAGCTTTAATTGAAAGCTAAATGATTAAATTTTCTAATTCCAAAAAGCAAAATACTGGGTGTATTTCAAATAGAAATTAGTATAATTTTTAGTTGATTATGGTTTTTTTTTTCAGAAAAAAAACAACGAAACAATATATTTAAAATATTTTTAAATAAAAAGTTAATTCACAGTTTCAAAAAAAAAATGTCTGTCTCATATAATCTTTTTCGATGATTATTACACACATATATATATATATATATATATATATATATATATATATATATATATATATATAATTATTTATTTAAAAATATGATTCCAAATCGCTACATAAGAGGTCTCATGTTTCAAAACAAGAGCCGAAAACTTCAATATAATCCTTTAAATTAAATTGAGTTGAAATTAAAAAGGGCTCCGTTCCATCTTCAAGCGAAATTTTTGTTGGAATAACGTATATCTGAAATTTACTTGTTTAAAAAATTGAAATCAAAATCACCATGGTAACAGCTAGGGCGAATTGTCTAAAATGGGTAGGCGAGTGTAGGGTGTTAATGATAAGTAGCGGTATAGAGATACTTTCAAGGTGTCAAGTCGGGGAAAGGTGGGGTGTCAAAAATGAAACGAAGATGTATTAAGCTTTTCGTCTAGTTTGGCTTGTCTATGGAGATTTATTTATTTTTTTATTTTATTTTATTATGAAAGGGAATTGTGCATATAAAAAAAAAAAACTTTCGTAACGTTTGTTTTTGACGACTTCATAAAGGGTTATCTTTTATGTAAGGTATTTAAACTACTAATTTGGGCTATGGATTATGAAGGGTGTTATGTTGTATGCAAGTTTGTAGTTAATTAATTTCTACTATGAATCTGATGATTGGGTTATTTGTTAAACAAGTTATATATTTTTTTTTTTTTTTTTTTTATTTCAAACCAAAATCTGATGATGCCTACAAAAACCGTTAACTCGTGTCTATTATTTAATAGATTATTATTATTTAGAGTTTTTAATAATGTGCAATTTTTCATGGAGGCACAAAGGGCATGGGTCATCCCAAGCTTTACATATTCTAGCCTTGTCAATAATTTTCCATTTAACTTTTGGTGTCTTATTTGTTTCCTTCAAGTGCCAAAAATATTTTGATAGTGAAGTCTGGTTTCTTTTTTTTATATTATTAAAAGGAGCATTTATGCTGCCTCCATCTATCTTTAAAATTATTCTTCGTGGACCCAATGTATATCATATTAGTGCTAGGGCTCTCTGTGGATGAAATAGTACATTGGTATACCACTGAATTAATACAACATTTATTTTCTAATGGGTAGTCTTCTGGGTTTCTACAGTTACATAATTTTTCCTATTATCATCTGATTTTAAGTGTAGATTTTTTTATTAATACTGTTTTTTGGCATGGGGTTTGTTCAAGATCTTATTATTGTGTTTTTTTATTATGCGTTCAAGATTATCAGAGCAGCTGTAGCTCAATTTTAGGGTGTTCTTATTGAATATATTACTAAGCTTACTATTGGTGGGGAAGTGTTTATTAATTAGAGCTAAGAATTTCTGTCCTAGTTTAATACTAACCCTTTGGTTGAACGAGGGGTGTACCATATGATATTTCTTTTCCTATTTTTTTTTTGAGTGCAATTTTCTGTGCAATTTTCATTTTTATAGTTATTTTTTAGGGCATTTTTAAGAAGCTATTATGTTTTGGAATATTTCTGTTTGCGGAGTTAAGGCTAATTCTATTTTCTATTGATGAGGGTATATGTTTAATTATTGATGGAGGATGGTTTGACTTCGGGTGTATGTATAAAGGGTTAAAATTTGGTTTTTTCTATAAGGTTGGTATGTATTGTCTGGTAAGTCTAGAGTTACGTCGAGGAAGTTAACCCTTTTCAAATTAGAAGAAACAGTTATCTTTAAGTTTAGTTTTTTAAATAAAACTAAATATAATTTTTCTGATTTTTCAATCTTAAAACTAGTAGAACTTCTCACCACCATGAGCCCGTCATCTCTATACAGCCCGATGTCCTTAATATTTTTGGTTTGAAAAAAAAAAAAAAATTATATAACTTGTTTAACAAATAACCCAATCATCAGATTCATAGTAGAAATTATTAACTACAAACTTGCATACAACATAACACCCTTCATAAACATAATCCATAGCCCAAATTAGTAGTTTAAATACCTTTAAATAAAAGATAACCCTTTATGAAGTCGTCAAAAAACAAACGTTACGAAAGTTTTTTTTTTATTTTTTACATGCATAATTATTTCTTAATAAAATAAAATAAAATAAATAAATAAATCTCCATAGACAAACAAAACTTGACGAAAATTTTAATACATCTTCGTTTTTTTTTGACACCCCACCTTTCCCCGACTTGACACCTTGAAAGTATCTCTATACCGCTACTTATCATTAACACCCTACACTCGCCTACCCATTTTAAACAATTCCCTAAGCTGTTACCATGGTGATTTTGATTTCAATTTTTAAAACAAGTAAATTTCAGATATACGTTATTCCAAAAAAATTTCGCTTGAAGATGGCTTTTTTTAATTTTTTAATTTCAACTCAATTTAATTTAAAGGATTATATTGAAGTTTTCGGCTCTTGTTTTGAAACATGAGACCTCTTATGTAGCGATTTGGAATCATATTTTTAAATAAATAATTATATTTATGCTCTACTTTTGTATCGAGCACTATTTTTTAAAAATAATAAAAAAATACTAAGGAACTTTGGACTATTTACCTAACCAGTTCCTTCCTGTTTTATATATATATTTATATATATATATATATATATATATATATATATATATATATATATATATATATATATTTATTAATAAACACATATATTTATTAAATATTTATATGTTATATATAATGTTAAACATAAAAAAAAATTAAAATAATTGTCGGACTTTGTCTATTTATAATTTGTGTGATGTCATTTGTTTACATTTGATACACCATGAATTAATATGAAAAAAATAGGAAGAGATTCATAGAAGATTGAAGTTCAAATTTCTAATATTTCTCTCTCATTGCTAACTGAACACACCGTTTTGGCCAATAAAATAAATTGCATGTCTATTCGGTTCCATATAGTATACAGGTAAACACATATATGTAGAGGAAATAGATGAAAATACTAAAAAGACATTCAGGCTGGTAAATGTTGTTCAACCAATAAAACAATAGCAAAATAAATATTTATATAAATTGAATACGATAAATGATAAATAAATATATATATATATATATATATATATTTATATATATATATATATATATATATATATAATATATTTGAATTTTATAAAAAAATATCTATAAATTTCCTCAAACCGATTTATAAGAATTCAATAAACGTCCATGGTAATTAAATGAACCTAGGTTAAAACTTGAAGAAGTGTTCACTAAAAGGAAATTTGATCCAAATATTTCACTGTTTTTAGCTTTTTGTCCATTCTCATTTATGGAAATGTTTGAAAATGTCATCAATAAAATCAATATAAAAAAAAAAAAATATCCTTTACAATGCATTCTCCCAAAAAAAATATTTAATATTTTTATCTTGAATATATATTGGAACTTAAATATTTTTAAAAGTTTCAAACAATAAGCTAAAATATCAGGAGTTCTTTTAAAATAAAAAATAATATTACGTATCATCAAAAAGATATTATGCCATTTCTTTTCGAAAATAAATATATGAAAATTTTGCCAGTTCAAAATGGATAAATTTTTGGTTGAAATCAAATGATTTTTTATGTATCAATTAGATATTATGATTTTTTTTTTATTTAAATTTATACATTAAAAGAATTTTAAAATTACCCTTGGGAAAGGATAAAAAAAAATAAGAACAAACCCACTCCCCAGCTATAGGTATAATATTTAAGACAGAACATTCTATAGCCTTGGATGGCAACTTGTCTACTGCAGAAAAAATATTTATAAATACTGCATTTTTCATGTATACACATATAACATTAACTGAATATTGAGACATATTTAAAATATATTATTGCGTAAATGCTGAATAATAAAATACAAAAAATAGTTTATTTGTAAAAAGTGTATGATATTTTAAAAACTGTTCCATTTATACATTCAAAATTTGCATTAAGATATGCATATGTGCAATTTTATATAACCATACAAATAAGATATACTTTTATTTAAAAATTTTATAATATATTTCCAACATTATTTTTTTGATTTTTTATTCATTAATCTTAAAAAAAGGCGGGTGCATGGCATTATGTTAAAATTGTGGGATGAAAGAAATTTTCAATGATTGTGACCTGGAATATATTTATATTATATAATATTAGAATTATACAGTTTATATATATATATATATATAATATATATTCTGAAAGAATTATTCATAGCAAATTTAATTTTGGATGATGATTAGAAAAAATTCAATATAAATGGGAAAAGGAAGATGGTTGGGGATTTAAAATTTAATTAGTAAAATAATATTTTATATAATTAGTCTATTGAAATGAAATTAAAAAAAAAAAAAAAAATCAATTTAAAATAAATTTTTCGCGTTCAAAAACCAATAAACAATTTTCAATAGTATCATTTCGGATATCATAATACAAATATAAATCGATGTCCTATATATAGTAAATAAGAAAAAAAACAAGAACAACATCTATTATATATATGAAAAATTGTAGGAACAGACGAAAAAAAAATAAAAATAATAATAATGGGAAAAGAAATTTACTTATGAATATGATAAAACATAACGGATATTATTTTTTTTTTGTAATATTTGAAGGATAGAAAAATAGGAACTCTGTAATTTAAAAGCTTCATTGTATATTCTGCATTTTTTTTTGTAATAATTAAGGATTAAAATAAATTCATAAACAATATTTTACCTAAAAATAAATTTATAATATATAAATAAAAATAAAAAATAAAATCCAAGTAGAGGAACATTATTAAAAACCTAGTGCAAAAAAATTAATATAAAAGGCAACAAACTAAATTTTAAAATTTAAGAATAGATAGAATTTTAATCAAATTTTTTTGAAAGATTTACAAAAAAAAAAAAAAAACAGATAATATTTTGAATTATAAAAAAAAAAAAAATTTTTGGAGGTTTTTTATTTTAAAGAAACTGGTAGTGGTGGTAACATTAAAAAAATATTTTTAAAAAAGATTGAAGAATAATACACCTTAGTGAGAATTTATTTAGGTTTCAAAATAAAACGGATCAATTGGAAAGTTTTTTTGTGAAACATTTGAAAAAATTCATCTCTAAAAACAACTACTGTTTTAAAGGAAATGGTTGGCGAATCTTTTTATTAGTTGTTTTCTGGTTTTTTTTTTTATTGGGCTTTAGACCTATATACCATTTTTTTTTTTTTTTTTTTTTTTTTTTTGTCATCTGAGTTTCAAAGAAATAGATTTTTTTTTTAAGACTTTGAATAATGAATTGATTTAAATTATAAGCAAATCAAAAAATTTGAGGGTTTTTCAAACAAGTTTAGTTATATATATATATATAATATATATATATATATATATATATATATATGATTTTAAAGTTAAATTTTTTTATCAACTACAAAAAAGACAAATTCAAATTTATTATTCAAAAATAAGGTCTATTTTTGATAAAAAAAATAAATTTTCAAACCAAAATAAAATTTATGAAAAGGATAAAAAGAAAGAAGCTAAAAATTATTCCATCAACGCTTTGATGGATTTATTTATTCCTTGCATTATGATGTTCCTGTCTCAAATCTTCGTTTAACATCCATTTCATAGTTTTTTCACCACTGCACTAGCCACATATTGAACTAATTATTTTTGAACAAAAGCTGTCTTTGAGTTTCTCAAAAGTTTTTCTTTCTTGAGGCATGTAATTTTATGAATAGGACAATGGAAAATGAAGGGTTCAGTTTGATTTTATTTCACAAGAAGGCTGGAGCATAAATTTTCTCGAAATTCTTGAATATGGCAAAAGTTGAGAACAACAGTTGGAAGAATGTAAATTTTTACAATATTCATTTTGGAAATATAGATAAAACTTTTTATTTTATTTTTTTTCATTTTTTTGTTTTTCACCATATTCTTTTTTTTTTTTTTTTAAAAAATTTTTTGATTTTTATATTTCTTTTCTTTTTGAAAAGGTGATCCTTTTTTTTAAAAAAAAGAGATGCTAAAATTATGAATATATATATAAAAATATATATATATAAATAATATATTTATTACAATAAATTGTTAAAGTTGATTTATAAATAAGAAACTATATTTTTATATATGCATGTTTTAAAGGTGAAATAATGTATGTCTATGTATTATCCATCCATTACAGGCATCAGGTTAAAAAAAATCATTCCATGAATAAGAGGTTAAAATATTTAAATCCTTTATATATGTCCTATGAATTAAAAATTTATTTACATGCAAAATTGAAATAAAAAAAAAAATGAACATGTATATAGGCAGGAAAGGATATATGTCTTATCTTGTAAAAAAAAAAAAATGATTATATATTTAAAAGTTTGTACATTTTGTAGTAAACTAGTAATTTTTGATTTTTTATTAATTTTTTTTAAACATTTCAAACACAATTAAAGACACACAATTAAGCCACTAAGAAAAAGGTTACTGATGAAAGGATATGAAAAAATAATTATATATATGGAGAGATATATATAATAAAATATATAATTAATATAAAATTACGATTGACATTGTATTTAAATTTTGAATATCAAAGTTGATAAAAAGTATATATTTTAGAAGTGCAAGACAAGAAACTGTTATCAGAGAACCTATTGTGACATCTAACAATTTCAACTATATATATATATACTATACTTAAATTATATATATCGATATATATAAATAGGAAAAAATTTTTATCAAAACAATTTATTTTTTTTTTTTAAATAAACGTTTTGCTTTGCTCTTTAGAAAAAAAATTTTTACATATTTGGAAATTGCTAATGAATTAATTTTCCTTTGTTTTTCGATGTTATGACATTTTTTGAATTGTGGTATAGTCTCTTGGTGGAGGTGGTCTTGGTGGTTTTGATTGTCTTGATTCATTCATTCTAATTGACCTCCTCCTTCTTTCACAAAAAACAATTTAGTCAGTTTGGGTTCAGAGATAAAAGAACTTTCAACACATAAATGATTATTATTTTTTTTTTTTTTTTAGTTTATTAATGTGTTCTTAGATCTAACTAACCAGTGGGTTCATTGGATTCTCACATTTTTTTGCTAAGCAACGATTTAGACATGAAAGAAACATTGTTTGATGGCAAACTGTCTTGATCTCTAAAAACCCTTTTTCTATCTATCATTATTTAAAATAGTTTAGCCACACAAATATATATATATATATTTTATATATATATCTTGACCACAATGATACAACTAATTTACATAAGTGGACTACCGACCATATAAATATGGGTTGGTACCGGAAACGGGGAGGAATAAGAGATCGAATCCAGAATGCGATTTAGTCAACCCATTGTTGCAGGAACAGTCTTCCCAAGAATATACCAAAACTACCTGTAAATATTTAAAATCTTTTTTCATTGTTTCAATACATTTTGTGTTGTATTATTATTATTCCATGCTTATTCAATCTAGGAATTTTGGCGACGAGGTATAAGAACTTTACGTTTAAAAAAAAAAAAAAAAATTAATAATTGATAGCCTTCAATAATTGGGACAAGTGGAAGAACCCAGGCTGAAAAAAAATCATTAATTAAAAGTCGAACATCTAATGGAACGGAAAAGTATTCTGAAGTTTGGACAGTTAAAACTAGTTAAAGGACGACTAAGCTTTAAAGGAACGTTCACTCAAAAAAAAATCTGGAAGGTGGCGTAAACAAATAAAAAAAAAAAAAAAATGCTGGCCGACTAAAAAAGAAAAAAAAAAATGCTGGCCGACTAAAAAAAAAAAAAAAAAATGCTGGCCGAAAAAAAAAAAAGCTGGCTGACTAAAAAAAAACATGCATGGAATTAAAAGGAGCACAAATACCACGTGTCGACTTTGAAAGGTAAGCGAAAAAAAAAAAAAAAAATTGTTTTTTTTTTTTGTTTGGTTGCTCAACAATATTTTATAAAGCAAGACATAAAATTAAAAAAAAAAGGCGTAAGTTGTTTCAATTTTTTTTTGTCTGCTTATAGTATATTCGTGGATAAACAATTTAAAAGTATATTCTTTGTTGCATGAACACTATCAGCTAAAAATGGAGGAATTATCCAAAGTCATAGCTGAATTGTTTAAAGCCCAGCAGTTGAGTCAAGCTGAATTATTCAAATCCCAGCAGTTGAGTCTGCAACAACAAAGTGAACAGGTTGCCTTATTAAGAGAACAACAATTAGCACAGCAGAATTATCAAAAAAGGCAAGAGGAGTTGAGTCAGCAACGTCAAAGGGAACAGGAAGAAATGTATGTCAAGGTTTTGGAAATTCAAAAGTTAACATTGGAGAAATTAAACAACAATCAGGCAAATGAAAGTAACTCTTCATATTCTAATAACATCATATTTAATTCGTAGGAAACTTTCAACTATGTGCCAGACGAAGGAAAACGTTTGAAGCGTACTTTAAACGATATGAAGATATTTTCCACACAGACTGTGAAAACTGGTCGAATTCAAGAAAAGTCAGTCTATTACTAAGAAAGCTAGGTACAGCAGAACATAGCAAATTTGTAGATTTTATTCTACCGAGAAGAACAAATGAATTGGAATTCTCGGAAACAGTGAAATTGCTAAAGGAGTTGTTTGGAGCAAATATGTCGCTTTGGCATAAGCGATGGTTATGCATGAATGTCGCTAAATCCGACGATCAGGATTACTTAACTTATGCATCTATAGTGAATAGACATTGTGACAATTTCAGATTGGCAGAGATTACGGTTGAAGAATTCAAGTGTTTAATTTTTGCTCAAGGTCTGGTATCCAGTAAAAGTGCCGAAATAAGACGTAGTTTTGTCTAAACTCGAATCTGAACAAAACCTTACCCTGCAAAAGTTAGCAGAGGAGTGTCAGCGGGCCGTAAGTTTAAAGAAAGAGTCTCAAAAAATTGAAGAAGCTGGTATCGCTTATATTAAAAAAGTGAAGAAACAGTCAAATTACCCATCAGAAAAAAATTGGATTAAAAATTCGGCGTATTTTAAAAATAGAAAAAAAAATTAAATGAAAAGAATGAGGAAGGAAAAAAATGGTTCCGCCATTTAATTGTAGACGGTGCAACGAAAGACATTGGGAGGTAAATTGCCCATATAGAAATAAAAAATGTTTCGTGTGCCACAAGAATGGTCACAAAGGGTCGTGTTGTAAAACGAAAAAAGTCAATAGCCGAATTAGTCAAACAAATTCAAATATCAAATCAGATAGAGATTTGAGGAAATATGTGACGACTGAAATATTTAAAAAAAAGAATATCAAATTTCAACTCGATTCGGGTTCAGATTTAACAATAATGAACTATAAAACATGGAAAATTTAAAAAGGCCTACAATAATGAAGTCAACGAAACGCGCTCGAACAGTGACTGGAAAGGAAATTAAATTCGAAGGCGAGGTTGTACTTCCCATGAAATTGAACGGGATAGTTAAAAAAAAAAGTTTTCATTCTGAAAATGGAGAAAACTTGATGGGTACAGATTTTATTGAAACATTCGAATTGTGGGATAAACCGTTAAACTCTTTCTGCAGAAAAGTAGAAAGTAATACGCAAACAAGACAGGACATTAAAGAGGAATTAAAAAAAAGTTTCGGAAACTTTCACACCTGGTCTTGGAAGATGTAACAAGTTTGAAGCCAAATTGAATTCAAAAAAAAAGGAAAATACTATGCCAATTTTTAAAAAGAAACGTAATGTGCTTTTCGCAAGTGTAGAGAAAATTAACGAAGAACTTGATAGGTTGGAAAAAATGGGAATTATTTCGAAAGTAGAATCTAATTCATGGGCTGCGCCCATTGTGTGCATAAAAAAGAAATCAAACCAAGTCAGTCTGCGTTGATTTTTTCGACAGGGTTGAACTCGGTAATTAAGGACTACCATTACCCGTTACCGAGTCCGGAGGAGATTTTAACAAGCTAAATGGTGGAGTTATATTTTCAAAATTGACTTATCAGATGCCTATCTCCAAATTCCCGTCGAAGAGGAATGTTCGAAGTTACTAGGATAAACACGCATAGAGGGTTATTCAAGTACAACAGGCTTCCTTTTGGTATTAAAGTGGCACCTGCCATTTTTCAACAAGCTATGGACGTCATGTTGAATGATTTAGACTTTGCGTGCGCTTACTTAGACGACATCATAGTAAGGAGCGAATTGGTCGACGAACATCGAGAGCATCTCAATCAAGTATTTAAAAAAATTCAGGACTTTGGATTTAAAGTCAGTCAAAGTGCGAATTTGGTTTGGAGGAAATTAAGTATTTAGGGCACATAATCAACAAAAAATGGCAGATGTCCAGATCCGGAAAGGTCCATTGCGATTAGAGACATGCCGACGCCCACTAATGTGGCGATGCTACAAAGTTTTCTAGGGCTTGCAAATTATTATCAAGCGTTCATTAAAGGAATGTACAATTTAAGAGCTCCGTTGAATGAACTGCTAAAAAAAGACAAGGCATGGGAATGGACGGTAGAATGTCAGAAAGCCTTTGATGAAATAAAGAAAATGCTTACGTCCGACCTCTTTTTAACCCATTACAATCCAAAACTGGATATTGTAGTGGCAAGTGACGCTAGTTCATACGGGATAGGAGCGTGTATTCAACACATAATGCCAGATGGTTCTAGAAAACCAATTGCACACGTTTCGAGAACTTTGCTCCCAGGAGAAAGAAGTTACTCTCAGATAGAAAAAGAGGCACTGAGTATCATTTTTGCCATACAAAAATTTCACAGGTACATCCACGGCAGACATTTTATCCTTGAAACGGATCATAAACCACTGATCAACATTTTGGGTTCAAAGAAAGGGTTACCCGTTTATACAGCAAATCGTCTGTTAAGATGGGGAACCATTCTTCTCAATTATGATTTTCACATAAAGCACCTATCATCCAAAAAGATAATTCATGCGGATAGTCTATCAAGACTAGTACCGAGGCAAGAAGAAAGATTCGAAGAATCAATTATTGCAAATATCAGAGCAGATTGAGTTGAAAAGCATGGTAAACAACATTGTAAGAGAGCTACCGGTTACGCTAAATGAAATTAAAAAAGAAGCTGAAAGCGATGATTTCATTTAGAAATTAAAAGCAAAATGGTAGCGAATGACCAAAAGTGCAGGAGATTTATTCAATAGGTGACGGAGTTTTTTATATGGTGAGAGTAGTAATACCAAAAAGTTGCAGAAAAGAATACTTCGGGACTTTCATATGGGTCACCTGGTATTAATAGAACAAAAAGCTTAATGCGAAGCTTTGTATTGGAAAGGAATGGATGTGGATATCGAAAACATGGTTCATCGATGTAAGGGGGGTGTGCGTTAGCAGCTAAGGCACCACCTATAGTATACAAACCATGGCCCAAGACGGATCATCCGTGGACAAGATTACACATTGATTTCGCTGGTCCAGTAGAAGATTTTTACTACTTAATAGTGGTAGATAGTTTTACAAAATGGCCGGAAGTACTACGCTGTAAAAAGCCTACGTCCAATACCACAACAACTTTTTTGCATGAACTATTTGCACGGTTCGGTGTGCCAGAGTGTATTGTGAGTGACAATGGTACACAATTCACTTCTGAAGAATTTAAGGAATTTTGTGAGTTATATCAAATTAACCACATAACGACGCCTCCGTATCATCCGAGGTCTAATGGACTCGCAGAAAGATTTGTCGATACTTTAAAGCGTGCTCTGAAGAAAGCCTCAGGAGTTCCAACGGAAAAGGCGCTTCAGCAATTCTTACAAGTATACAGAATCACGCCAAACCAGAGAACACATTCAAACATGGCACCAGCTGAACTAATGTTCGCTAGGAAAGTTAAGTCAGTGTTTGACAAGCTTTTGCCAGGAAAAAATACAGTAAAAAATACCATGTATACAGCGAGAAAAAGATATACTCCCGGAGAGAAGGTGTTTTTCAAGTGCTATAAAAACAACGTTGAGTTCTGGGAACGAGGCATAGTGGACAAGAGAATCGGTGACCTGATTTACATAATTAAAGGGCCGAAGAATACTTATAAAAGGCACCAAAACGAACTTAAAAAAGATTACGGTATAGAGCAAGAAGAGTGTATACCGGATGAGGACGATGATCCCATTGATATAATGTATGATATGTTTCAGGTAGAACCTCCACAGAATACACCTGAACCAAGAAGATCCGGTAGGAAACGGAAGTTGACGGACCCATTGAACGTGAATCCAAAACGGAAAAAAAAATATTAAAATTAGGCAAATGGATCTACAAAGAAATAGCCGTAATCATCAACCCATATAGGAAGCCAATTTGAAATCCAAAAGGGATTCCAAGGCTTGGGAGGAGGGTGTTGTGTATGATACACCTAATTTACATAAGTGGAGTACCGACCATATAAATATGGGTTGGTACCGGAAGACGACGGAAGATTAAGAGATCGAATCCAGAGACTCTGCCCGACTGCGACTTAGCCAACCCATTCTGCAGGAACAGTCTTCCCAAGAATATACCAAAACTACCTGTAAATATTGTGTACCTTTTTTCATTGTTTCAATACATTTTGTTACGTACATTTTGTGTTGTATTATTATTATTCCATGCTTATTCAAGCTTCAACAATATATGAAGAAATATACTCTTAAGGTGTACTATATTGATGGGATAATGGGCTCAATATCAGAGATAAAAGCGTGTGTAAAAATAAAAGTGAACATTGAAGTCAACACTTAGAGGCCTCTAATTGTTGACTTCAATGGTCACTTTTATCCCATAAATCCCATAAATATAGCACGCGTTAAGAGTATATTTCTTCATATTCAGCTCCTGATAATCAGTAGAGTACTTTTGCTACATTTATAACACAGTATGGTCATAGAAAAATTTAGCCTCGACTACTCCCTAAAAACATACCCATCCCATCCCCTTCCATATATAAGCTAAAAGTAATTGTAAAACAGAAAGTTACATAAAAGGAATGAGATGGAAAGTCCACTTCTTTTTAAACCAGGACCTTCACAATAACAATATTTTTTGTAAAAAAAAATACGGCTTAAAAATCAAAAAATGCACCCCGCAACAAAAAGAATTAGACGACTTCAAGAAAGCCTTAATTGACCTAGTTAGAAACGTAAAATTCCATAAAAAACAAGATGCATTGAAAAAAGTCAAAAAGAACATATAACTAAAATAAAGAATTCAGCAAATGTGTTTATCGCAGCTGAAAAACTTGAAATGTATACAAACTAAATTACTCATGAACAACATAACCAAAAACATACAAAAAAACACCAAAAACAATAGAACATGATATCAAAAAGGAAGCTAAAGCAATCGCCCAAAAATTAGACCTAGATGACCGAATAAGTTGCGTCAGCAAGGCGCAGGCCTTTATCATATTGAAGACCATAAGGAAAATTTCAAAACCAACTCTGCATCCAGACTCATAAACCCAGCCGAAGGTGAACTAGGTAAAACAAGTAAAACGGTACTAGAAAGAATTAATTCTTAACTTAGGAAGAAGTTAGGAGTAAACCACTGGAAAAACAAAATAAAAAACAACTATTGACTGGTGCCACAGTATAAATAACAAATTGCCAATTCCTATTATTAGACATAAAATAATTTTACCCATCCATAACAGAACCCATGCTAGATAAGGCCATAAACTTAGCTCAGGAACAAATAATAATAAAACCAAACGAAATCGACATCATTAAACACTCCCGTAAATCATTACTATTTCACAATGAAGAAGCATGGATAAAGAAAGATGGGATCCTTGACATTACAATGAGAAGCTTTGACGGTGCTTAATGGGAAATCATAGGTATATACGTACTACACTAACTAAGCAAAATAATAGATATAAATGACACAGGGACGATGGTATCATAAGCTTAAGAAACTGTATCAAACAAAACGCAAACAAAACTAAAAAAACAAGAATATTTTAAAAAAAATAACGGTTTCGACATAGATATAAAAACTAACCTAAACGAAGTAGAATTTCTAGCTGTTACCTTCTACCTAAGAAAAGGCACATATAAACCATACAGAAAACCCAATGACAAACTACTCTATATACACACATCTTCCAATCACCAGCCTTCTATAATCAAACAGATAACAAAATCGATTAACTGCAGGCTTTCCGACAATTCCTCCAATGAATCCATATTTAACAAAGCTAAGAAAGACGACGAAACAGCCCTAAAAGATAGTGGATTCCCAGCAACACTCACATACTCACTACAGAACACAAAAAAGGCCAACGAGAAAAGAAATATCACATGTTTCAACCCACCGTACAGCAAAAACGTAAAAACAAACGTAGAAAAAATATTCTTCAAATTCTTACACAAACACTTCCCGGAATCAAGCACCCCACGCAAAATATTCAACAAAAACACAACAAAAATCAGCTACAGTTGCACCGAGAACATGCCACAAGTAATAAAAAAAGCACAACAGGAATACTATCAACAAACCACACGAACAAATTTAACCCACGTGAAATTGTAGAATAAAGAACGAATGTCCCTTAAAAGGTAATTACTTACAAAACATGGTAATATACTAAGCCACGATAAAATCACCAGATAATGAAGAAAAAGTATACATAGGAGTAACTGGGACCCTGGAAAAAAAGAAATTATGCACACAAAATATCTTTCACAAATAGTACATACGCAAACAGCACAATGCTTTCTAAGTATATCTGGGAAATTAAAAATAAACCATACATCATATCAAAAATATCTTGGAAAAGATCATCAGCCTACAACAACCAATCCAAACCTTGCAAACTTTGCTTGGAGGAAAAAATAGCTATCATTACCTTCTCTGACCAAAATAAATTATTAAATAAACACTCCGAGCTCATCTCAAAAGGCAGACATGAAAAAAAATTTTACTACGTTACTTAAAAATCGAAAACTAATAAAATAAAATAAATAAATAAACAAAATGACAATAAAATAAGTAAAATAAATTAACCCAAACAAATTACCAAATCACACACATTACAATAGACGAAATAAAATAAATAAATAAAAAATAAAAAACTAAATCAATGAACCCAAACAAATAAATTAAATAATAAACAAATTAACAAACCATTATGACCAAAAATATTAGTTAGACTATAAAAATCAAACCAAAAATCGGATGAAAAACATAGCTATAACTGTTATATAACGAGAAAAAAGTACCACGTTACTTAAAAGTCTAAAACCGAAAAGAGTAAATAAAAATATACAGTATAATAAATAATTAATAAAATGCAAGTAAAATAAATTGATCTAAATTAAACCAAATAAATAAACAAACTAACAGACCGATCCCGATAAATTAACCGATAGAAAAAACAAGTAAATATAATCAAGGCAAATAAATAAATGAAGTAATAAACAAATTAACAACTACTCCCGCCAAAATAATTGTTAGAATAAACTACAGCAATCGACCGCAAAATTGAAAATAGCTTCTAAAACCAAAACAAAACTATTAAATAAGCGATATAAACAAATTTTAACTACGTTAAAAAAAAATCCATTAAAATAAAAATATTTAAATATATAAGATAAAAAATAAATAAAAACAAGGAAAATAATTTAACCCAAATATATAAATAAAAAAATAAACAAATAAACGACTTCCGGCAAAATAACCGCAAATAGACTACCCACAATGCATCACTGACCCTTTATATATAAATAGCCGAGAAAAAAAATGAAAAACACTCGTGGCCTGACGATTGCATCTAGGATGGAACAGACTGTCAAAAAAAGGCCTCAAAGTGTTGAATTCAATATTCAATTTATATATATATATATATATATATATATATATATATATAATATATAATAAAAAAGAGAAAAGAGGCAGACAGTGTGACAAAGAATGAAAATGATCGATATACAGGTATTTCGTATATGAATCTGGGCGTCAAGGAAAACGGGAACTTATTCGGTTTTCAATTCTTATGTTGCATGTCACAGTGAATGATGAAAGAATTGAAGAAACAAAGATAAGGTGTCAAACAAATGAGCATATATACAAAAGAACACACACGTATCTGGATGTCTGTGTATGTGTGTACGCTTACGTGCATGCGTGAGCACGTATGTGTATAAGCAGACCTGAACTCTTTCCCAATAAGAACATATTTAGGCATATTCTAACATCACGTTTAAAATAAGATAGTATTTTGGTAAAGTGAAAAGATTTATAGCTTTTGTCAATTGCATCTCGTACACACACACATACATATACATATACACACACAGACACACACATATATATATATATATATATATATATATATATACCATTTGTAGTGCACTATTTCCAGGTAGTTGGGACTCATACCTCCCACTTCTACTCTATTTTCATTTCTGTCAGAAACTTAACCTTCAATTAAATCTCTGTCAATTCCTTCAACGTGCAGTTTGTCAAACTGTCAGTGCATTCCACAGGGCTTCCAAACTGTCGACATGACTTTTTTTTTTCTATTTATATAGATTTTCAGAGCCGACTTTCGTTATTTTCCCCTTATGTTTTCTCTTTTAATCTTATACGGTTTTTCGCCGGTTCGGTTTTATCCATTTCTTTAATTCTTTTCCTCTTTTCTATTCCATTCTCATGTTTTTTCCCAATATTTTAACAGTTTATTTCTCCCTTCTTGTCTGTCTTCAGGTAGTGCTTTCGTGCGACGTTTAATAAAAGAATCTCCTAGGAAAATTGTTGATGCTTTGTAGCCTCATTGTAGAGTTGTCTATAATGACCTTGTGCCAGACCAAACAAAATTTAATTATGCCATTTTTTTTTGTTTTTTTGTTTATTTTTTTTTATTTTGTTTCTACTTTTTTTAAAATTTTATATTTGGTATTTTCTTTGCATTTTTTAATTTTTTTTTTTTACCTTTTTCTATCTTTGTAATATTTCTAAGTTTTTCTTTAATTTGCTCCCACTCTCTTTCATTTATTTCATCATTTCTCTTTTCAGTTTTCTTTCTATTTTCTTTCTTCTTCCTCTGCTCCTCCCTTTATTTTTCACTAAGATTTTCCATTGTTTTTTTCCTCCCCCACACTTTCTGAATTCTTTCTCTCTTTTATCATTTATTGTTCATATTTTTTTTCTTCTTATTTTTCCTTTAATTTTTTCTTTCGTTTAATTTTTCAGTTTTGATTTTTTCTTTCTTCTTTTTCTCTTTCTTTTTTTCCTTTATATCATATTCTCTTCGGCATTTCTTCTTTCTTTCTCTTATCATTTACGTTTCATTTCCGTTGATTCTGATATCATTATCTTCTTTGCAGTTCCTTTTTTCTTTTCTTTCTCTTCTCTTTATTTATATTTATCATTATCTCTTCATTATTTCTTCTTTCTTTTATTTGTCATTTACCTTTTCACTTTTCTTTATTTCTTTCTTCTCTTTCTCTTCCGTTCTTTATTTTATCATTTACCTTTAGATTTTCTTTTTTTTTCTTTTTCTCTTTCTGTACCCTTTACTTCTTTTACCATTTTCCATTCAGCATTTCTTCTTTCTTGCTTTCTTTCTTTTATCATTTACCTTTTCATTTTTCCCTCTTTTTTCCTCCGTTTACATTTCTTTAATTCTTTTATCATTTACGATTTTCAGTTTTTCTTCTCTTCTTCTCTATCTTAAACCTTTATAATTTTTTCCCCTTATCTCTAAACTTTAATACTGTTCCATTCTTTCTTTCTATATTTTCCCTAAACTTTAGTACTTTCATTTATTTTTTTCTTATATTTTTTTCCTTTTTTATCCTTACCTTTTATCTTCGTTTCATCTTACTTATCTTCAGATTTATTCTTCAGATCTTCAGATTTTCTCTTTATTTTTCTTTCAAAAATAAAGATATAAACCTATATTCGCATGAAGGTCAACTCGCAAATAATCACATAAACACTCACGTATAAATTTATGGGATATGTGTGTTGATTTTATTCCAGCCTTTTACTGTTTATTTCTCTCCATGATTGGTTTAACAAACGCTAATCTTTACCGTTATTTTTTTATCACACATCTGAAAAGATATATGTCAGATTTAAAAACTGTTTCTTTCTTAAATTGTTTTTGATACATTTTTCCTCTGGTTGGTGGAAAGTGTCTCAGTTAGTGTTTGCTCTAAATTCGAAATAAATAATTGTTTGCCAGGCACCTCACATTTGCACTGAAGGTTTTGACTCTATAGACATATTTAACAGTTAGTAAAATCATGCACTTATAAGAAATGCTATAATTGTACCTTATTTTACCCAGCTTTCTGTGTTTTTCACCACTGTCTTGAAATCGGAGAGATGTGTTCGAATTCCGGTGGAGCGAATTGCGTTTATGTTCGCATGCATACACTTGTGAAACGTATGAATGTACCTCTTCCCCCTGCTGTAGATGAAATTGCAAGTAAGTCTGGTATCATAGCCTTTGTTAAATGCCAGTTCAGAAAAGTTCACTCAATAAAAAACAACCATCACCCAGCAACCTTTGTCACTAGTGAGGAATGGGTTTACAAGTGAATTTTTTTTCCATTATATTCCCTATTCCTTCAAGACATGGACGATCATGACTCTCCACAATTTCCTTTGGCTTTGTGTAACCTTTCTCTTTTCGTTATCACATTTGGTCCGGTGTTCCTGCTATATATCTAGAAATCCTCGATAAAATCGAAATAAGAAACAGCAATATTATTGATCCTTATCTCATCTTCAGTCAGTATCCCACCACCGTCGAGTTGTCTCCCTGTGCTTTTTCTATAAATACTTTCATGGTAATTGTTCGGATGAGCTCTTCGCTATGTTACTTACAGTTTTGGAATCTAGGCACAGTACTAGACAGGCGATGAGTTCTCATCAGTTTACAGTTGAGTTGTTATATGTCACCGAAAGTTCTAAGTTAAGAGTTCCTTTTCTCTTACTTCTTGCTTGTGGAACTGCCTTCCGACACCATACATTCTAGGCAACTTTAATCAACAAAAATATTAATGCAATATCAATCGCTATCTACTGTCCACCAGATTACTCTTCTTTTGTTCACTCTCCTTAATAATGTTTCTGATTTTAATTCTTCCACACCCAGTTATCCCTTGTGTCATTGTCAGATTTACTACCTTGCTTATTAAAAAAGAACTCTCTTGATCACAGTTTTGTCCTCCATGGACTTGTTAAGTCGATTAATAGCTGTTTTCCGTTTACTAGCTTTCACTTTCACTTTTCACTTTCATTGTTAGTGTCAACTTATCTACGCCCTCTTTCGACATTATGTTTACTAGGGATTTTAATTGACTCTTTCTCATGATAAGTATCTTCTTCTTAATGTGTCGTGTCCCCTCTAGACGTAGACGCTCATAGCTTTCCACAAATTCCTGTCACGTAGGTTTTAATAAACTAATAGGTCTTTCTTCTCCTAAGCCCTGTTTCACCATCCGTTTTACTCAAGCTCATTATGTTATCCATTGTTTTCCTCTGCCTCACTTGCCTTCAATTTGTCCCGTGTGTATAAGGTTTTCCAAGCCGTCTTTCCTCATTAAGAGTCTCGGAAACCTCAACTGTTTCTTCCTGATTTTAAGTATTAGTTTCCGTTTTGGTTCTATTTTCTTCAAAAGTTCGCCGTTACTCACATGATCGGTCCATATTCCTTAAAACTTTCTCGTCACTCATATATTCAGTCGAGAGTAATGTCAATACCCTTCTGTACAACCAAGGATTTATTAGTTCAAAGTTTTTTCTTCATAGATGAGGTGATTGCTCAGCATTCACTGCCTTAGAGGATGACTAACATTGCATGACAATTTAGTACGCCGTTCTTTGTTTCTAGCGAATTTTTCCTCTTTCTTAATACAGTGCTTCGCATTTGGAAGAAATATTTCGCTATTCGAATGCACCTCAAGTCATGTGATTTCCGCAATTATCTTCTGGCGGAGAGAGCGTCTACTTTTAACTCTCTCTTAAAGACATATATTAATATTTGCGATGGGTAAAAGGAAAAAGAAGGACTGAACTCCGAAGTGGTCCAATCACTCCATCATTAACAGACCCGGTTGGCTCTGCTAAGAGCTGTTTTTATCTCGAATCTGTCGATATAGATATGTTACTGTCAGACTTTGCTCCTTCGTCAATGAATTTCGTAAGCATCATTGGACAGGCAAGGTAATTATGAAAAATGGATTACTCAAATACATTCCTATTTTTCTGCCTATTATCGCACCGAGTCAATGACAAGACCATAATCAAGATGGCTGACGATCGAATAAACCATAGAAAAACTTGCATGCATGCATATTTTCTTATAAAGATTAGAAAGTGATATAAGTTGTGAGTTCAATTCCAGGGCTGGTTAGTGCTGACTGAGATCTAGTGGAAACAGGACCCGCAATCATTGAGCAAAAGTAAAAAAAAAAGAAAAAAAAAAAAAAAAAAAAAAAGAAAAAAAGAGGGACAAATGAGATATACCTAGACATAAACAGAGAGTCGCACGAAGTTTAAATAAAATGCAAAGTTCGAATTTCTCTGAAGGTTATGCAAATCAAGAGAAACCGGAAGAAAACCAAAGAGCCAACGGTCGAAATCGTAATGACAACAGCGGAGGATATTTAGTCGAATGTAAATAGTGATATAAGCGATCTCCACCGGAACTCGAAATGTATTCGCAGATTCCGTTCTACAGGATCGTAACCATTGCACCAATTAACACTTCGCGCGCGGAAAAGCACGCACACACATACACACACGCAGACAGATGTGTTGTTTACCAGTTGCTCGAAATTTGAATTTCTTTTACGTGTGTCCATATATTAAATCAATTAATTCAAATAATCATTTTCCACTGAGAATGTCTTCCTTTTTATTTGGTTGAAGAAAAACAAATGGTATTTCTCTTCGATCTTTAACCTTAGAGGCCTTACATTCTCATCTCAGTAATTCTAACTTGGATATATTCGACAGTTTATTCTATAGATACATAACTATCAAATTATATATATATATATATATATATATATATATACACACGTGTAAACACCTATGCACCAAATATGTTTAAAAATATATGAACACACACTTATTTCTGAATAGACACACCTTGCATATGCACATATATTAAACCATAAATGATGTGTGCGGGTATATATATATATATATGTGTGTGTGTGTGTGTATGTATGTATGTGTGTGTGTGTGTGTATTTATGTAGCAATCATTCTTTCATGCACATTTCATTTAATCCGACAGATGAGGTGCTTTAATTTAGTTTTTTTATACAATTTATCATGTGATCTAATATTTTTTTTCTTTTCGGATGTTAAATTATTTAAAAACATATAAATATGTATAAATTATATAAATACATTGACACAACAATAAATTTCTTGTTAACAGTTAATATATTTCAACCTTAAAAATGGCTAAATGTATAGCCGAAAGCGCTCGAATAAAAAGAACAATCGTAGAGTTCTTATAGAATTTAGCGTCCCAAAAGTATATAAATATATATATATATATATATATATATTAGATTACATTAAAAAATTGTATAAAAGCTAAATCAAAGCATCTCGTCTGTCGTATTCAATGAAATGCATATATATATATATATATATATATATATATATATGTGTGTGTGTATTTATATATATATGTATGTATTTATATATATATATATGAAGAAAAATATATACGGAAAAAACAAAACAAATCCTTATATACGATTATGTTGTTTTAATGTTAATATGGCAACGTCTGACGTTTCGGACTAATAAACCATCTTCAGGACATATTCATAAATATAACATTATCAATATAACATGACAAAGACGATTATTATATATTAACATTAAAACAACATAATCGTATATAAGGATTTTTGTTTTGTTTTTTCCGTATATATTTTTCTTCATACTGTCGGATCTATATCCATATATTTTACACACACACACACACACACACACACACACATATATATATATATATATATATATATATATATATATATATATATATATATATATATAAACAATGTAGCGTATCAATTTACATAAATTTTCAGAAATTGTATCTCTGATCTTAGTTTTATTAAACAACATTTCATAATAAACATAGCTATGTACATAATATTAGGCAGATATTAGTTGATAACACAACAAGCATAACACGATATCATCTTTAATGGTGAATATCTTTGTTTAAATATGCATATAATCAGCCTAAAGCTATTTCATTTGAGCTTAAAGCTTAGATCAGGGAACAGCATAATAAAAACATATCCAGACATTGGAAAGTTTTATCGTTATTTTCTCCCGAAATTGAAGCAACTATACGACGTTTAGAACGGCTCATTATCAAACATAATAGATATTCGCTATCTGTTATAATTACAATATATATATATAAATATATGTGTGTGTGTGCGCGCGCGCGTGTGTGTGTATGTGTGGATGGATGGATGAAAGAAAGAGAAATGCCCTCAAACATACGATGTTCTTTCAGGACTGCAGTAAGGATGCACTGAAAAATGCAACATTCCTTGTGAGCACTGGATAGAATGTGCATCTGATCGCAATAATTGGAATGAGGCTGCTCAGAATGGAACGTGTCACATTGAGGAGGAGAAGAGGAGGCAGGCATGGTTTGAATGAGATGTGCGTACAAGCGTCCCCGTTGAACTTCCTGAAGACACTGGTACATATTGTGGTAGTGCATACTTGTAAATGTCTGGTCTAAGAAGTCACTTGACAGCGCACCGAGAGAGATAGATAGAGTGGCAATTGACTATAAAGCCAAAGACGTCCTGTAACTGAAATATGATATTTGCCGTAAGACATGCGGTTCCAGAAGCGTTTTCATGCGTCATTTTAAATTGCATGGTAATGTAACACCCGCTGTTTCCCCTCTTAATTGCCTTGTTTGCGCCAGAGTATGTAGTTCCCTTGCTGGGCTACAGAGCCATATTCGTCGAGCACATCAGTAGATATTTTCCTAAAAGATATGTAGTAATGGCCGTACTCGGACACGAGTTGGCAACCATCACATATAAGAAAGTGAATATTGAAGTCAACAGCCAGGGGTAACATTCATTTTCATGCTAAGCATAATACTTTGGCCATGGCGATTGCGTTTAACTTCTGAGTGTTGACTTCAAATATCCACTTTTATATTTACATATTGACCTCTTTAACTCATAAATATAGCATACCTTAAAACTATATTTTATCTACGTCTCTCTCTCTCTCTCTCTCTCTCTCTCTCACACACAAACACACACGCGCGCGCTCACACACACACACACATATATATATATATATATATATATGTGTGCAGATGGGGTGTGTGTGTCTGTGTCTGTGTGAGAGAGTGTGTATGCGTGCGCGCACACGCGTATAAGTGAAAATTTTCGTTTTTGATTGCAGACACATACATATATTTCATATTACAATAGCAGTGAATTTGTTTACATGTTGATAATTAAAAAAAAATAGCCATAGACAATGAGGTGCTTAAAATGGCATAGTCCAACCAACTATCTAATGAATATTACATTTGGTTATACAAATAAATAAAAAATCAGACAGCCTTAGACAGGCTCAAGTGTTTTCAGCTTCCATTTGAACACGTAAAAAAATATGCTTGACTATTTATTTGTGTATCTATATATTCATGTATCTCTGATATTGTGACTATGTATTCCTGTCATATATGCAATCAGATCTAAAAATAAGCATGCATACATACGAATATATATATATATATATATATATATATATATATATATGAACATATATATATATATACAGGCATACTTACAAACTTAGGTATGCTCACAAACTCGCTAAATAGGCTTGTACTGTATGAAGCTACATTTCCCGTCGTTCATCGGACGTCGTATATTTCCCTATAGATCATCCTCCATTTATAATTGATACGCAACGTCTCTCACCTCGTCATTCATTTTCTCTTGACCAAATCTCAAAACCTTTGACCCAGAGAAAACAAATAGCAGCCAAACGTCTACCGTTATTCAGCAGTCTTAAATCATTTTCTGATCTACTTTTTGTCTACAAAACTTCTTCTGATTTCACTAACATAAGCCATACGTTATATTTACCTTTAGAACAGTGTATTCCGTTGTTCTTGTCCAGCCCAATATAATCAGACAATAAAAGGTTTAAACAAAAAGCTGTATATTTTAACAATTAAAAAAGGCATACATTTTTTTTCGCTAGCACGTCAATTATATAATATTATGACAGTAATGTTGCAACAATAAAGATTTCTCAACAAGAGGAACAGCGGGAGATACAAACTACCAATTGGAGATTATTTTTAATCATTTTACCACAAGAAAGGCAATAAAGCCACTAAGACACAAAGAGTTACTGACAGTGAAGGAAACATAGAGAAAGTTACTGCTGTAACTGCACCTTTTCAGTACAAAAGAACATGATTAAAGCTGCACATTCGAACAGTAAATGATGACACATGGCCCAGTGTATATAAGCGTTTGTTGAAGTGATCCAGTGACTTGATCCAAAGAGCTGCAGAGGTGGACAAAAACTCGGAGAATTGAGTTACTAAAGGGAGCTAACTGAAACTGAGATATCCGGAAGAGGCATGGCGCGTGGAACTAGAACAATTCCCATCACCTGAAGAAGGCCGCAACGTTGTGAGTCTGAGAACAAATATGGAGGCAACAGTGCGAAAAAATGTAAATAGTGAAAATTGCAGCACTACTTCATTTCAAAAACAAAGACAAAAAGTAAAAATGCCTTAAACTCAATTCAGACCTCACATGGAACTCGTACATACGATCCATGCAGAAAATCGATTCCCTGTAAAGTTCTAAGTAAGTAACTGAATCCTCGTGCTATCATGTACCTTTCCAAGAGCCAGATCAGGCCGAAAATGGTGTATTGCTGTCATAATTGGGCAGGAGTTCCAAAGTCCCCACTTTCCAGTTTTGATAGACGTCTCTGCCTCCTTGTGGGTGACAAATTATTTTCCGTTCTGCAACTCCTCCCTCACAGAGGAAATGTCGCATGCCTTTCACTGCTGTATCGCTACTTTCATGGAAAGTACTCAGACGAACTTCATTTCTTAGTCCCACTATTTATAAATTTCACGGTTAGGACCCGCCATACTACGCCCATACTAGTGAACCAAGCATATTCCTTCCGTATGCCATTGGTGAGGAATAAGTTCCACTGTAACAGTTTCTTCCCACGAACCACTATTCTGTGGAACTGTCTCCCAAGATGTTTGCCCGATCACTACAATCTTAATCTGCTCGCGTTTTATTTTTTTAAACCATATCACCAGAATCAAGGCAATAATGCCACTAAGAGGCAAGACTTACTGAGTGTTAAAGAATAACATCTAGGGTTCCGTGTTATGTTACCCACATAATCACAAATATTGTGTTTCTTTTTTTTCTAACCCTCTACTTTGAGTGGCTACTGAGCATTGTATAGGGTGAACCTCACTGTAAAAAAAGTAATGCTGTAGCAATAAAGGTTCTTAGCAAAAGGAACAACCTAATATACGAACTACGAATTGGAGATATTTTTTAATCATTTCACCCCACGCAAGGATATAAAGCCACTAAGACCACTGAAGGACCAGTGACGGAAATGAGAAAATGTTACAAAGTAGTAAGGGCCATAAAAAGAGCAGGATTCAAGAAGACAGAAAATGACAATACAGAAGTCAAACAAGTACGAAACATTGAACATGACGAAATTATGAGTCACCGGAATCCGGAGGCGCACCGGAATAGTGAAATATTTTTTCTAAAAGCTTATTAATGTATTAAGAAACAGGAAAATTTCATGTGAAACAAGGAAAAAGAGTTCAAAATTATTATGTATTTTCAGTTCTTGTCCACGTGAGTGTGACACCATTTTGGAAGCAAAGAAAAGGAAGAAAAGAAGGGAAAGAAATGAAATTTTGATAGTAACAAATGGTGAAAGGTTTCATTGCCATTGCAGAAAATTCTAAATAGATAAAAAATTGACTGTGTCGTGGTGGCGGACTTATATTATCGGGAACAGATAACAGCCATTTAGTGCTGGCGAAAATCTAATTGACAAATTCCAGACCGGCTAGCTAAACTCCGGGACATTTGACAATGTTATTTTGATAATGGAAAAAGATGGTGAAAATTCTGAAGGCCAGTGTCGTAGGACTGCATGACAAGGGCCAGGTGAATACAGAGCTTTGGATAGATAAGAAAAATTAACTGTGTCAGGGGGGCAAACAATATTGTCGGGAAAGGATTTAATAGGTCATCTGTTAACCGCACACGAAGCCAACCCTGGGTTAAGTCTTTGCCGTTTTGACAAGACATCTATGGGTGTTAGAATTCGGTTATGACAATAAAACTATGTTATCAGAAATTGGCACCAAGAATGCAAATACGGCTAGGACAATGAAACTGTTTTTTCGGGACGGAAATTGGCTGTGTTTTGCTGGACGACCACCCATTCTGATAATTGGCGAAAATCTGACTGACGAAGTCCAGATGAGAATTGAGGTTATCACACTACTGGTCGCATTGTTCTGTTGGCGGCCAGAGAAGAAGAGAGAATAGAAAAGAAAAGAAGGAAAGGAAATAGAGAAAAAAAAAGAAAAAAGAAGATTCTTTTTTTTTTTTTTTTTTTTGAGCAAGATATTTTTTTTTAAGAAACAAGGCTAGTCTGGTCACGCCACACTGTTGATCGACCATTGGATGAATGCTAACGAGAGCCCGCCGCCGCCCATTTAGAGGATAGGTATGAGAAGTTGCTACAAAGAAGTGGGGAGAACCGTGGACACCCCTCTGAAGCATGGTGAGATATCCATATGAGAATAAGAGAAGATGAGGGTAAGAGAAGACTTCCAAAAATGGAAAGGAGTGGAAAATTCCTGACCGAAAATAAAGAAGTGGATTATGGATTTAGAATTATCAAGGAACCTCAAACCCCGACAAAGCCCACCCCGGTTTTGGTCGGCGTCCATATAAGCAAAGTCGCAGCGAGCGAAAATCAGTTCAGTCTCCAGTTTGCTCCAGTGCTCAGTTGAGGGCCTCGCAGAGCTGACTTGAAAGATTCGCGCAACTTCCGAACTCATCTTCAGTCCAAGAACAATTTATTTTTGAAGAGCGACTTAGATCCATACCACCAACATAAGTTTTACGAAAATCGCCTGAAGACACACCAAGAACCAATTTCTTAAAGAACAGACAACTTAAGATATTAAAACTCACCTAACAAAAACAACCTGTCACAATCCATATAACGGGTCGGGAGATAGACGCAGTCCTATGTATCCAGCAACCAGATATAAAGTATTGTTATCCTTTTTTTTCATACCTTGAACTTTTGAGTTATTATTTTATTTTCTTTTACACATATTTGTGCGATACCACCCTCAATTGAACTCAACTTGCATTACGGCCCCAATGACTGATTGATTTCGTCTGCCTAAGATCAATTCACAACGTGGGTAGGCGGAACTGGAGATCAACGCAGTTACTTTGGTAACCAGACGTTGGAAGCGAGTTGGGAACGACGAGGCTGATATCGGATCTAACCAGATTCCCATCCGAATCACCAAAAGGTTAGAACGTCACATTTGGGTGCCGCGACCGATACCAAGCCAGTTGGTCGTCACAGGACGGGACAACACGACTGACGCAGACAGGCGGACGTCACGTTTGGAGCGGCGACATCCGAACGAAGCAGCGAGCGAAGGCTGAGTTTAGGGACGTCACAGAGCAAATACTGGATAATCACATGAAAGATGGAGAAGAAAGAGAGAGAGAGAGATATGTCATTATGTAGAAGGATATCATGGATTGAACATGTGAGTAAAAACAAAGTTGTAAAGAAAACGGAAACAAAAAAGGGCACTTACACATAGTATGAGAAAGAATCAGTTGAAATTTTTAGGAAAATACAATGTGGAATGAGGGTTTAAAGAATTTGATGCTCATATAAAATACTCAAGTCAACAGAGACATGAAAGCAACGAGTAGCTTTAGTAACAAGCTTGTTTAAATGAATAGCAGAACTGGGGTTGGCAGGAATAACGAAAAAATCAACCATACTAACAACAACAAATTATAGGAAGTTGTGGAGAGCCATGAACGCCTACGTCCTGAATAGACAAGTCATATACAAGTTACAACATAGCTTTAAAAATAAGTTACTTGGAGTAAATCTTATCAGAATTTTGGTATTGTCTACATTTTATTTTAGAGAGAGACAGGGAGATAAGGGCATTGGTCGAGACGAAAGGGTTCTTTTGAAAGTTATGAGTTTAACAATATAAGATACGCAGATGAGATTGTATAAATGTCCGTCTCGAGAAGAAAATTACAAGACCCCCAAGACAATGTAGCAAAAGAGAACGAGAAAGGTGATAAATCATCAATGATAAGAATACAGAAACTATGGCCAGGAGGCAGAGAAAAAGGCCAAAATGGGAATTACAGATTAATGATGTTAACAGCAAGCCGGTGCAGTAGTTTAAATTTAATTTAAAATAATTTAAGTGCAGAAGTGTTTCAGCAAAAGATGGAAAATGCTACACTGATATTCGAACGCAAACTAGACGAGCAAAAGAAACATTCCAAAAGACAAGAAACGAAAAAAAATGTTAGAAACAAAGAAATTAGTGTCGAGTTGCTTATGTGTTATTCATCCTCTTTATGGCAATGAATGCTGGACAATCATCCCATCAATGAGGAGAAAACTAAAGGCATCAGAAATGTCATTCTACAAAAGGATACCGAAAATTCCAAGACGGGCGGGACTAAGCAACAATGAAGTCTTAACGAAAATAGTAACATAAAGAACACTGTCTTTATTTCTGAGAAGAAGTATTATGTACACTGTTTACATTATTCGGACTATTGTTCTCATGTTTGTTATCATATTTATCAGAAAGTTTCGGCACTTGTATGCTCCGCCCTTCTTCATGTGATAAGAATATCGAACGCCTTTATCTACTGGGCAATGTCTCCTTAAGGACACATGGCACAGTAGGTGAAGGCGTTGGTTATATCCACTGACAGGACCCAAAGTGTTCTGAGTTCAATACCTGGTTAAGGCAGTGGAGAACTTGGAGAGATGAATTAACGGGAGATAACTGATAACTAACATCCATTAGACGTAGCACGTGGAACTAGAACAGTCTATCCCAGCGAGCGAAATAAAGGATTCAGTTCGACTTTCCAGCTACCTGAAGAAGGCCGGAGCGTTCAACGGCTGGAACGGTGTGACAAATATGGCAATAAAGATGAGCGCAATCGTCCGAATAATGTAAACAAGAAAGGACACTTATACACTTATACTCAGAATCAAGGAAAAACAGCTGAAATTACTTAGATATATAACGAGAAAGTAGACCCTTACGAAGCATATTGAGGGTAAGAGAGATAGAGGTAGCATGTACGAATAGATGGAGGAACGTGGCTGGTGCCTTAGCAAAGGGAGACAAATACTATGGGCCACAAGGTATAGGACGTTTTAAAGAGCTATGATCACCTATATCTTGAAGGTACGCAGCACATAGAAGATTGCTGAAGTCAACAGAAGTTAATTCCAAGGACAAACTGACGTGGGCACTGGACATGAAATGCATGAGTGGGGAACTCATATTTACTAAAAGCAGAGCTTCTTAAACTTCTCTCGCCGTCAATGGTGTGCATATATTTTGAGAACAATGCCTGATAAGATGCATAGATAGCAAACAGTAGATAAGTAATATTCAGGCATTTTAATGAGGTAGATGGCTCTTTTTACTAAATGAATCAATTCTGAGAACCGCTGCCGATCGACACACACGTAAATTTTTGGTTTAAAATTTTTTTTTAATAATCAGTTCAACACAAACAAAGAGATAATACCACTAAGACGCAAGTAGCTACTGGGAGTGAAAGAGAATGAGAAGAATTTTAGAAGGAACCTGAAATCCAATCCTAAACGAAAGAAAGGATAAACCTCTACTCCTGTTCATAGTATCGGGGATGAGGATGGACTGGATGGCACGCGAATATATCAATTCCTATTAGCGGTTTTTGATAGAAGTGATTTTTTGTTGTAATAATGTAAATTTGGCCAACTCTCAATCGTAGATGCTAATAAAAAGTGTTATATATGAATAAATTGTCGCTGCCGACACTTGAGTTTGAACATAGATCACCAGTGAGCAAACAAAGGCGATCCCTTTATTGAATTGAATAGACCCCGTGACCATAGAGGAAACGCATAAGTAAGAATTAGGTTTGCGTCTAATGGATCGCATTTCTATTCCATCCTCTATTACTATTCGAATCTGCATTTCTACGCTATTACTATACAGACCGCTATTCTTTACTCTATTTACTATACAATTCCCCTATTCGGATTACTATACGGATTACTCTTCGAGCAAGTACTATTAGTGGGAGTGTTATTCGAAGGCATCTTACACTAGCATTGTTCAACGGCGTACTATTGTTTTGTCTGCAATTACAAAGTCTCTACTACAACAAGCATTGCAAAAGGGACAACGAGTATTCGTTGACATCGCAAAAAATGTAAAGAATAATGAATGAAACAAACCAAGAAGATATTGAAGCAATGTTTGGGTAATTTTAAAATTTCAATGAATTAATAATAAATATCGACTATAACACTGAATAATAAACATCAATGTCACAACATATGTATGTAAGGAGAAACAAGAAAGAAGACTGCAATTTAAATGAGTATGCAGAAATATTTTCAAAAGAAACAAATTCATTAGACAATATTATCCCTTCCACTCTTTTTAAATATATGTCCCTTCAGTATGTAGATGATCATTGTTCTCCACATTCTCCTCTTTCCTTATCTGTGAATTGCTATCACTTCATATCTCGCTAAATCAATTACGACTGAATAGGGCAGTTCGATCATCACTTGGTGCCCATAATGTCGGCCTTTTGCCACATCTAAGGCAAGATTAAATATCACTATGGGATGATAGTAAACTTACCTTCTACACAATTTTGAATTTAGAATACTCTTTCCCTCAGAATGCTCGCCACCCAAGGCTAAAGAGCCCAATCTACCCTGCTATTTAAACCATTAAAAATATTAAATGTGATGTTCCTTCAGGATTTAGGTAATAATGGGTCTTTATAGCTTTCTTTTTCTTTATTATTTGTTAATTTCTGTTACTTCACGGGAAAGATAATGGGAGCAGTTTCTCATGTTCTTCTCCACGGTTTGAAATTAAGAGTAGTTCCTCTCCTAGATAGGCTGCCACCAAAGACTAGATATCTCAGTCTACCCTGCTATTTTACTTATAGCTAGTAGGGTTGAGGAGATGTCTTCACACCTTTCCTAGGGTCCTTTGTGCATTTCACGCTCGAAATTTAGTTAAAAAAAACTCGTTCACAAAAATAATCATTTAGCAACTGCAAGATATATTACGCACATTTTTAGTGCCAAATGACTGATTTCGAAATGGAACAACAGCGCTTTGTTAGGATAGCATTTTCAAAAATAACATTGACCATTGTATTCTTCAAAAATTCTAGATATTTATCATGTAAACTAACTGGAATAAATATGTGATTAACTACAAAGATATTCCGAAAGAGTCCATAATAAAAGGTGAAAAAAAGAAAGTACATTTTCTATTCTTTATAGTAAAAACAGATAGAAGGCAAACGGATTTTTCATCATAAAACTGGCGGAAATGCCGAGAGCATGAGGGCTTGAATATGTTCACTGTAGCGAAATTATTTATATAGCGAAATTATTGTTGAAGGGTTATATCTAATGATACGATGTATATTTATGTTATGGCAGAGATAGTACTGTGAACACGTGGGATGTTTTCTCGAACAGAAAGTAATTTACAACATTGTATATTAATCAAAATGTGCTGTTGGTGTTTTATCGACAACAGAAAATAGAAAGTGCCAGGCAAAATTTTAAGACATATTACTAAATCTGTAGGTATATTAATTACTTTACTGCTTAATGATGGTAAAACCATTTATTGTAGACGACAAATATTAATTCTTGACATACTTCCCTTGCTTGTCAATGGTCCTAATTCAGCGGTGAATATTAATCATATCAATCAAATATTATACAGTGAAAATTTCAGATCAATACGGATTTATTGATCCACTCTAGCATTAGACTACTCAGGCACCATACACCTTTGTTAAATTGTATATTGATTTAATCGAAACATATTTTTGTACTTAATGTTATTATTCAGGTATAATGTCATGTATTGCTGGTATAAACGTCTTGTTCCCCACCCCTAATACATCTTACTTTTCATGAATTAGTATTTATATAAAATAGAAATTTTATTGTATCCTAATTATGTACAGTAATGGATCCGACGCAATATATGTCAATAATTAAACTAGAAGCACTGAATACAAATTAATACACTAAATTCAAATTAGAGATTTCATAATAGATCATTCCATCTCTATCTATAAAAGGCAGGATGCGTGTGTGTGTGTGTGTGTGTGTGTGTGTGTGTGTAACGAATGGACGGCCGCAGTTTTCGGCGGATTTGCACCAAAATTTACATACACATGCTCCAAGTTAACGGAAAGGCCAACACCAACTTTGCATTTCACAACTCCTATCGATAGTGGAAATAATCGATTTTTTCATGCTTCTACGGCAGTTTTCATGTAGTTTGCGGCCATTCTCTACTGGCCAGAGTGAGAGCTTATAGCTGGCTGCGACGAATAGGCAGGAAGATTCTATTGGCCAGCGTGAGCGCCAACAGCTGACTGACACGAATGTTAACTAGCATGCAAGCATGCAAAAAAAAAAAAAAGAAAAACGATAGCTGCATTCGTCACAAGTAGGAAACATTTAAATCTGCATGGCACTTTACTCCAATTGGCTCATTCGCTTGCTTAAACTCAACGTTGATTCTGATTCCGCAGAACTGGGTTGGGTGTGAAAAAGTATTTGTTGTTAACATTCTTTTTTCATTCGGTTTTTCTAGTTACGAGTCCTTTTTTAAAGCTGATCGTTTTGTGTTCATTTAGTTTAGTTCGTTTTTCGTAACGGATTTAATGTTTAGTATAGAGCTTAGAAAAAATTCGCAGTGTGAGACAGTCAAGAAGTAAGGCATATAGCAACATCAGCATGGCAAAGGGCACTCCTTTAAAGGCAAGGAAGGGCAAAAATATTTTACGTCACGTGATAGCGATTGCTGTATGAGTCGTACGATTTTTGAATCAAGCACGGGCAACGCCGGGGCATGCTGCTAGTCAACAATTTTTTTGTGTCAATTTTATCATCAACTTGATATGTCTCTTGTTAAAAAGTTTATTTTAATACATTATGGATAAAAAATAGTGAATTATATATAATTTATTATTCGAGTTGAGCAAAACAAATTCACGGATTTGGATAAAAAAATGACCCCTGAATGACGTCAAAATCCACGAAAATTTTCCATGCTTTAAAAGTCATTTGTACTTAATTTTAACGTGTATAAATCTAGGTAGAAAAAGAAACGCAAATTTTGATAAGATAGCAAGGGACTCAAGTAACTACCCGGAGCCTCCAATCAAATTTGGGCCTCCTCCGGTCCGGGAGTTCGTAGGTAGTCTGCACCGGCCTTGATATCACGGATACGGTTAGAGCGAGTACAAATCAGACAAAATGGTTTCAAGATTCATTACCTTAAACATTTTTGGCTTTCACTTTCAAAGTTTGAAATGATTTTCCCATGATAGTCAATTTTATTATCTTATCATCTCCTTATTCAAACTGGATAATTCTGAGTCTATTTCGTCTCAACCTATAACACATCGCTTCTTTCATAAGATATGCAATCTTTGATTCAACAAATTTCCCTTGATAACTTTATCTGAAATGCGTTTAAATTTTCTTCTTATCATTTTCTGCAGCTGTTTATTTTTGTCTTGTTTCCTTGTTCTTCTCTTACCAATAGGATATATATTTATAAATGCGATTTATTTATTTAAGAAGAGGTTTCCATATCGCCTTGAGGGCAAATAAATTACTAACACCAAATATTTTCGATATGTTCTCGTAAATAAGATAACATTAAATTCCTAACATTATGGCAAATGGATATCTGCTTCTTTTATATGATATGCTTCTTCAAGTCAGGGGCTATCATTGTTCTTCACAATTTCCCGTTTACTGTAGTTCTAAAAGAATATTGGTGCTTTTATTAACCATCTCATGTCCTACACTTCTATTCATTTAAACAAGGGCGTTAGATAGATTATTCAATGTTGTTCTCTGGATCTTTCTCTTTGATATGTCCTATGAGTGTGAGATTCTCCAATCCCACTTTCTCATTATGTAACCCGGAAAGATAAACTGTTTATTTCTGCGTTTAAGTACAAGAGCCCTTTTTTCTTTTCTTATTTGCTTAAAGCTTCCGTGTTGTTGACACGCCCTGTTCATGCTATCTCAACATTTATATGTAGAACTCTGTTGCCTTAAGTCATTCTATCTTGGAAGGAATTCTCCAACATTTATTGCCGTATGGAAAGAATGATATTGCAGAGAAATTCAATCCTCCTTTCTTTGTTTCTAACGAAAATTTCCCGTTTCATATCACTTTACTTATCTTTAGGAAGTCATATTTCGCTATACTTAGATGCTTTCGGATGTCTGTGACATATTTTCCGTCAAATCTTACAATTTCAAAATCGGTAACTTGAATTACGTAAGAAAAATCTAATTTCTTAGACACCGTTTTATTCATCATTTAATATAAATTCATCGAGTTAATATTTTTTATTATATAACTTGAATTCCTATTTGATAAAGAAATAACAGATATTATAAGCATTTACTGCTATACGTTCGCATAATCTCAAGAGCTTTCGGCCATTACTTGAACTATTATCAAGCGGGGTTCTTTAGGTGATAATTTTGTTTGTTTTCATCACCATTACTCAGACAAAATTGATAATCGTAGAATGTAGGTGTGAACGTTTCTATTGAAAAATCGTTTAAAATTAACACTTTAATATTTTCTCAAAGTAATATTTGTTTTTTAGAGTTGCAACCACAAAGATTGATATCTTTGGAAAAATGTTCTACTCTATTGAGTTAAATATGAAACTATGACGCCATCTATTAACTTATATCAATATATATTTGGGCAGCTACCTTGCTTTTAATCATGTTCCATTGGTATGACAGACAACAAAAATTTATTGAATATTTTTTCAATGCTTCTTACATTTTTCTTCATAATAGTTAAAGTAATGGCCGAACGCGCTTCAGACTATCGACAAGAAGAAAACTTTTTCACTCTCACCAAAGATAAAAATTTAAGAATGCTGAAAAACTAAATAAAAAAATAATTAAATATTACTTGTCTGTCATATTCAACGAAACACACGCATGCGCACTCACAAACACATTCACACCGATATATATATATATATATATATATATATATATATATATTCAAGGAGGTTTGGTTAAATAATTAAGTCTATTTGTAATCGTGCAAAACCCTCCCCGGTCGACCAAGATTTACAACACCGCAGCTGATAGATGAAGAATGCTTCGATTTCAGACCTGCTCTATCCCACGTTGTGATTTAAGTTTGATCGTAAGGAGGCCAAGTCCGAATCCTCGCAGCTATCTTCGTGTTGGGCTGGTACAAGCAGGGCTAAGACGTAAAGGAAAGAAATAACACTCAAATAAATTGAACAAAAGTAAATACTGTTTTTATATCAGTCCTCCCTATTAAAAATTGATTTATATCTGATTTTTCAAGCAATTAATTATCAGTACAACCCGTCTCTATATCGGAAGTGATATTATTGTTGACCTGGTAAAATCGGGTTTGCTGCTTTGGTAAAGATTGGCACAAGGCTGAATCCAGGCTTTCACCGGCCGTTAACTATGTGAGCCTCTCTCCTGTCTCTGGTCTTGTCTCTCGTCTCTTCTTTTTTTCTGCCAAATTCGCTTCGCGCATTCGTATTTATGGACATTTGCCCAAACTGGCGAAGGAAGAGAATTTGATAACTCTGGGGAATTCCCATCTTCCACTCTCTCATATTATTACGTGGGTGGCTTATCCACCCCTTCTTGGTATTTCAAATCAACTTTCGACCAGGGGAAGCAACACCAAATTTCGTTGTTTACGAAAATAAAATTTTCGCTTTACAGCTTGCATTTTCAACTGTGTGTCAATCAACATTGCCCACTAAGTCTAGATTACTTTCCCATTGTTCAAACTGCTCGACATAAAATACAAGTCGTTTACGTGTTAGATATCTTCAATTCTTCCCACGGGTTTTTGGTATTAACCATTCTCGTTTCAATGTCTCTCAGTACATAACACGTTCTCATGTTTTAAATAAAACTTTCTTCAGTTTTATTGTGACAACGATAAATATTTATACCTATTTATTTTAGTTTTAATCCTTTCAAGTCCTCGAATTAATTTCTTGGTGGCTTAGAAAGTTAAGAAAATTTTTGAAATTTTCTTTCAAATAATTTTATTTTACAATCTCATTTGAGACCATCTTCGGGAGTACAGTAGCTTCGTAAATTCTAAATACTTTTTCACTGTCCGTTTCACATCGTTCCAAATTCGAATCGAATATTTTTACCTATGCTAGAGGGTTAACTATTGTAATTTTATTTAATATTTAAAAATGAAAAAGATTTTAATTATAACATTTTAATTTAGTATTTTATATAAAACTTTGCTACTACAAACATTTAAGTACTTTTTTGCTATACACATAGTTGACTAAATTGATATACAATGTTGGTCATTTGTAAGCCTGTAGTTGACGGAGAAAAATAGTTTTGGAAGACTAGGTTGGTTCTATTAAATTTAGTATATTCTATAATTAATTTTATTTTTTCACTTAGATAAGTGTGTTTATAATAGTGTTTAGGAGTCTTTTTAGAATTTTTTTTACTCCTGCTTATAGTTAGAATGCTTTTGATTACAGTATAATAGTTTTATATGTTCAGAGTTATTTGATGATGTATTATGTTCTTTCATAGTTATGTCTATATTCCCAATAGCTCGTCTAATTTGTTCATTAAATATGTAATTAGGAAAATCATTATTACTGAGGATTTCTTTAATATTTTTAATTCAGTATAGAAATTCTTTCTTGTGGAAGAGTTTGATTTTGTACTGTTTATTAAGGGTTGGTTGGTTGGTTGGTTGGGTTTTTCTGGCATATCAACCACTGTGGTTCATTTAATGCCAAATTATATATATATATATATATATATATATATATATATATATATATACACACACACACACACACACACACACACACATATATATATATATATATATATATATATATATATATATATATATATATATATATATATAAACATATATATACATATATTAAATATACAGTACTATTAAACATATAGCTGGCAACATTATTTTTACCAAAAAACGTATAGCTGGCAACATTGTTTCAAAAAACGTATAGCTGGCAACATTATTGTTTCAAAAACACATAGCTGGGAACATTATTTTTTCAAAAAAACGTATAGCTGGCAACATTATTGTTTCAAAAACGTATAGCTGGCAACATTATTTTTCCGAAAACATTATCTGAAGCCTTGTTGTTGGACGTAGTTTATCGTCATACCCAGGACGCGGATGTTGTTTATCGTCATACCCAGGACGCTTTTTAATAGGGAATTAATTTTTATAGTTGAGAGTGCACGTGTTTATGCTAGTTTGTTTTTATATGGGGAGGTAGTAAATATATTATTATCAGTGTCTGTCAATATATTAAGAAACGTCATTTTATTATCATTAAGTTTGCATGTGAACTTAAGTACGGGGTTTATTGAATTTTTTTTTTTTTTTGTAGTTCATGTATTTTGTCTATGTATTTCACTAAAATGAGAATGTCGTCTACATATCTTATATAAACTGTGGGTTTTTTGTTGTATTAAGTCCGTTATTTTCTAGGTTAGTCATGTAGAAGTTGCTAAATGTTGGTCCGAAAACGTTTCATTTGAATAAGCGTAGTTCAATCTCAGAACATTTAAAGTAACACTCGTGTGCACAATTCACAGTTTAGACAGATATTAATCGAAAATACATTAGTAATTCATCAAAATAACAATAAAAAGCAAAAACTTAAAATTCTAGAAGCTCTTTATATAAAAATAAAGGTAGAAATTAGAATTAGAATTACATTTTTTTAAGACATGGTTGTCAAACGAAACACGTATTTTCACTAAATATAATATTTACATTCATGAGAAATATGCATATCTGTTTTAATTTATAGCAGAAGTATTGAGATAAGGGTGGCTTGAAAAATGCAAATGGTGACTATGAAGGAGTGATTGCATGCATTAATTTCAACTCTTCTTAGTAATAAATGCATTGTTTCTTTCCAGGTAAACTGACTGTTCTAAGAAGATTTAAAAAATAACTAGTCGCGACTCTTCTTGAAAATGTACAACATTTGGCATCTAGTACCTGCAGATAAAGGGTTTAGCCTCCAAAGACATTCATGCTAGTAATATTAGTGGGCAAATGTATTTAAGCCTGAAAGAGAGTGTCTAACACGAATCAAGATCTGAACATCCAGTAACAAACACTAACATGGTAAAAATTGATTGTGTTCAACACATGTTGATGTACGATATGCGATTCACTATAAATCAAAAGACCAATGCTATTAGCATATACGGGGAGAGAATTGAGAATATTCTGTACAATGATTTTGGTATGACGAAGATTTCTGCTTGGTGAGTGCAGCGTCTTCTTACATCCGATCAAAATTCCTCCAGAAAGCTGTTATATCGGAATAAAGTCTCGCTACCGACACTTGAGGTTGAACATAGATCGCCAGTGAGCAAACAGAGGTGATCGCATTATTGTATTAATTGGATCACATGACGATAGAGGAAACGCATATATAGGAAGTCACGTGACGTCTAGATTGATCTGCACTTCTATTCCATCCTCTATTACTATTCGCTATTCTCTATTCTATTCACTATATTATTTCTCTATTGAGATCCCTATACGGATTACTATTCGAGCGAGTGTTATCGAGCAATTACTATTTGTGTGAGTGATATTCGGAGACGTCTGACACCAGTATTGTTCAACGGTAATTACAAAGATTCTATTACAACGAGCGTTGCAAAGTGACAACGAGTATTCGTTGACATGACAAAAGTTGGCAGCAAGTGTTTGTTGACATCGCAAAAAAGCATAATACAGGAAAATTTATCATTGTGTCAGGCATGTCAACGTGGTTTCCTTAAACGTTCCCTCACGGGCCAGAGACAGAGACAATCCACACATTGGAAAAACACGTCCTCACCTGTTTTAAAGAAGGTCAAGGTCGTTTTATTTGCAGAGGAGGTGATGGCCTCAGTATTTTAGGGTGCAATTGGCATTTTCTTTATTGCGATCAAGGAAAACTGAAGAAGAAAGTGGTCTTGTTTCAGCAAGATAATGCTACAGCCCACAAAGCCTTGGTCTCAATGACTGCTGCATCCGAGAGGGGTTCTGGACCGCTTAATCACCATCCCTATTCTCCTCATTGGATTATCATCTGTTCCCCAACAGAAAACGCTCTTGTTTGGGAACCAGTATCGCAGGGATGATGGCGTCATATCTACTATAGATGAAGATACTACTTTGAATAGTCAGGTGTCAGTTTACCTGGAGAGAAACAATGCAGTTATTAACAAGTGTTGAAGTTAATGCATGCAAGATTTCACGACTCTAGCAACATTCCTTCATAGTTGGCCTATGAACTTTTTAGTACATTCTCGTATATCATTCTATCTGACATGCACATCTTGGTTGTTATATTCACAACCTTTCAGTTGTTTTCCCCTAAGGCATTCATCAGGTATGTGTTGTCTTACTCGGCATACCTCTCGGGATTGTGAACCGAAACTCCCGCAGTGGGTCGAATGAAGGGTTTGGTTAAGAATTCCAAGGTTACAGACTAAAACGAGAGATCTCTGAAGAATGCCAAACATTGAAACTGCCGAAATATTTTTGTATAACAACAAATATGAACGTAATTGCGAGAATAATAAATCATGACTTTATTTACATAACAGTGTTGTTTTATTTTTCAGTGATTTGATATAACTCAAAGTTCTTTATATAGGTTTTATTCTGTGACACTATAGATGATTTTATCCTGTGACAATATAACTGTTTTTCTTCAATATTTTTGTAATTATCTTACTGAATTCATAGGTTTTAACCAGAAAGACTTAACACAAACGTACACAGGTTAATTAATAAAATCTGTTGAATCTTTTACATACCTAGGAAGCAAAATCAATTCTACTGAAAAGGATGTGAAAATTCCTGGGCTGCCTTGAATAAAATGAATTTAATCTGGAAATATGATCTACCAGAAAACCTCAAACAGATTCTTTCGAGCCATTGTAGAAGTGGTATTAATGTATGGTGCCACTGCCTGGACATTAACTAAAATCCTTCAGTCTAAGCTTGATGGATTCTACACTCAGATTCTGAGAGCTATACTCAGAATCTCATGGAAACAAATTCCTAGTAAATCCCAGCTCTATGGGCCCATCCCTAATATTTCTACAATCTATTTATGGGAACGTAGAATGTGGCGAACACAACTAGAACATGTGACTGGTCTGCTCTTCTGCGCAATTATCCATGGAGCAAGACGTTTGGTCGCCCAGCAACTACATTTATTGACCAGCTATATATATGCCTCTCTAATGACCTTCAGACCCTAATGCAGGACCATGATGGTTGGTGTGATAGACTCATGAATACCCGCGCTAACTCGACCGAAAATAATAATAATAATAATGAAAAACTAACAGTGCGGTTTTTAATTTTCTGATATGTCATAATTCTCAATTTTATGGTAGAATACGTTTCTTGCTATTCGCAGGAATATAAAACACCACTGGGAAATTTAGTATTTCATTGATAAATACAGGATGCGGCTGGTATTTGAGGACATACAGATTTAAGATTAATACTGCTTCCCACTAACTTCTAATGCTTTTATTTTTCAGAAATCAAGAATAGCAAACACTGTGATAACAAATGGAATGGAAAGGCATACCGAGAGTGTGGCATTAAAGGCTGATCTTAGCGATTTGGATACTCCACGTTTCCTCAGAGTTGCAAGGTCATTTGTCCACAAGATACGAAAAGAGTTAGAAGACGCTGACAGTTCCCCATTCTGCACGTTCTGATAAAGTGAGAACATCTGAATTTATTCAGGAAGTCAAGCAGACAATTGATGAAAACTGAGGTCAATCAATGAGGTCAATTTCCAAAAAGCTGCATGGGTCCTACGTGATGAATGGAGGTCAATTAATGTCTGAAAAAACAAATGTAAACCGTTTAAACAGATCCAAAAGGCTTTTAAACAAACTTAAAAATCCTTCAGAAGCTGGTGTGATTTGGTTTGTCTCAGATGAGAAAAATTTTGATCAAAATCAATAACTTAACAGAAGAAATGACAGATGGCTTTGTTCAGATCCTTCTGAAGTGCCAAGAGTAATGCGCACACAATTTCCTTCAAGTGTTATGGTATTGGGTGGTGTTAGCAATGTGAGGATATGTTATGCCACCACACTTTTCGCCACAATGTCTTAGAGTAAATGCTGCTGCTTACATTGAGATTCTAGAAAGAGTCGCCAAGCCCTGGATTGACAACATATGCAACGGCAGGCCTTACATATTCCAGCAAGATTCGGCTCCATCCCACATGGCTCTACGAACATAATGGATGGCTGACCATTTGTACGACCACATCAATCCCAACATTTGGCCTCCTAAGTCTCCAGATCTCAATCCACTAGACTATTATGTGTGGCGCGTTGTTGAGATGGGGGTTAATAAACAATCTTATAACACCAAAGACTCTCCTAAAGCTGCAATAGTTCGAGTAATGTTTAACATAAATAAAGACCAATTAATCAGAGCTTGCAGCCGATTTAGACCTCGTGTAGAGGCGGTTATTGATGCTAGGGATGGTTTTATTGAATAAAATTAAATAAGAGTTAGCTAAATTTAATATTTACTTGTTTGTAATCAAATATATTTATATTCATTTGTTCAGCAAGGTTTTTGTAATTCATAAAATCTGTCCTCAAATACCAGCTTCATCCTGTATATTACAATATCATCTTTAAGAAAATAGTTTTTTTTTCTTATTTTATGCATTATTGTGATCAATTCTGTTTTTGCATCCTGACCAATATCTTTTTTATTATTAATAATTTCACCCCAAGCAACGCAATAAACCTACTAAGAAGCAAGAGGTTACTAATTTTTAGAGAATATGAAAAAAATAAAAAATAGAAACAAGAAGAGAAGACAATAAATGAATAATTCTTAAGAAGACTGAAGATAACAAGTCACATCGCATTTAAATTTTTGAAGATCGGAGTTGACAACAATGGCAATAGATAATAGAATTTGATAGCATATATTTAGATAGATAAACTATTAATTTAGTATTAACTTGATTAATTATTAATAAGACTTGAAATTTAAGAACAAACCGACTAATTAAAATATTACGAACTAACGAACTAAAAATTTTTATTTATCCATCCTATTGAGACACTAGCGAATAAAACTTTGGAATGTTATTTTTGACATTGGAATATGACTGAAATCAAAATAGGATTAACAAAAAATTATATTTTTCCAAAGATTATATTATATTTGGATTAAGTTTTTAAGATTTATATTATATTTATTCTATTTTTAGTTTATATTTATTGATTTTTATTTTCTGTTTTATATTATATTCATTTTATTCTTTTAAAGTTTAAATTATATTTAATTCTACAACGTTTATATTATATTTATTTTTTTTTTAGTTTATATTATTGAATTTTTTTAAAAGTTTATATTATTTCAGCTGTAAAAGCATGTGACTTTATCGCCAATCTAGTACTGCGCTTAAATGAATAAAATCTAGGTAACATAGGCGAAGTTTCATCCGAACAATTACGATGAAAGTAGTTATAGAAAAGACACATAGAAGCTACGTTATGGTGATGGGAATTTGAATGAAGCTGAGATGCCAGGTCAAACCAAAAGCATTGCCGATTCTTCTTTCGATTTTATGAATAATCTATAATATATAACAGGAGCACAAGATTCAAATGTGTCCTGTTTGTCAAAAAGATTTATATTAATAAATATATATTATATCGACAATTAATATAATGGTCGGTTTCATTAATGAAAAATGAAAAAATCAATTCATTTGAGGTTTTTGTTTTCGAAAACTTATCAAATTTTAATATTTTTATCAATGAAATTGAATATATGTGTTGAAGTAGAACAAAATATAAAGTCGTTGTTGATAATTCTATATCGAGAGAAATGTTGAAGAGACAGTAAAAATTAATTTAAATTTAAAACTTTTTGATGTCTAATGTATTTAGATGCTTAAACTATTCAACATCAGTAACCGTTTGATGCAGATCAACATTTTATCTTTTTTTACAGTTCAACATTGTGTTTAAATATCTTGGACATTATAATGGAATCATGTATGTTGGAAAGGAGATGTCAACATAATGTCTTGGGGGTCCATAAATTTCAACATCATGACCTTGGACGAAACAGTTCATCAACATATCTTTTGGTCCATAATAAATTACCTTTGTGTCGATAAGTTCAAAACATGTCATTCTTTAAATTGAAGTTCAATCATGACTTGGTCGATGAGTTAACAAATAAATTTGTTCCATTCTTTTTCAACATCATTTTGTGTTCATATATTTAGTTCAACAACATGTCTCTTGGACAATGCAGTTCAACATGTTTACATTGGTCATCCATTGAATATTCAACATCATCTGGCCTTGGTCGTTTCTATTTAACGTTATCTTCATTGGTCCATACTTTTCTTTTATAATTTTCTTGGTCAATACAGTTCAACATTTGTCCATATTCCCCCATTTCAGTAACCACCTTAACGTTTTGGTGATGCAGTTCAACATCATCATGTTTCTAATTTCGTATTTACGCGATCACATTAAAAAGAATAATTGCACAATCATCACTGTGTTTACTATTGATCACACACTGTAAACAACATAACCGTAACTGCCCTGTATTCTTGAACTTTAACACCGAAATTTATTAGAAGATAATGCAACGGAACAGTCTTTTAATTGGTTTGAATTGGACTGAATTAAGATTAGACTGCGAACAGTATATTTTTGTTATGTGGCGTGAGCGCAAGAATTTACAGAAAGCGTAAGTTTCATTAAAAACGAAAAGAAGACAGATAAAGAGACTTCATATATATTTCGGTGACAGACCTTCCGAGAGAGAGGGGGGGGAATAACAGATTCTACGATAAGCTGTCACAGACAAGAAAATAAGAACATATATCTGAAAATAACCATGAATCGAGATAAAAAGAATCAATTTATGTGTCTAGTTTTACAAATATATATCAATATTTAATTTTCTAATTTTGAATCTGGTTTTTTCTCTTTGAAATTATATATGAATGCTTTATCTTTACAAGAGTCAATGAAACAAATATAAAATGCATTATTTTTTATTCTATATCTAGGCTGATCTACAAATCCTAAAGGCATTTAAATACTTGATAATTATTCTGGTTATGATTTTTTTTGATATTTTGATTTTGCAAACTTTTTTCCATAGACAGATCATTATTATTATTATTAGTTATTATTTTCATGTCATCAAAAAATTTCAATTGTTAGAAAGTTTTAATATTGACCAATTCAACAATCTTTCAAATTCAATAAAGTGGAGAAAAATAATTCATATCAAAGAAAAGATGAATGATTAACCATTTCCCTTTATGTGTTTTAGACGTTCGGAAAATATATATATATTTTTCATTAAATTACTCATTTATTAAATAAAAAAACTTTAATTTTGACAAGCATCAAGGTTATGCATGGTGAAAAATTCTCAGAATGTTTCAACCATTAACCCTCGTCAAACATATGAGAATATTTTCATCATCACTATTTATGACCAACTGGCTTTTTTTGGTTAAGAACAAAATATGGACCATTCCAATATTAAAACTAAACCGTTTGATTGCCTTTTCTTAGTGGGAATCAATTATAATAAATACGACTCATTTCATTGGGTAAAAGAGGTTACAATCTAGTACAAAGTATAAATATGAGATATATATTCTTACATAACGTCATCGCATTTTTATGGTAGTAATTTTTTAAGAATGTGATTGCATATACATTCGAGTATATTTAATGACATCATTTTTTTTTTTCAAGGTCATCATCCTAAATCAAACATTGATAAAATATTTATATATATAAACATTTGTTATATATATATATAAAAATATATATTACTTATATAAAATAAACGGATTTTAAAATAAACGGATAGATTAAAAACAAACATGGCGAAATAATCTTGCAAACAAATACAAATAAGATACGGCAATGATCAAGATAAATGGAAAAGAAAGAAGCTGGACAATTGGAAAATAGAGATGTAATCTTAGACATCATGGTTCTCGACAGTTTTCTGCCATTTGCAGCTCTTAATAATTTGTGTCGTTTTGTTACCTCTCCTAAATCTTGTTCCGCCATTCATTTACTCAAGCTCACTAGGTAGCTTATGCGTTGTCTCTCATTTCCCTGAAATTAAAATCTGATCCCTGCAACTTTATCAAATTTTGTGTGACATTTCTTAATTATGGAACAATATATTTCATGCCTCTTGATGGAAAATATAACTGTTAAACTGTTATTCTTGTTTCAATTTTCTTTAAAACTTCGTTGTTGTCCATATCTTCGGTCCTTGGTATTCTTAGATTACTTCTGCAGAACCATTTTTCTGTTTCTTCAAAAAACTTCATCTAAAATCTATTTTCCATTCCGTGAGGATATAGGTGGAACAGACTTTTTCTCTGTTAAAAATTATTTTTTTGTTTATGCAACTGGAATTTTAGCTTTCAGGGAATCATTCGCTATCCCAATGCGCCTTTGATTTCAGTATCTTATTTATATTGTTTTGCCTTGTAACGCCATTTAAATCGAGGTGGGTTGATTTGTTTTTTTTCCAATATTGGAATTTTATGGGAATTTATATATATTATATAAGCGGTCCCCAACCGACTGTACAACATGATATGATTTGATTATAGTGGTGAAGGTTTTGTGCAGGACCATCCACACTTTTTGAAGGGCCGATTACAGAGACCTGGTGCACTACGTGCCACAAGGTCCCCAAACGACCCTCCGCAGGTTTTGAATTCAGAGTTTTCCTTCTCCTAGACCAGTTGCCATCCAAGGCTATACAACCAAGTCTGTCCTGCTATTTACACATAGGTGGAGGGAGAAGAAGAGGATTCACATCTTTCCCAAGGGTATTAGCACGTAAGTGAATGTAATGGATTCGATTGGAATTCGAACTCGGCTCTCCGATTCCTCTATACAAGCCGCTATCCATCGTGCCTCCTTCACTTTCTCTCCCCATGTTAAACACTTCCCAGATATTCAAAATTTTGTATTTACTTGGTGTCAGTATTTTTAATTTGTAATTTGCATGTTGGGCTGTTTCTTTTGTTAAAATGAATCAATCAATAAATAAATAAATAAAAATAAAAAAAAGGAAAAATCAGCATAATAAGGCACAAGGGTTAATCTTAGATTAAAATTCAAATGGATAGAGACATTAACAGAATCCGACCGGTAATATGGAAAGACCGGTGTGGCCTTGTTTAAGACAATTTAACTAGAAAAAATACGTTTATCATTACAGAGTGTTCTGCAAGACCAGAGTGTGTTCAGCACTATCCGTACATATTTTTAAAAGAAATAGTCGAATCATTTCATAATTACGTTATAAGAACATATCTGAATTCCGAAAAAAACTTAATTTATTTGGAAAAGATATTAGAACTATCCGTAACATTTGGAAATAACAATCCAGTTGAAAAGGATTTGAAGAAAAATAGTTGCGTAAAGCATGTTAGCGTTTAATTATTTATTTAACCTCTACACAAAGACGATGCAACCAGAACAAAAAGGCATATCAATTTTTATTATTAACTGGCACAATCTTAACAATGTAAAATACGGAAATGTCACTGTTTGGAATCTCAAAATGAAAATTACAAAACTGTCTTGACAGGGTCATAGAAGAATGCGAGAATACAGAATTAATTACTAAATCTAAAGAAGACAAAATTAATGGTTGTCACCAACAGAGCTTAAGGCGTGAGTTACGAATCGAATACGTCGGAATCAGGCAATTACAGGAATTTAATAATCTGGATAATGTAGCAATTGGTGTCGCAATATTTAGCACAGAAATCAAAAGACTCAATGAAATAGTGAAATATGACTTCTAGAACTAAAGTAAAACAAAAGAAAATTTCGTTAGAAACAAAAACAAATGTGTGCTATACTGCTAATGCTATATAAGTTTTCCTCTATGGCAGTAATGTTTGAAAATCAACTCAGAGATTAAACAGAGGCTTCATATAACGATGACGTGGTTCTACAGAAAGATAGTGAGAATTCCAAGGACAAAGAATATGCGTAACGAGGAATCTTTACGCAATATGGAAACGAAGAATATACGTTTACTTATACGTCCAGGTCGGCCTTTAAATCGGCTTCGAACAGAGTGTGTTACATAGTTTATAAACGCTGTCCGAAACTTCTTCGCATGTTATGGAAGTTATTGAAAGTAATTTGGCGGAGAGGGAAAATAACAAAAATAATGGAGGTACTCTGAAGGTATCTGGATCCCTAAAGAGGAAGGAGCCAGAAGGATAAGCCAATTCAGAGGCATCTCTCTTTTGAACACCGAGGTTAAAATATTTTTAAGCATGTTGAATCGCAGATTGTCAGATTTTCTTTTAAAAAACGATTTCCTCGATAGCTCTGTACAAAAAGAATGAGTACTAGGAATGCCAGGATTTATGTAACACATAGGGTTCTTTCCGCAGTTGTTAAAAGACGCAAATGCAAATAGGATGACATAGCCATCTTGTGATTGGACCTTAAAATCGCTTATGGTTCAATTCCACATAAACTAGTAGAAGAAACACCCAAACGCCATCATGTCGCTAATAAAATCCCGAACTCATTTCGGATTATTATAACAATTTTCAAAGGAGAACGGTTTCGGAGAATGCTACATCGGCATGGCATAAATTGGAAAGGGTTATTATAACTGGATGTACAATCTCAGCTACCCTATTTTGCCAAAGCAATAAATATAATAATTAAAGCCACAAAAGTAGAATGCAGAGGCCTGGTCACTAGATTTGGACTAAGGCAACCTCCAATTCGAGCTTATATGGACGACATCACAATAGCAATTACGTCTGCTATTGGCGTAATATGGCAGTTAAAGTGGATTTAAAAGCACATCACATGGGTCCGAATTAGTTTAAAACCCTCGAAATCAAGGTAGCTGGTTACTTTTTTTTTTCTTAAAAAAAGCAAGATATCGGAGAAGGATCGGTTCAGACTATTCGAGTAATACATTCCAACAATTAGAGAAAAGCCCATATAAGCCCAAAGCGGGGATCAGCTTGGTGCTGGGGTGTATGATGTTGAAAGACTCGAAACTCTCTTATGAACCAAGTCAATTTACATGACTGACAACTTCCTCCGGCGCCGGAGTAAGGTGCATATATTATTAAAAAAAAAAAAAAGAAAAAAAGAGAAATGATTTTTATTGATTCATTTTTACGGCTCATCAACCAATTTCAGGTTATTTAAAGCTAGAAAATAATATTTTTCGTGATAATAATGATTTAGCAATATAAATCTTACTTTTACCTCCTAGCTTGGGAGAGAAGAAGTGGATTCATACGAACTCAAGTGGAATTGGAACTCGGCTCTCTAAATAAAAATTCGGAACTATTATCCATTACACCACCAGACTTACATCACGTGTTATTTCGAAGATATACTCTCCAGACTTGCCATCGCTTAAGTTCGGTGTTCGTACGGAATCGTTGTTTCAACGTGATGTGGCCGTAAGCCCCAGATAAGAAAGAATCGTGTTAAACGTCTGGGACAGATGGACAAAAGGCTTGGAAAATTGAAGAATTATAGGTGATCTTGAAGAAAAAAATTGACAAAAGTTGAGAGAGAGAAGAGAGTCTGTGGAAACGGAGGGCGATGAAGGGAGAACGAGGTATCGTAAAGGATCAAAAGTTACTTAGAGCGGTAGAAAGTTGTGGAGAGTAATAAACGTGAGCGAGCTGAAGAAACACGGCCAATAAAAAAAAGCAAATATATATTCCTTAATTTGTCCACTGAACCAATATCCAAAAGTAAGACGAATCCTTTTCAGAAGTTATATGTCTTCAACTATCCGTTAAGAAATTGCGTAATAACGTTCACAATTTCGATACACACCAAAAACTTGACTTGAGACCAAGAAACACGTTGTCAGTATCACAGAATCTTTTCGAGCCTGATGGTGATTTCATGTGAAGAATCAATGGAAGAACGTAAGTCAGTAATATGTCATAAAAGCTTTATTTTATGGCTGAACGAGTATCGAAGTTAATTCTTTGTAACTTTTTTTTTTTTAAGAAAAGAATGTGGTTTCTTTATTGAGGCATTTATTTAAATACTTTTTGTTTCATTTTGACTGCTTTTACTTATTTACTGAAGAAATTCCATCCAATGTATTTTCTCTAAAGAGAAAGCCAAACGTGATTAAAATATATTTGAGTCTATTGACTGACCAAGGATTGCATTTATTATTCATTTGGTGACCGGGTGGAATGGTCGCATCGCACGACACCAAGCCAAACGTGTACATTTTTCGTTTGTCGATAATAAACACAAGCAACGATTGGCACGCAATAAATGTGTAAACGTAATAACTTTTTCTGGAATTAGTTTCGCCTGTCGTTTGCACAACGTCTGACTCTCAGGAATTGACATTTCATTAAATATTATCCATTATTTGTTGAGGTCTTTGCTTGCAATTTTTATTTTACTCGCAAGACATTCTAGAGTATATAATTATCAATGATTTCACAGCACCAGAAGGAATATATTCGTATTAATTAGAATTGATCTGAATATAAATATTGTTTTTATTATAATTAGTTAGTACGACAGTTACACCATGTCATTATCTGAGAAATAATGAACTATTTCGTTTTGATCGCAAGGAAAGTCGGAAAATACATATCAGAGACGCTATTAGTTCCAGTGTTAAAATGAATGAAAAAAAGAAAGAAATATAGGAATGAAGATAGAATTGATTAGCGTGTCTTAACAATACTTCATAATGGACTATTTCGTTTTGATCGCGTGGAAAGACAGAAAAGACATATCAGACATGCAACTTGGTTTCATTGAGAAAAAAAGAAAAATTAAGGGAAGATAAAAGTGTTTCATGTATGTCTCAGTGACATAGAAAAATTTGTCAATTTCAAATCTTTTCATTTGAACCTCGTTAACCCTTAAAATAGCAACCAGTAATTTTGACTGCTTTTACTTCTTTACTTTTGATGATTATTAATTGCAATATTTTGTTAAAGTTAAGCTCAAATATTTAACGTGGCGATATAGAAATTTCTACGGGTATTTTATAAGTCGCCACGGGATTTTTCAAACTTTAAATTTAGAATTAAAATTCATCAGTAAATTCAAATAGAAAAACGTGAAATTTTCACGCGGATTTCTAGTATAGTATAATTAGATATTTTCAGAAAAATTGAACCTCGTTTAATTAATGAGTATATTTAAATGACAGGAAGCGATTAAATACTTAACTTCCCTTTAGTAAAGTAACTTCTTTTAATTTATGGAATTAGCATTTGTATTAATATTTTGCCATTATATATACGGGGTTCGCTAAGTAACTAAAACATGATTATATAGAGAAAAGCAATTATATTCAATACAAAATAAATATATATTAAAATATTATTATATTATAATTATATTATTATATTACATTATTATCATATCATAATTATATTGTTATTATATCATTATAAAATATTATTACGTAATCGCTTTAGCACAAACAAAAAAAGAAACAAGCAAAGATTTAGAAAAAAGAACGCCTTCAGCTTCGATGTGTCTTTTCATGTGCTTCCGATGCTACTTCGGAAACGGAAATCAATATCACGTGGTTCTCGTTTCTACTGGTCATCTTATTCAAGATGGCCAACTTTAACAAATTCTAGTTATTGTGTCATTCGTTAGTGTCAATCTCGACGCTGCTTTTCTCAAATATTTTCCGACCGTCGTAACATATTTTCCTGTGTCATTTATAAAAATATCTTCATGGTAATTTATCTGATGAGCTTACTTCTTTAGTACCTTGAATTTCATGAATTTAAGCGTAACACTCGGCTAGCAGCTAAATCTGATCATTTTCCTTTCAAATTGCTACGTGTAAGCGCAAGTTCTAGCCTAAAATTTTCATAATTCACACTTGTCGCCTGCGTAAATCTCTGTCAGTTTCCTACTTTCTTGCCAACTACGATCTTCAGAGACTTAAATGTAACGTCAGTCGTAATCTTTTGTCTCTCTGAATCATTTCTTTATTGTCCTTTCTCCCCAGTAATATCTTTGTGGCTTTTTCAACTTTCTTGGGATGAATTGATTTAAAATCATTTCATGGATTTCCAAATGTCACATAGTTGGTGAACAATATTGTGAAAATACTCAGTGTAAAATACTGTGGGCTCATGGCTTCTGGGACCATCACAGACAAAGTTGGCGTGCATCACTTTGCGAAGTACTTCTACGATTCGCGCACAGACACTTCTCATTCCTCGTAGATTAGTAACCACTTTTAAAAAGCTAGCAATTGCAGTCGCTATAATTAGTGATACAGCCATGAGCAGTAATGTCTGTTCAATTTACGTATCAGATATGAAACTATCTTGTGAATGCTGTCGATATATCAGAAATCAGAAATAAGAATGTGAAAATTTGGCATACGACCAAAAAACATATGTCTATATTTCAGATATGAGGTATTTATTGTCATATTGAAGGACACATGGTCACGGGGGTAAAAGCCTTGGTTGAAATAATCCAGTTTAGTATTTCTGCCTGTCTAAACCCAGTAGTAAGAGTCATTTAAACTAAATGCTCCACAGATCTGACCTTATGCCACGCTATGCCAAGATTGGTAAATACCGTTTCGTAAAGACTGTTTTCGCTCGGCGTGTGGCTATCACGCGAGATTTCTGGAGTGCAATTCTCTTGAGAAATTTTCCATTGACTTGAATCAACACAGAAAGAAAATGAGAGCTAAAGAAGAGGACAGATGTGGGGGAATGGAAGCATTAATTCCGTCACCAGGTCCTGTATATTGTCCACTCGTCAACCTCGCTCTTTCTGTGGGCAGATCTGGGAAATGGAGAGAAGCCTTTTAGTCGCAACTTAAAATCGCCGGATAAATCAATCGTTTCTGTGAGCGAATCGACGCTACGGTAGGGTTCAAGTGAATTGAGCCGGACACAGATTTAGCGTGTTTAGCACGATTTACCAACACTGAAATATACAGTGTGGTGTGCCTGGCCACATAATTGATAATGTCTTAAGGCCGGTGTTTGGCGATACGGCGGGTTTGTTTGGAGAACAGCAGGTCTGTGCATTATTGAAAATCAACGTGATATTGCGACCACTCTCTAAAGAGGATCATACTGAAAATGGAGATATTGGTAAGATGCAAAAGAAAGTGAATAAAAACAGATTTCTAATCCGCTTTATCCGAGAGATGCATGGATAAATGGACAGGGACTAAACGATTATTAACGTGATTAATCTGAAATCAGTTGGTCAGGAAGTATTAAGATATCGGTTTAATGCTTGCAGTTAAATTTCAAGAAGTTTCAGTAAAAGCCTCCATCTTTTCTCTAATATAGCAGAACGTCATTGGTTTCAATACAGAGAATTTATGTACAGATTTTTACATTTCTCATATTTTTGGCATAATGCAAGTATTTTGAGTTTTTTCATTTAAAAATATATATTTATCTCTATTTGCCTTGTTCTTCTCATTAATTTTATCTTCCTTTTATCTGGTACATCATTACATTGACTCCTACAATTCCTTTTCCTTTCTTTCTCGATTTGCTCTCCGTTATTTTTTCTGTCTTTTTTCTTTCTTTCTTTCTTTCTCTGTTGTCCATTCTGTCTTTCTTTCTGTCTTTCTTTCTGTCTTTCTTTCTTTGTCTTTCTTTCTTTCTGTCTTTCTGTCTTTCTTTCTTTCTTTCTTTCTGTCTTTCTGTCTTTCTTTCTTTCTGTCTTTCTTTCTTTCTGTCTGTCTTTCTTTCTTTCTTTCTGTCTTTCTTTCTTTCTTTCTGTCTTTCTTTCTTTCTTTCTTTCTGTCTTTCTTTCTTTCTTTCTGTCTTTCTTTCTTTCTTTCTGTCTTTCTTTTTTATTATTTACAGATTCTTTTTTTTTCTTTTTTCTTTATTTATCTCTTGTCCATTTTTCTTTTTTAAATTTCTTCATCGATTACCCTTACTTTCTTATTTTCTTTACTTTTTTTTATCTATCCCTTGTCCATTAGACTTTCTCTATCTCATGTCTACGATTATTATTATCTTTTGTCTATTCTTCTGTTCTTTCGTTCTTCATCTATCGCTTCTCCATTTGTTATTTCTTTCTCTATTCAGCTCTTGTCTAAGATTATTTTCTTTCTTTCTTTCTTTTATCCATTTTTTGTTCTTCCTCTCTTTATCTATATATTTTCTATTCATCTTTTCTCACCTTTCTTTGTTAACCCCATTTCATTATTTTTTCTTCTCTTTCAATATTACTTGTAATCTTTGTTTTTCTTTAAATGTTCACCATTTATCTTTTCTTTGTCTATCTGCTGTCTATTTTTCTTTTTTTTTCTTTGTCTATAACTGATGCATTTTACTTCCTTTTTTTCTATATTTTTTGGCAATTCTACTATTTACTCTTTTATCTTTGTTTTAGTCAACAACTATTTCGATGACTTATAAAGTCCTTAACATTTCCATAAAAAATATTAAATTTGCTTTACAAACATAGCTATCAAAATGAATAAAATTTATTTTTCTAAATTCGCAAAATTAACATTCCTAGTTTATTTTTTCACACATAGATACATATATATATATATATATATATATATATATAAATATAATATATATATATATATATATATATATATATATATATATATATATATATATATATATATATATAAGCAAATATATGGATATAGATCCGACAGTATGAAATAAAATATACAAAAAAACAAACATAAATCTTAATATGCAATTATGCTGTATTAATGTTAATATAAAGTCAACGTCGGACGTTTCGGTCTATTTTAGACCATCATCAGGACATATTCATAAAACATAATTAACATTAGAACATATAAAATTCAATATGAAAAAGACGATGGACATAAGAGCACAACTAATCCAAACAGATAACTGAAATTTTTTATATAAGATCAGCGTTCCGTTTAAAATATGATCACGTCGTCGTCACATGGGCGATGTTGTGAAAACGTATTCGGAGATGATTTCAAAATATTAAAATATTAAATAAACTCGATTGAACTATTTTCTCATATAAACAGTTCGTCAAGAAATCCTTTCCGTTGATATAGAAATACGCAGAGATCAATAGGTTCTTATATTTTCATACAAGCTTGAAGTCTTCCATGTTA
>CAHIKZ030001639.1:0-330000 GCA_903632075.3 Acanthosepion pharaonis
GATTTAAGATAAAAGAATATATATATATATATATATATATATATATATATATATATATATATATATGCATGTGAGTGGTTAGAACATTTGCTTTCTGACCAAGAGACTGGGGTTTGAATCTACCAGGGTTGATTTGTCAATGTTACTGGTCTGAGAGAGGCAATCTTAGCATGCTGTACATTTGGAAAGAGCCTGAAAATCATACAACAGGTGTGAGTGAAATTGGGCAGAGGGAACCCATGGGGAGCTGTCAGTGTTCATCACTCTATATAACATGCTTTCTCCCTGTATGATATGACAATATATAATTTTGTATAATTTTATATATCAACAAACAGTATTTAGAAAAATATGATAAAATGGAAACACATCACAAGAAATTTTCTAGTTTGTCATATTTTTCTAAATTGCTCTGTATATAAATTTATACATTGAGCTCTCATCATGGAGTTAACTATTTACTATTTTTATATTAAAAAGATCTCATTAGAATAATCCCTACCATCTACAGATTTGGTATTATATTATTTTACTGTTTTTAAACACAATTCTCCATGATTTTCACTCATTCATTCATATCTGCTCAATGCGTATCCAAATGTAAACAAATGACGTCATACATTATGAAATGGACAAATTTAAAATGGTCTCCTTGACATTCTATAACCTTCATCTTTCTTTCAGACAGTGATTTTTCTGAACTTTTCTACTGTTACAACATAAACATTACTTGAAACAGTTTTTTATTCTTCCCATAGATTTTCTTTGCTTGAATATTGATTTCTATTATCATATACATATGTTAGAACACAAGTTTTCTATTAGACTCATATCTGGCAATATTAGTGGCCATTTCATTAACTTAGTGTATCTGAAACCATTTAAGCAAGGTGGGCAATATTCTGCTTTGCAGAATGTGAAAGAAATTGTCTTTCTTGAATATACTCTTTAAGCTAGAGTTTTAACTCATACCACTCAAAAATCATAATTCTCTGCAATTATTTTGGTAACATTGTCAACTTTGAAGAAGCCTATAATTTTACTACCGATAAGTCCAAAATATTACTCCACAACCAGATTTTTGTCTTCTCTAAGTTGTGTTGATTGACTCTTTCCATGAAAAGCCTAATTTCTTGTCTTGTTAATAAGAATTAGAGCAAAAGAAGGTCAATGTGGTGACATTGCACAGACTTATCCAGAAAGCATCTTGTTTCACAAGAAAAGTGATGACCACAATGTTTTGGAATGAAAAGGGAATCATACTGTTAGTTTATTCCCACTAGAACCATTATCAAACATGAGCATTCAAAGCTTCAATAAGTCATGGTTTCATCAAACTATACCACATTAGAAGATAAGTGATGTGTTTCTGAAAGATGACAATGCAAAGCCTCACAGTACATAGAACAAGCAAGTAATATAGGTGTTGATTTCAATCTGCTGCGAATGACTTCAAAACACTTGCTCCTCACTTGTTATAGACAGAAGCACACAAATGAATGCTGGGATTTTTTTTAGCCAATTAAGTATACCAATTTGCAGTTTCATATGACACAGTCCTGGTCTGCCTTGTCTTGAAGTCAGAATGCTATGTTTGCTTGTCTGAACTTGCTTTTGTGTGTTAACCCCGATTCTTAGTTCGTGAACTTTTTGCATTATTACTGTTAATTTGTCTTGCATATATTGTGTTTGACTGCTTGCTTGATATTATTTTTTGCCCTGTTCCTTTTTTCTTTTTATTGCAAACTTTGTAAATTCTGTTTGATGGACAGTTCAGTTTTTTATTTTTGCAATTGACCATGGCTACTCATTTCACAGATTATCAGCCCAGGAATAGACTCTGTTTCAATGGATAAATTTGCATCCTCTATCTGCCGTTTAGCCTCCTTTTTTCTGGGGAGGTCTTGGGTGACAGTGATTACTTGATAATAAAATTGCATTACTCCCTTTCGGCTGATGATTGCTAGATGTTTTGAATTCAGAGATAAAAGAACTTCAACACAGGGAACTTTAACTTAGCTCGTTTGTCTAGTATTTTGATGTTGCTTTTGTGAAAGGAAACTCTGTTGTTTAGTGCTTGGCTGATAACTATATATGACTTCTTGCATTTTGTGCATTTGAGTACATAAATCACATTTTTGGAGTTGCAGTCTAAATTTTTATTTATTATGAGTGTCATTTTGGAGTTTTCAAAAGTATAGAAGTTTCTTTCTATAATGATATCACAAACCCCACATTTTTTTGTTGCATTTTTTGATCCCTGTATTGTGTGTTATGAGGTTAATATGTGTTTCATATTTTTAGATTGGCATTTGCTTTTAATTATTTTGGTTGTGTTTAGTATATTTTTCAGTTTGTCATTCTTGTTAAGTAGGTCTAGATTTTTTGTAATTTCTGTAAATAGTTCTGTATTGTTCTTGTATGTTGAGGTATATATGAGAGTTTGTTCGACATTATGTTTCTTTGGATTTTGCAGTTGGTCTAAAGGAATTTGTTGGGAGAGTTCAAAACCTTTGTTTATTAGAGTTTTGGGGAGCCTCGTTTTTTTAGAGTTCTATGTGGGTTTTTCGGAAGTGTTTATCAGTCACTATAGTTCAAGCCTTACATGCTTGAGAATAGGGGATGGATTTCAAACAGCTTTTTGGGTGATGGCTCTTGAAATGAAGATATTGTTGGGTGTCTGTAGGTTTATGGTAGATATCTGTGATTATTTGGTTGTTTCTATTTCTAATTAGTATATTTAAAAATGATAATTCATTAAGATTATATTCTTGGGTGAATTTGATTTTTGGGTGTAAGTTCTGAAGTAGCATGTGGAAGTGGTTAATATCACTCAATGAAGATTTCCAGAAAATGAAGCAATCATCTAAGTATTGTTTACAAGATTTACTGAAGTGGGTTTTTATATTTTCCCCATATATTTGTTTTATTTTTTCATAGAGGTTTTCCTCTAGGTAAGCTAATGTTAGGGTGGCATATGTTGGTGCCATTTTCATTCCCATTGCGGTATCTAGGGTTTGGATATAGTTTTTGTTGTCAAATTCAAAAGTGTTATTGCTTAGAATTAGGTATTGATAATGAATTCCTTAGTGAATCTGCGATGTAGTGTTTCTGGATGTTTTCCAATCCAGAATGAGATTGCTTGTTTACTTAATTCATGTGGTATGTTGCTATATAGACTACTGATGTCAAAAGTTGCCATAAGAAAAAAAACACAAAAAGTAGATCCAGAACACTTATGGCAACATAGGAAATGTGTGTGCATATATATATATATATATATATATATATATATATATATATGGGGGGTGTATGTATGTATATGTTTGTGTGTGTATATGTGTGGGTTTGTGTGTAGGTGGGTGTATACATGTGTGTGGGGGGTATATATATATGCATATGTGTATATACTAATTCCTTATAATAAGACAATATGTATGTATAGAGATGGAATATACATACACATACTAGCAAAAACACACACACAATACACAAAAATGGAAATAGATCTAAAAACATACAGGGGTCATTAAAAGATAAGAATACAGATATCTTTCCATGCCCTTTCCAGACATAGGGTGTTCCAGCAGCCACCCTCTTGACCCAGTGCAGCATTACCTCCTCAAATCACTTGATGTAGGTCTCTGTGTAGAGTCCGAGGCCCTTTGGGAAGATGAATGGAGTCATGATGTTGACAAGATATTTAGTTTTCATCACTCTCGGTACGTCTTTTGGAGACACAGCAAACCAATGGTTGTTCTGTGTGTTCACCATCTTAACCTGGCAGAAACTTTTTTTGTCTGAGAAAAACCAAAAAATAGCATGGTCTTTCCTCTTGTCCTTTATGCTTTGGGATAGAAATTGACCATTTCTTATCTTGTATGAGAAATACTGAATGTCTTCATGAACTGTCTAAGAAACTCATACACACCTGTGTGCCTGGTTAAAAAAGAAAATTGCAATATTCAAAAAACAATATAAATTTCTAAGAAGATCACACCTCACTTCTAAGCACAGACATGAAAACAAATTCTTACTTCACTATCTACAATCACATAATGACTTAAAAGACTAAAAAACTAATAACCTTAATCTAATAAACATTATTATAATACTAAACTTTAGAAACAAAAAAAAGTATACTGCTTCAATAAATAATATACATAAACTGAAAATCAGGACAATGATCTAAAATATTATCCCAAAACAAAAACTGGAAGAAATTGGTTTCCACCACTTTCCACTCTCCATCCTGCATACCTGACACATAAAAATGTTAAAGGATGCAGTAACTTTTCCATCTGTGTGTCCTGTGAATGCAACTAAAATTTCTCATAAAAAGCAATACATTGCATATATTATTTCAAATAATTTTTACTAGTTCTTCTTTCTTTCATTTACTCTTACTTTTTTTCATTGTGTGAGAGGGATGTGTGGGTGGCATGAAATAGACATGGTTGCCTTACCAGAAACTTTCTTGGTTGTTTATTTTTTCTTTAATTAATTTAACACATCTGAACTCATTGAAATTTACCAACCATTGCTTTAAATTAGTTTTGTTTTTAAATTCATTGATTCAATTGAAAAAAAATCTTTTGTTCTCTCAATTTAAAAAAACTTCATCATAATTCAGAATCTTTTATTTTAACTGTGATTAAATGTAAATTATGTTTTTGTTTAGAATTTAATTAAAAAAAAGTTGTTCTATCGATTTAAGTAACTTGGCATGATTAAAATAATCTTAGTCTGTAGCCCTACAGTTTAACACAAAAACATATTAAGAAACTTTAGTTGAGGAACATTGCATTTCCCAGAGATGCACCCAAACTACCACCTGTGGATCCCTGGAACTCACTACAGTAAAAACCTAACTGCATCAATATATATATATATATATATATATATATATATATATATATATATATATAAATTTAGATATGTTCAATTGAATGAATTACAGACATTATGTCTGCTAATTTTTAATAAAATCCATTCATACTCACGAATAACCTACCATGTATTGATGTTAAAGGATGTCAGAAAATGTGCTATAGCTGTTTAAATTTCTTTCATTTTCATTTCCCAAGTACTTTTGATCTTTTTCTAAGATCATCTTCAGGGTGCAAGTGCTACAAAACTATATGTTGTTCATTAGTATTTATATAAAGATGTGTGCTGTTATCCATTACTGTAATTATTTTCATTATGCTTTTAAATGCAAAATGGTTGAAAAACTGTTCCTTTACAGGCATTTCAGAACATTACTGCATTATTCATAGTTATTCTGTTCAGTGCTGGCTTTAATTTTTAATATAAGTAATTTTTTATATTGTGAATGTGGACAGAAATGTTGTTGTAGATGTCTCGCAATAGACAAATGGTTAGACATGAGGAGTGCAAGCCCTCTTATTGTATTTTTTGTATACCCAACATATATATTTGTTTTTTTATCGGAGATACATTCTTCCAAGGGACATTTAAATTGGTATATAATGTTGGTTTTAGGTAATACATCAGTTATTGTGGAGGATTTATTGCAGATAATTAAATTTGTTGTATTGTATTTTTTATAATATATGATTAATTTTATTTTTTTATTAGAATCCATCGAAGATATGTTAGTATGAATGAGATTCTTTATGATTTTTTTCAGCCTTTGTAGTTAGCATGCATCTGGTTACAATTTAGTAGTTTGATATATTTTGTATCCTTTGGGGAAGTACTATATTCTATTTGATGTGTGTTGAGGTGGTACTAAATATATTATTTTCTAGGTTGGCCCTGTAGAAGTTATTGAAGATTGAACCCAAAACTGAACCCACCGAAATGCCATCATGTTGCACATATACGTTATTTCTATGATCATAAAATGGGACTTCAGTGGTACAGCTCAAAAGTAATTTTCTTAATATTTTAGGCTTAATTTTTAATGGGGGTAGAGATGAATTATTATATATATTTTTAATAATGTCAATCATTTCTCTAACTGAAACGTTAGTGAACAGATTTTCAACCTCAAGTAATGCTATGGTTTCATTATTAGGTTTTTCAGATTTTAGTATTTGTATAAGTTCAAGGGTTGATTTAATGCTATATTTGTTTGGTATGTATGGTGAAATTAATTGGTTAAGTGTTTTAGTTGATAGACAGGATTGGTAATTTCGCATATAATAGGGCGGAGGGGAAAGTTAGGTTTGTGCATTTTGATAGAACCATAAATGTATTCTGACTTATAGTCTCTAATTATTTTGGTAAGTTTTAGATTATATTGAACATTATATACCAATTTAAATGTCCCTTAGGAGAATGTATCTCCGACAAAAAACATATATATGTTGGGTATGCAACAAATACACTAACAAGAAGGCTTTCACTATGCATGTCTAACCATTCATCTGTTGTGAGACATCTACAAAAACATTCCTGTCCACATTCACATATATAAAAAAATTACTAATTGACAACACAGCTATCCTACACCGTGAAAACAATAAATCTAGATTACAAGTATTAAAAGCAATTTATATTGAAAAATTAAAGCCAGCATTGAATAGAATCAACTATGCAGTAATGTTCTGAAATGCATGTAAAGAAACATTTTTTTCATGCTTTAATGCGCATGTGACCATGACATTATAACATAGAGGAAAAAATTCCATAATGGATAATTTTTTACATTCTAATGAATGCTTGGCACATTGTCAACCATTTTGCATTTAAAAGCATAATGGAAAAATTACGGTAATGGATAACAGCACACATCTTTATATAAATACTAATGAACAACATATAGTTTTGTAGCACTTGCACCCCTGAAGATGATCTTGGAAAAAGATTGAAAGTACTTGGGAAATGAAAATAAAAGAAATTTAAACAGCTATAGCACATTTCTCTCATCCTTTAACATCAATACATGGAAGGTTATTCATGAGTATGAATGGATTTTATTAAAAATTATCAGACAATGTCTGTAATTTATTTAATCAGACATATCTAAAATAGAATTTGCTGCCTAAATACACAAATTTTAAATATATATAATATATATATGTGTGTGTCTGTGTGTGTGTGCATATATGCATATATAATTAAAAGTAAGTGCATATTATAAAAGACAAATGCTTAATAAACTATTAAACCATTTTATTCACAATTGACTATTTTTTTTAATTTAAAATTATTTCTATCCTATCAAAATTATTATGTAATATGTAAAAAAAAACAAACCTTCCTCTATCACTTAAGTGAGGTCCACATTACAAAGATTTCATTACTTAAACACTTACAACTTTCTCCATGTTAGAGAAATAATAAAACTGTTTTGGCAAAATGTTAACATCTTCTATCAAGAAGTATTTATGAATTAATTAGTAATTTAGATAAGTATAAACTGTATAAAATTCTCATTGTCTGTGCCTGTATAGATTTAACTAATGTCAAAGCAAGAAAAAAAATCTCAGCACTTGGGAAATTGTATGTAGGTGCACAAGGCTTTAGTAAAAGCCTGTGACATGTAAGCAATATTATATTTACCATTTTATGTTAATTTTCGTAAGTCTAGTTCAGTACTTGTAGAATATGAGTACCAAAAGACTCATATGAGATCATCAAGGAAAAGAGTGGATCACAGACAAAATTCTAGAGATGATGAAAAAGTGACAACAAACAATGCCAAGGAATGGAAAAGTGTACAGAACACAAAACACAGAAATTAGAAAAAATGTAGTCAGACTAAAGAGAAATGTTTCAATGAAAATGTGCAGAAATGTGAGTAACAGAAATAAAGCAAGTATGCTCAGCAGAATAAAAGAATTAACAGAACAAAAGTTGAACTCATCAACATCAAAGGAAGAATCAATGATAATGAAAAAATACTCCAAAGAGGCAGAAAATGCATCAAAAAGGATGAGAGAGAAATCTACAAGGTTTAAAAATATGAAAGGGCCAGAAATATTAAAGATCTGCTCTGGATAAGATGAAAAGGAAAGGATCATAATAGAAATGTACTCAGATTTAGATGATTTGGGCATCGACAAGATCATGAGTAATAAATAAAATATATGACATTGGTGATATATTAGAAGACTTCAGTAAATCCATGTTTGTAGCATTGCCTAAGAAACAAGGTGCAAATGAATGTGAGCTCAATTAGACAATGAGCTTAATGAACCACATAACCAAGCTAATGATGCAAATTTTGATGAATAGTGTGCAAAACAGAATTAAACCAGAAATACATGAACAGTGGGATTTTGTCAAGGACACTGGAACAAAAAATGTTATATTTATGATTAGAAAGATATTAGAGACAGAAATGCAAATGCAGAAGGATGCGCACTTATGTTTTATAGATTATGCAAATGCTTTTCACAAGTTATGGCACTAGGATCTATTTGAACTATTAGGAAAACTAGATATATTTGGAAAGGATGTTAGAAAAATTCAGCACTTATACTGGAGAAAACCACTTGCATACAGACAGAAAAATAATTGAGTAAATACATAAAAATAGGAAGGGGCATAAAAGAAGGATGTGTCTTCTCTCCAGTTTTATTCAACCTCTACAGTGAGGATATCCTAAGGGATCTGGAGACCCTACCAGGATGTTTTTTTTATCAGTAAGCATAATCTTAGCATAAGACACACAGATGACACTATGTTGATGGTTGTCTTGGAAAGAAAGCTGTAGAACCTTCTAGAGAGGGTAGTAGACGTAAAAAGGATTAACCATTGTGGTGAGCAAGTATGTAGAAGTGAGTGAGTCAGAGTGGCTTCTGATGCAAAGGAAAATAAGTTCCTTATCTCAACACATGACACATAGCATTGGCACTTTGTTCCTTGAAAATGGCATGAATCTCCCCTCTTCATGTTGAATTGTTCCAACAGTATATGATGTAACAGTGGCTTTTGTACAGCTTAGCGTGGTTCGACCAATAGCAAGTCGTGTGCTGATTGGTTAGACTGGAGGAGGCCATTTGCCTTGGTAACTGAGGAAAAAAGCGAAGAATACTAATTGGTTAATCATTCATGGTGTTGGCATGATAAAAGAGGGCTGAAGCAGTGAGAGGAGAGGATTGTTTTTTATGTTGGTGAAGTGTGTGGAACTCAAAAACAGTGGATTGAACAAGAGGTATTTTGTATTGTACGAATGACGTCTGAGGAATAGAGACTCATTTAACAACAACCATCAAATGCAAAAAGGCAGAAATATAGTCATCAGCAAGAGAAAAAGCCCAAAATGCAAGTTATGAATTTGAGATATAAACATCAATACGTACAGAATGTTAAATATTTGGGAAGTATTTTAACAGATGGAAAAGGTGACACCAAAATCCAAATGTGCATTGGATTAGTGAAAGCTAAACAAAGTACTAAGAAACAGAAAAATTTCATTAGAAACAAAAAAAAACACTTTTAATCAGAGACAGCTAAAATAATGAGGAAGGAGAGCTTAGAAAATTTAATCCTCACAGGCCATCTCAAGAGGGAGAGGAAGGCAGTGAGCTACCTAATTGACAGGCATGTGTAAATGGATGTGTGCATAGTGTAGCAGCATGGAAAGTGGGATTGGCAGTATAGAAGGACAACTCTGAATTCAAAATATGTGACAGTGGCTTGCCTGACTAGCCAGTAGAATGGTGTGACCTTTAATGTCTAAAATAGTAAATAGTTTCAACCAGTGGAGTCAAATTGGTACTAAATACTCTGGTCTTGTTCCCTGTGTATTCTTTCTCTTTGTCATTTTTTATTTGTTACATTTATTTCTCTAATTGTTTATTCCAATAACCTTTTTTATTTGTTTAAATTCTTAAAGTTCACTCTTTTCTTTTTTTGTTTCCTTTTTCTTCATTTCAATATTTATCCTTTTTTTGTTTTCCTATTACTCTTCCATAATTCATTTACTTTTCTTTCTTATTGAATATTTTCTTCTAAAACCTGGTGCAAGTAGTCTTTTTTACTGGCAGTATTTTCATAACTATTTTGTTTTTATCACAAGCATCTGGACATTATTGGCAAAATATTTCACTCTTTGTCCTGTTCAATCATTCAGTTTTTGTACTTTTTAAGGCTTCTTCACTTTTCATTTCTCTAATCCTTACTCTATCCAAAGAAACATAAAATGTGCATATAACTGGGATAATATGATCTTTTGTCCAGTTATTAGGACCTTCCTACATACTAGGCCTAGTAAATATCTCTACTGATATATTTATCAAATATTATTATTATAAAGATTGGTTATATTATTGCTGGTAACAATACTTGTCTGTAAATCTTTTATTTTCCTGATTCTTTTACACTGAAAATGCATTTAAAACATTCATTCTTGTCTGATTATTAATTACTTACAAACCTTCACATTTCTCTATTATTACTGATAATACATTTTAGTTTTACAAAACTATGATAAACAAACTATTTTTTTCCTTTATTTTTATTCTCACAACTCTTTCCTTTTATTTCTTCTCCCTTTAATCCACCTTTTGCAAACTATTTTTTCAATATTCTTCAGATATTTATCCCACGTTAAACCTCTCCATTGTGAGAACATTTTGCTTTCAAAAATAAAAATATACCCTGGTAAACTCCCCAGAAATTATATAGATAAATAGCATATATAGTTTTGACTGTAGACTTTATTTACCTCTTTTTAGATAGTGTTTGGTTTTTTTAATTATTTGATGTTTCCCCCACCTCCATTTTCATGTTAGTCATTTTTTCCATTCTTGTGGCCACTGAAAAATATTTTTCTATTCTTTCCTTTCTTTGAATTACAATTTTGTCCAAACCTGCCTTATCAAAATTATTCTTTTACTCACTTATCTGATATTTCTAAATATCCTTTCAACTTAACAAACACTATATTACTTTCACTTTTCTACTCTTTTTTTTTTCTACATTTTTATCCTTTTTTTATTTCTCATTTTATGTGTTCATTTGCTTTTCTTTATTTTTTCTGTCTTCAATTTTACTTTTACTTATATTTTTGAATTTTCCTCCAATTATTTTCCTTTCACATTTCATTTGTTTCTTTTTTATCCTTAATTAATTTTGTTTTTCTTTCATTTCATTTTCTATTAAATTTTATTTATTTATTTTTCTATATATATTATCTATATTTTCTGTTTTTAAACATTTTTCTCCATTATTTTATTTTCTTTATCTTTATTCATTCACTTTCCCTTTTATCTGTTCATTTTAGATCAGTTTTATTATTTTATTATTTAATTTTCTTTCTGATATGCATCCTTTCTTCCACTTAATTTCTCACTTAAAATCTTTCCATTTTCCAATCCTTTATACCCATATTTGTTTGTTTTTATTTGAATATTTACAACACTGGCCAAATATTTCTACCTCAAAGATATAACTGATGTAGAATATACTTTTTCCTAAAATAACTGGCAGATTCTTCAATTATAAGATTGATGAGAAATATGTAAAGATGATTTTGTTGATGATTATGATTACAATTATTTCGACAGATATGACTTCAAAAAAAATAACTTATAAGTACTATATTTAATGCTTATAATTAGAGAGTGAGAGAATGAACTAAATTTGTTAAGTAATAACTGATAAAATCACTGATAAAATTATAGAATGGGGTGGGGTGATAAAAATAGAAAAAAAGAGTCCAGAAAGGAAATGTATTGTTGTTTATGACAGGGATGTTGAAAGAATAAGTAATTTTTTGTCCTTTTTAATGTTATCAATGTGAAATGAATAATAGTAATAATGTTGATAGTTAGATTTGATTACTTTTAAATCATCATTGAATGGTAGTGATTGAAAGTGAAACACAGAACTACAACAAATCTTCACCTACCCTATATATGTCTGCATTACCAGAATTGTGAAAATGTCAGAAAACAAATGCAGTCAAATGTTTAATGATAAAAATCAAGAAATTGATCTCTACTGGGATGCATTTACCTTCAATGATAAGAAACCAAAGCTGGAAAATCAGGAGAATAGTTACTGATTAGAATATTTGTATCATCAAAGAGAAATAAGTCATTGGATGTCATAGAAAATATGTCTGAGTGAATATCAGACGAATCAAGAGAAGTATAGCAACATCAATGACCAGATTATAGTCCTTGCCAAAATGGAGATACATTAAATAATTACAAACAAGGACTGTTTTTTTTTTTAATGAATTTATTCTGGAAGGAAGAAATAGTAAAAATGTACAGCTTTAAATGTTGCTGATGTTATATTCCATGCTTATAGGAATATATACTTGCAAAACAAGCTGGATAAAATAAGTAAAGATTTATTGTAAAAAAACAGTATAATAAGAATAAAGGTAACAGTTATGCACAAGGTTGTCACAATTCAATCTAGTAGTGAGTGCTACTATTGGAAGGTTGGTAGTTCTTGTATAAGTCTAAGTCGTATGCAACAGATCCCAAGCTTGTCTCTGTGGTCCATTGACTTACAACTACTTATAGGTAGTTACTACCTATAGTAGAGTCACCCATGGGGGTGACAGGTTATTCTATTACATCACAAACAAAAATAGTTTGAATAAAATATAATAATTTTTCTATCTATAATTATTATAATAACTATACTATTGCCCATCATATATGTTTTATTGTTGGCTATATATTTTTGCAATTGTGGGTAATATCAGGTTTTCCTTGTTCTTGTCATCCATACTCCTACTATTTCATTGGAGATACTCAGCAGGTTCCCATTACATATAGGTAAGGAGAGCTGACTCAATACCTACTTGACTTTTGAAATTATTTAATAAGTAATCACTATAAACAAATGTATTTTTCATTATATTTAAGTAAAATGTAATATTTGCTTATAATCCAGTTAATTAATCAGTAAATTAAAAAAAATTTCACTGAATCCTATATTTCTATAACAGCTACATTATTTTGGGGAGATTTTTAATTGCAGATTTTAAAATTTTTTGTCTGTCAGCAGACATTAATGATGGTGTCATTAAAGTTAATTTTCTATCACAAAATCTGACTTAACAGTCTAAAACCTGTTTTAAATTCACAAAATGTTTTTTAGTTTTTTACAACTAGCTTTATGCTTTTTTCTTGCAATTGAATTCTAAAATTTCAAAGACTATTTCAATTTATAGAAATACATTTTTTCTGCAGTCATTGCTACAAATTGTAATGTTTGTGCTTAACTTCTTGAGATAAGCAACATATAAATGATATATTTTAATAATATAACAAAATTTTACACCATCTACATCAACAATAATATGCCAACTTCTAGAAAGTAACAAAATAAAACTAAATCAAATTTATTATAAGATCTAACATTCTACATCATTCCTTATGTCAGTTACTCACATTATTATATTATAAATGAATTGGTATTTCATTTGTTTTTTGAGTATCCATATAATTCTTCTATTCTGAAAATATTAAAGTAATAATAATGTATTTTTAGAAAAACTGTAATTTTAAGATAAAGAAAAATGCAATAAATTTATCAGATAAAACCTATTGAACTAAATGATCCTAGACACAAAGATATAAAGCAAAAGAATATTTGTATTTAGAACAGAGAGAAGTTATGTATCTTCAAATAGTAATGAAATGTAAAAAAATGCAAATGTATAATAATAATAATAATAATAATTATTATCATTATTATTATTATTATTATTATTGTTGTTGTTGTTATAAGAAACAGGATGTTGATAATTATTATAAGTTATCACTTCCTCTGTCATAGAAATTATGATGGGGATCACATTGACAACAAGAGTTAGGATAAATGACAGATTATAATGCTGATGATAAAATCTTCTTTTCATAAATCTCTGGTAATTTATTTAGCCCAAGGAATTGCTGACTAAACATTCAAACTAGCTTTATTTTTTCCAATTTGAATCAAGGGAATGTTTTCCCCAGCAAAAGTTCAAAAGAAGGCTGACTCAGATATGAAAACAACCAATTATAAAGTCTCAGCTAAAAGGGCAAAATGGGGCTTATTGTTGATGAGGCAGTTAATATAACTAGAGACTGCAAAGCAAAATGGAAAGTAAGGAGAGGAAAGAGAGGAACTCAATAGAAACAAGAGGTCAATAGACAGCCTAGGATTTTTCCTAAAAGGTCACAGAGACAAACCAAGCTTCAAGGTAGATGGGTAACACTAGTAGAAAGAAATTGAAATAAATGAGTCAGAAGCTTTATTTAAAGGACCAGTGAATAAAATGGTTGGTCACTGGAGATCAAGAGGACAAAAAGGGAGGGGTTAAAAAGACAAAATGACTTTTAGACATTTCTAAGATTCTATAACATGTGAATGAGAAATATCAACTTTTTCTCTGCTAAACAAATCTGAAAATTTACTTGATTGAACCAACTTTAAATTAGAATATTTTCTCTAATTTTCAAATGTGCTGTCATCAAGCTTTGTTTGGGGACAATGTTGAAAATCTTTACTCTTTTATACAATTTCAGGGACAAGTCAATTCAAATGCTGAAACAAACATGAAAGACTGTTTTACAGTTCTCTGAATTTCAAAACAATTACTCTAAGCAGGAAGTGTTTAATATAGATATCAAAATATATATGCACATATATGCCTATTTCAATTTTGCAATATAGAAAGGATGAACATAACTCTAAAAACATATATATAAATATTAGGCTACCAGCAAATAATGGCTTTCATATTTATTTTCATCCTTTATCTTCAACACCTGTGTGCACACACACACACACAAACACACACACAGACACACACACAGGTTTTCTTTTCATTCCCAAAATAATATTTATTGTGAGTTGTTATTAACACATACTGAATACATATGTATTAAACAAGAAATAGTGGTTTTATAAATATTTAGTATGTGTTGATATCTATGAATATATATATATATATATATATATATATATATATATATATATTATTATTATTATTATTATTTTCAAGTGTTTACCTGCATAGATATTTGTTTCCATAATGAATTACTTGTATTTATTTTCTTTAATTAGTGATTTCTCTTTTATGTTGTAAAAGTACCAGGCTGTCTAACATGAAGCTACTAGCTTATTTAAACAAATTAAACTTAAAGAAATTATCTATTCAATCAAAATATTCTTCTTCATATTTATCTCACAAAAAAAATTGACTTCTAAAAGGATTCCTCTTTCTCCAAGAACTAGTAAATTCATTGAAGACTTTTCAATTTGTTGCTAATTGGAGAAGTACTTGTCTATAAGGATCTACATGTTTGAAAAAAATAAGGTAATCTGTAAGTGAGAAGTTATGTGATTAGTCATAAAGCAATAAAATCTCCATTTTCTCCACACAATGGATCTTTTATCATTATCATTTAATTAGGCACTGTTTTAATTTTGTCTATATGCATTACTGGCAATACTATGATATACATATATCTGTTCAAATGCTCACCATAATCTTCCAGAGATGATCATAGTTTTCGTTTTAAATCTTCATGTGTATCTAACTAATTTGTAGATTTTCTCTTATTGTTTTATAAAATTTATATTTTTATCACAAATAATGAAATAGCACAAACAATGGATCACTTTTCATACCAGTGAATGCATGCTTCCATTTCTTCCTCAATCAGTTCAAGTGAAACCCATTTATCAAATGTTAAAATGGTTCTAGTCAATACATTAAAGTCTGCTGCAGGTTCTTGACAATTTTCAAATCTTCATAATATTTACTTTTGTAATTCTCTTTCCTGGGTTTTCTAAATTGAAATCATCACATGCATTTTTTTTAAATTAAACTCTTATGAAGAATATTCTGTTGAAATATGAAATTTATATTATTTGCAGAGTCAATTCCATTATGGTTCAATTTGAATTCCCAATCATGACTTTGAAGGCTTTCTATATTTGCCTGAAAATGTAATAAATATAATTCAAAATGTAATTAATGTAATAAGATTTAATGGAATGAAATTAATTTTTTGCTTAACAATCAACAAATAAAAATGTTATTTTTTAAAAGTGGTAAAAATATTAAAAAAAAATCCGTAATCTTTTACTGAACAACCTTTCATGAGAAGCTGAACATACTAGTCACTCAGAAATTTTTTCAAGCCTATGCTAAAACAAGGATTTTATATGTTAAAAGTTCTTAAATTTATTTAGTCTATTTGTTCTCATCAGAATGAAAAACATATTATTTTCTATCATTTTCTTCCCTGTACTTCAAGCAGTTTTATTTATACAGTGAATTCATAAAACATGTAATCACTTCATGTAAATGTTATTCAGCAAATTTTAATTTATTTTCATTACAAGTTCTTACATTGTTCTTTTCTTTAGCCATTATATTTGAATGTTCACACTGAAATACTTTAAGAGATTTTGAATTGCTCACTGTAAAATATATTAAAGATTACAACACTTAATATGCTAGACATTTCACTGAAAACATTTCGGTGAACTAGATCTAAATGAAACCCCAAATATTTTTGTTTGGAAATCATTATCATAAGCATTATAAAATGATAAAAATAGTTAAATCTTATGCAATAATGTAATGTCCTGTGATTTGAATCAAAAGAAATACAGGTAACAAAAGTCACATTCTGAATAAGCAAAGTGAATTTTATAAATTGTTTATTTTTACTTAACTGTTTGTTCATGTTCCTTTACTTGGATCAGTAAATCATTAGAAATCAGTTGAATATCTTCATTCATAACATCTTTATCATTCTTATTAATAAGATTAATTAAATACACCCATATATACACATGTAGATAGTCATTTATATAAAGGTAAAAGACATTTGCAGTATTGTACATACATATACACATTGCATTCAGATTTTAACATGTACAACTCGAGAAAAAATAGCTTTCCCTTTTTGGCTTAAATTACTTCTATTATGTTGTACAAAGGTCAGTGGTTCATAATTGTTTATATCAATATCTCTGTGTGTGCATACATATGTGTGGCAGAAAAAAAGAAAATGCGGCTAAGTGTAAAGTGATATAACATTAAGTCAGTGTTTTTAATACAAAAATAAATAAACTTAGATACAACAAATACTTTAGAGAACATTGCTCTAAGCTTTTTGGGGGGAAGGGCTTCTGAAATGAATACATATACAATTTAAACATAGTAAATAGTTCTTCCATCATCAACTTCTTTAACTATTTTTTTAATTTCCAAATTTGGAAATTAAAAACATCTCTACAACACACTAAAACGTACACATAATGCACACACTCAATTAAGCTGAAAAATTGAATCATCCTTGATAATGGCTAAAGGTATAGCTGAAAGCACTCAGAACTATAAAATATTTGGTTAGCTTTTACACACTCTTTGTCCAGACAAGAAAGCTCTTGTTCGAACACAAGAAAAATTAAATAAAATTTTAACCATAATACCTTGTCAGTCATTTTTAATGAAACATGCATAAACATAGGATTGCTGCTTAAATATATATATATATATATATATATATATATATATATATATATATTGGTTGGTGCAGTAACAACATATACTAAATGATTTGTAAGAGAAGTATAGAAAAAGGGTGACTAGAGAATTATTGAAATTATTACTAGATGTTCTTGTTAAAATAGTGGATTTTATTATTTATGGTGTGGCAGATTCAACATTAACCACAGCTGTAAACATTTTTTATATTTTTATTAAAATATATATATATATATGTGGAATGAAAATATTTTCTTAAAAATAGTTGTGCGAAGTAAAAGCTTTTCTAAATATCGCTGTCCACATTTACTTTTCCAGGCTGTATTTCTTAATACTATGAAGAAAAAATTATGTGATTTACACATTTTTCATTCTACAAGATTCACCAATTTCCCTTATTCATTGTCAACTTCAAAATATTTTTCAAAATTTTCTTAAACTTTTTAGAACTAAAAAAATTTGGTAGATACATAAGAATATCAGATGAAACATTGAACACCTGGAAAGTAATTCACTTGGGTCTGGTATCAAAAAGATTTCCTGCTCTCTGACAAAATGACTGAAGATCAAAGAAAATATATGAACATCCAACCATTTTTGTTATGTTTACATCTCATAATTGGACTCTGTCTATTCTGTTCTATTTATGTTGTTCACTTGGTCTAAATTCTTACTTTTCTTTCACTAAAACCACCCAGAAGTCATTTTCATGATGAAAGTGCCATATTTAGCATATGTTTACTTTGCAAACTATAGCTAAGAAGTGAAATGATAATTTGTTTTATTACAAACTTTTAGGTTGTAAATGGGTACTTAGTTTTTAAGGCTAACTAAATTTTCTAAGCTAAATGAAAACTGTAAGTACAAATATGTTAATTTTCAATTGTGAACAATGTTTGTACATGCATGTGAGGTCAGGGTTCAAACTTATATTATCATAGTTTTTAAATGAAATTGACTCATTCTTAAACCTCTTATTTTGTAACCTCAGAAAAGATAATTCATGTTGCTAAATATAAGAATATCATACATACACACACACAATGGATCTTTTATTTGAACAGATTGTTAGAAAAACTTTAATTGCTTCAGTAAACAAAATATTTGCAAAGAAAAAATATTTCCCAACCACATTTTCATTTCTTTTTCTTTATAGTTTTATTTTTTCTGTTATTTTTCATTCTTACTGTTTTATTCTGCATATTCTTCTTCTTACAACAATATTTAAACTACCTTTTACTTCTCTTCTTTTTATTTTCTTCTTTTTTTGATTTTTTGTATGTTTCTTCATTTCTTGCATTTTCTTTTTAGCTGTTACCTTTTTTTTTTCTTGAATTTTCTTTTTTATTCATTTTCTTTCAATTCTTCCTTTTATTTTCATCATATATTTTCTCCATATTCCCTTCTTTTTTGTTTTGTTTTTTGATTTTAATTTTAAAATTTCTTTTCTTTTACTGTCGCTTTATTTCTTGTCAGTCATTTTGAAAACCTTCCATATTTTACCCATATTTTAGTTCTTCAGTAGTTTTTCTTTTTACTTTCATTTTCTTTTTCTTTTAACTCTCCACTAAACTTTTCCTCCTTATGTTGTGCTTAACCCCTCTTTTCACCCTTGTTACACCCACATATAAAACAATCCTTCTTCTTTTACTTTATTGCTAGCAAATGGTTTCCAAATTATTTTAAAATGCCTCTCACCCAAAGAGAAGAGCATAGTACATGGGACAAAGTTAGTAAATGAGGCTCTGCTACTTGGTCAGATGTGTGGTGAATTCAAGGGGAAGTACTCAAAGGCAAATACCAGAAGAGGTTTCTAAAGAAGGAGTGCTACAAGAAAAATGTTTACTCATGGTAATGTATGAAATAATAGTGTGTTGCTGTTAAAAAAAGGTACACTGTAAAAAGCACTAACTGGTTATTTATTTATGCAATAGATACATTTGTAAATAGATAAATAGTACTAGTTTGAATGAATAGATTTTAATACAACTTACAGAGCATTGATTTACAAAGAAAGAAGGGAAATAAAACTATAAGTAATTCCTACATTGTCTTTATCCATGCTCATGTATATATAGTGATCCTTATATGTATGTATGGAAATGGGAAAAAGGCTGCAGCACAAGCCAAAACTTTGTTACAAAGATTGCCTTAAAGAATCACTATACAAGTGCAATATTTATCTGGATAACTGGGAGACTCTAGCTGAAGACTGGGTTTCTTGGAGAGCTGGTATTGCTGATGGTATCAAAATCTTCCATGAGGCATCACAAAAATATGCAGAACTGAAAAGAGGGGTTTGGAAGAGATCCCTGAATTACCATGATGTGCCAACCTGGCCAAGTGCCCAATGCAATTGGATATATCTGTCCAGGTCTGGTCTGATCAGTCACTAGAAATCACACCAACACCAACAGTCTATTGCATATGATTTTAGTTATGGCATGCTTTGAATGCCTGACTTGTACTTGAGTGTGCAAGTTCAGATCGGGCTTGATAAGGCATATAAAAAGATACACTGGAAGTTATGATGTTCAAAGTCAAATTCCATCAAATGGAGATGATTTGACATGACATATATGTAAAAAGAAATGCAGATAAATGGCTGTCTTTATGAGCCACTGTCATTCATACAACAAATGAATACAGTGTTGTGGAGATGAGGAGTTCAAATGATGGACTGGACATGTCAGTGATTGTCATACTCACTTTGTGAGTCAACAGCCACTGAATCTGTATGTATGTATTACAATTTGGAAAACTTATTTTTATGACATATTTTGTTGATTAAACAGTATCATCAGAAAAAAGAATATATTTTAACAAATTTGAGAGACAGAATGGAACACAATTTAATCATATGCATGCTGGATTTTTTTTTTTTACTTTAACTGTCATTTTAAAAATTCCACCTACATTTTTATTTATATATTTTTTTGTCTTAAGATTTTTAATATACCACATTATTTCAACACTAGTTTAGGAAGAATAGGTGATAGACTGAAGAAGCATGGTTTTATATTAATTGCAGGAGCTTGATAGTTTGTGGCATATTCAATGCATCTTCATTGGAGTAAATAAAACAGGAAAAAAAGAAATTCCATCACCCATATGATTAAAATAAGTTACATTCTGTTTCACTCTATGATTGATGGAACATGTCAAGAGTTTTCCAAATGGTCTTTATATATTTGCCATATATATATATATATATATATATATATATATATATATATATATATATATATATATATATATATATATATATATATATATATATAAAATATGTGCAATACTTATTGGAAGGCACTCAATATCAGTGATAAAAATAATAAACTTTATTTGTATTGATGTGAGTTTGTGACCACACCTGATTTTCACAAACTCAGATCAATACAACTAAGTACACACACACACACACACACACACACACACACACACATATATATATATATATATATATATATATATATATATTCATATAAATTAAGATTTGGTAAATTTAAAAATTAAACATTGTAGGAGACACATTATTAAAACATATTCTCTCAGTTAAGCTGTTTCAGACAAAATAAACATTTTTTTAATTATTAAACTAATTATATTATTAATAAAATATGATATCCCTACTGAGTGGATACCAACCTAAAATGAAATTAACTTATAATTTATGCAGAAAGATAAATTTTATGCAGCATTGAGAACATATATCAAATTATCAATCTGAAAAGTTTCAGCTTTTAAACATGTATAGTTATTAAGTTATTATAAAATTATACCCTTCAAATTGAGCCAGGCATTTGTCTGTTAAATATTCACATGCATTTTGTGTATACTACTACATTCACATACCAAGTATAAATAAAAAGACTCTGCAAGTCATCAGTTCATGTGATAGAGTAACAGTCCCAGTTGAAGTATTAAGAAGTATCATTAAAAAATCTTACCATGTCTATTTTCTGCTGTATGTTGATTCGCAAGAAGAAACTGAATTAAAAAAGAAAGAAACACTTTTTGTAAAACACAATTTCTGGAATATAAACATTTTATATTTCTTTTGCTATATCTGCTTTCTTCTTTTCCTTTCTTTTTACTTTGTGGAGGAGTTGAATAATTTTACAAGGCCAATTTTTCACCCTCAAACATTCCCCAATTTATAAGTTTTTTGATAAATGAGATAACTTTCCTTTCTGTATCATATGAATGCCTGATCTAAATGGCAACATCTTGTTGCATGTATTCTATGGGTCAGTCATTTCTGATTTCTTCACATCACTTACTTATGATGGATGATACCAATATTTTTACCGATTCCAATCCAATTCCTGATACTGTTCTAAATTTCTGATTCCAATTCCTACAATGATTAAAATTCATTATTTTCAGGCCCAATAATTGATTACGGAAACTTAATGAACAAAATACATTTCTTAATAAAACATTTAGTAGAAAAATGAATACAAAAACTTATGAAAACCTTTTTAGATATCCTTTTTATTAAAAAAAATGGGTAAGAGATTAAACAATAAGGAGAAAAAATTTCTTTAAGCAAATCCCTTAGGTACCTATCTACTCATATTTAAGTCCTAAAATCTTTAAATTATAATACAAGAACATTATCATCTCTCCTGTTTCATCTTTCAGCTGATTTCTTTTTGGTAAGTAAATGTTACCTCCAATACTAAATAACCGTTCACTTTCAACAGAAAAAGGTGATGATGATAGATATTTACTGGGTAAAAACACCATTCATTTTTATAATGAATTCCACCTCTGAAAAATATTATCATCACTTTTTATATTTTTTAATGCAATATATTTTGACATTTCAAGTTTTAATAAATATATTTGTTTGTTTTACCGACTGCTTTATGTTGTATTCTTGTACACATTGGCTCCCTTTTTTCTTCATCACTTTTTTTCTTTAATTCAGTGAATCAAACTGAAATTAAAGTCACTTTTCTCTTCAGACATGTCAGACAAGTCATTCTCCATGCCTTGTGAAGAGTCTGTTTTTCCTTCAGTTATAGAATAGATATCTTGAGTGAACCATTCTGCAATAGCCTTGTCATTAGGTAGGCCACTGTAGTTATTTTCAAGGAAATCAGTCTTGAACCTGGGATCGAGATATGTTGGTAGAATAAGGTTTTTGTCTTCCAAGTAGCTGCTAAATCTAGCATTAAAAGAAGATTTCAGTGTTGAAAGGGTTGAACCTAACACATCAAAGAATACCTTTTCTTTTCCCCTTTTAAAAAAGTAATAAATGACTTTAATGTGTGGTATAATATAAGAGGCAGTGGCTTCTCTATTACTTAATAAATTTGTACAATCCAATGAATTGTTTAAGTATTTTCAGCAATTTCTCTAAAATCTTTCATTGGTTGGTTTCTAAACAATGTGGTTTTGCGTGATCACTGTAATATAAGAGCATTTTTTTTTGTTCATATACTCTGGACATCATATCATACTGACTGTTCCATCTTGTCTGTATATCCTGAATAAATTTATGATCTGGTAAATTAATTTTTTTCTTGTATTTCTGGTATTTTGCAAAAACTGCAGGTGAGTGATTGAAGTACCCAACTATTTGTTTACAAATAGAAAGCATACCCTACATGTACTTTTATGCAAAGATGGTCACCTGCAAGATGTGTAGAAAACAAGGTAATGATTCGTATTGGGCTTGTACAGCTACTGCTGCCATATTAGCAGCATTATCCCTTATGAGAACATGAATTTTACTATGAGAAATAGTAAATTGCTGTACTGAATTTGTGATACATTTACTTATATTTATTGCAGTGTGTGATACTTCTAATGGAGAAATTCTTTTCATCTCTTCTTTCTTTTTCTCTTCTTTTTCCTTTTGGAGTTCTCTGCTATGCTTTGTATTTAAGTGTTTCAACATATTTGTTGTAGTGAAGAAGGCAGCTTTTTCTCCTCTAGCTATTTGCATATCACACAATTGATGTATTGTTTTACTTTGGTTATCATCAGAAATCTTAAAAAAACTTTCAAATTTTTCTGCTTGGCATTGAATCCACATGCCATAATTGGTGTGTGAAAATAATAAACATTAGTTAAAATTTACATTTTTCACTGTTAGATAAAAATGTTTTTAGTTTTCTAAAGTGTATAATTTGTAAAGATTCAACTAATGATTTACTATTAATTGTAAAATAAAAAATGTTCTATTTTTTGTCCACCTTATATATTTTAAGTGACAGAACACTGGGTATTCTGATTAAATATAAGGATTGTAACCTTCCAAATTGAAAGTCTCTAATATTTTAATAGAATAATGGATTATAAGATATAGATTATTTATCATTTCTAGATTTGTTTCTTCCATTATGTTTTATGTGATGATGCACATGAAATATAATGCAGAAAATAAATGCAATGAAAATTGTGGTTGTTTTTATCAACTGATCAAACTAAAGAAAGCACAAGCGATATGCATAATTTTAGGAGTGTCATGAACACATTTAATTTGGATTGGGCCATGTTTTCCTTTATTAAAAAATACAAATAACCTCAATATTACAATCAGTCTCTCTGAAAATTCTATTTCTAGTGGTTATTAGAAAGATATTTTCAGATTATTTTCATCATGAAAAATGTTCATGTTTAATGATTTTAACTTTCTTAATGGCATTAACAAATTAATTAATGAAAGATGTTTCTTTGAGTGAAATAAGATCAAATGAAAAATATGCATATTTTTAATTTGAATTTTCTTCATCTATAAAATGATATTTTTAACTTTAGGACACATAAAATTGTGATGGATTCAAGAAATTGTTGCATGATTACACACTGTTCTACTTAAGTTTCAAATTGCTTTTCTATGATAGAGTTGTGTTAAAATGATGCTTCTTTGAAATTTTCATCAAATTATTCATCTTTAATAATGTGTTTATTCATATTTTTTATCAATGGATTCATTACACATTTCAAGTTTTTAATATTGTTACTAGGAATAATTATTATCATTACTGTATATCTATACTTTTATTACTTTTATATATTATGTACTTTCAGGATGTGGGCGATCATGGCTCTCCACAGCTTCTTATCCTTTGTAGCTCTTAACAAGTTTGTCTTTTTATTATCCCTCTTATTCTCTGTTTTTCACATTTACACAATCACATTTAGTAGGTTACTTGCTTTTCTCCTTTACTGCTCTTGCCTTCAATATATTTTATTAGTGTCAAATTTCTTAACACTAATTTCCTCACTATATGTCCCAAAAATTTCAACTTTCTCTTTCTGGTTCTAAGTACAAACATATTTTTTCTTTCCATTTTCCATAAAACTTCCTTGTCCCATCCATGATATTCTCAGCATCCTTCTGTAGAACAACATCTGTTCTATGCCTCCTCTCCATCTGTAAGGAAATTCTTCAGCATTCAGTGCCATATAGAAAGATTGATATTAAATAGCAATTCAGAACTCTTCCTTTTATTTCCAAAGAAATTTACTACTTAATAGCCACAAATGTCCTGTGTTGTACCTTTGTTTAAAATGATTAATGACAACAAATACATCGTTCTCTCCAACTTCAGTCTCCTTTATTTTTCTTAGAATATATTTCTATATATAATATGTGCTTCTAAAAATTATAACACTCCTCAAAAATGCCAGAATTAAATCAATTCCAACTTTTCTATATTTAACTGCTAACATTAATGTTCTTGATTATGACAAGTGATGGTTGAAATTACTGAAACCAAAAATGATGACCTTTGAACAGTTTCTTCATGAATTTAATCCAGATGGATGATAAAAATTGAACAGACAAATATTGATAGTCAAAACCATTTGAACGAATTCCTGCTGCTTGTGTACAAGAGAAGTGCTGTAAAAGTTTCGGTCTAACCTACTTCTTAAAATCCGACAAAAAGACCAAATCACAAATTTTGGGATGAAGGGTTTCTAGGTCAAGCCAAGAATATTTCAACACCCTACTGTAACAACATATTTGTCCTGGATTTAGTCATAAGAAGAGAATATAGATTCTTATTCTTACCTGTTTTATTCTTTGAAAGGATTTATTAGCAAAACAAATCATTTTGATGATTGTGCCTTTCTACTCTGCCAAAATGAAAATTCTTTTTATAATAATATAAAGAAACTTGATTTATAAGAAAATTTTGTACATGCATACATGTGGAATTGGTTTAAGAATATGCATGCATGCACACACACAAACACAATAAAGGTTGACTAAACATTGGAAAATTGTTTTAGATCATCAAAACTGAAATAGCTGTACTTCTAAACACTTTTGAAGTACAGCTTTCAAGCTTACATTTGACAAGTCAATGAAGAGTTTCCACTTCACTGGACAAGGCTTTGATTAACCTTCCAATGTTCTTACAATATATAAATAAAATATTGTCATGTACCACAAAAAATGTGCAAAACTTATTTCTTTTGTGATACCAGAAGTATATTATTTTTTATAAATTGCTTTTATCCAGACATGAACGAAGAAGCTGGGCAACCTTTTTTGACAAGACTAAATCTGTAATTAGGTCATTCAGTTGTACTTGACATAAAAGCTTTGGTTGGTTTTTATCATTGCTTAGAGGTTGATACAATACTGAGATATCCATACGATCACACTCAACATCACTATCTTTAGAGATATCTCTGTTTTTGAGTACATGTATGAGAAATGAAACTTTTATCTTGATCTAATCAGATTCCAAAATAGATGTGGTAACATGATTTTATAAATTGAGTAATTTTAGAATGCTGATCAGGCATTGTTACATTTTTGCAGATGTAATAAAATCTGTTTGGATTAGTTTTCCTCTTTCTATTCATAGTTAAGACACTTGTAATAGAATTAAGAAATATATGAAATACATATATACATACATACATATTTCCAAAGAATCAATGTATTCTTTATCCACCATTTTTACTGATACTTGACAAAATAAAGTTTAGATTAGTAGGAAATATATGTATACCTCCACTCACTCCACTGTCTGAAAGAACACTGATACAATAATGACAGTTTGAGAGTGCCACCATGGGAAAAGACTAATATATGTCTGTGTTTGTATATTTCAACTTTTTTAAAGTAATTAATTCATTTTATTAATTAAATTAATTTATGCAATTCTTTACATTATACTTTATGTATTTATAAATAATTTGTTTTGAAATACTGAAAAAATTGCTTTTTATATGAAAAATTAGATAGTTAAAAAAAAAGTCTGTGCTGATCAGAAAAAATGATTTCCATATTCAAATTCACAATGTTGGCAATCTGTAGAATCAGTCTAAAAAACACTTAACATTGACAGCAAATAGATACCAATCAGTGTTATTGTTGGTTCCAATCCTACAATGGGAATGATTGCAAAACACTTTCCCCTCCCTAATTTATAGGTAGAAGAACACAAATGCATGCTGGGATTTCTTCCCAGCCAATAAAATAGGCCAGTTCTTGGTTTCATCTGACTTAGCCCCAGTCTGTCTTGCCTTGAAGTCAGAATGCTACATTCATTTATCAAAATTTGTACTTGTGGATCAACTCAAATTCATAGTTTATGAACTTTTTGCCACATTACTGTTGTTTTGCCTTGAATATAGTTCTTCAGTTTTTATATTATTTTTTTGCCTTGTTCTTTTCTTTTTCTTATTGCTGTTTATTGCAAACTTTGTCAATTCTGTTTGTTGAGCAATTCTGCCATTTATCTATATTTAACCATCTGCAGTTATTAATCTCCTTTAGTGATAGCGTAAGTTTTCAAAATTATCCCATAAAACTTAACTTGTAACTGAGTTTAAATTTATATATAGCAGGAAGTATCAATTTACAAGTAGATTTTGGCTTATTAATGGCATTATGTCAGTGGGAAAATTCCTCTCTAGTATGTAAGATAAAAAAGATAAATTTATGTGATGATTAATAATGAAAGAATGTTTTTCATCATATTCTCCTTTCAATAGCAAGACATCTTACAATTGTTATTATAATTTCCAGAATAAGGGCACTTTGATGTGGTGTAATGGTTAGCAAACTTGTTTTGCTGAGTAGTGAGTTCGATCCTCACTGAGTGATCCATACTTTCATCTTTGTGCCACATCTAAGCTAAGCTTAGTAAATCTCTATAATTTCTGGAAGGTTTGAATTTGTTTTTTGCAACACTTTATCAAAGGTATAAAAAAATCATTTTGTTCAGTCTAGCATAATTTATAAGACCACAATGGGCTGATGATGGAAAAGAGCTAAGAGATAATTACATTCACACATTAGTACCAAAGTGATACCAGTTGTCTTAATTGGAATTCAAACTTTATTAGCTTTTGAAGTTGATAATCACTACACCAATTCAATCTAACATATACAAATGGTTCACACTTACTGCCCTTTTCAAATATCATCTGATTTTAATTTTCAGTCATTTTCAAGAAGTGAAAACTCAACACAATTCTAAATCATGAAAAAATCATAGGACAGTCATTGAGGATTAATACAATTATTTCTAGATTGGGATACATTTAATGTCACTGCAGTTTGTCATGAGTAAATATTGTCTTATCACAAGCTCATTCACAGCAAGGAATGGTTTGCTCATTAAAATGTGATCACTGCAATGATATGGAATGAGTTGATTTTCTTTCACTGCAAGTTTATGTATTTATGAAAATTTGTTGAAATATTCATGGTATGTGTGTTTTCCAGATGTGCTGAGTTCATATGCAACATTATCGTACTGCCATTGGATAAAAGAACACAGTACATGCTTCTATGTTTGCTAGCTATAACAAAGGTTGAAGTTTGGAAAATGTGACAGAAATGATTACATATGCTCATCATTTCTTCTCTGTAAGTAATTTCTTTCTTTAAACATCTGCTTAAAATAAGGATTAAGTGTGAAAAAAAGATCATCTTCAATGGAGTTTGGAGATTGGTGAATAAATGTCACTTGCTTGTGTTCCTTAAATGCCATTCCCAGTGGTATTTAGAAAAGACTAGTAGCTAAGGATTTTGAAATTTAAATTAACCTTACATACACCAATCTGTCACTGGGTGGCATGCTACTAGCATTTATCACTAGTGGCTTACTGTTGGACTGCTGGTGTGTTCATTTCGGTAATCTTACCCCTGGCAGATCACTAGAGGCCCACCAATGTCTGCCACCAATGGCTGCCACCAGAGAACCACTATTGGTGGCTCGTCAGTGGACCACTAGTGGATTATGTGTAGGGAACTTCTTCATCCTAACCTAAAGATAAAATTAGCTTTTCTAAAATTAACTAATAAAATGGCCATCAACTATTTTGATCTTTATAGAATTATTTTTCTCTGCTGTGGGACTACTCCACTTTGTCTGCCAGGAGACTTCTTTTAACATCTGCTAGGTGGCATTGTATAAAGCAATATAAAAGGAAAACACTCAAACCCTCTCTTCATTTGCTCTTCAACAACAGGATGGCATAGTGATAAGATGTATTTCATTTCCTCACTGGAAAGATTTCTTTGTCTCAGGCCATCCAACATTTTAGTCTGCATTGAACCATGGTAGTACATCACATACAACACTCAACAGTATCTCTACAACAATCTACAACATGAATATATATATCTCCATTTAACAAAAGAAAATATCCCAGTTTAACAACACCACTACAAACTGCTGACTATCACATTAAACTTGTAACCTAATACCCTTATTTTCAAAGAAACATTTTGTCAGTGAGTAGATTGTTGAAGAATGGATTTTTCTCTCCTTTTCTGAGCTATATTATACCTAGTCCTGTATATAAAATCCATGTATGAGTTGAATTTATTTCTTTTGAGATTGTAACAATTTTCAATTGAAAGCCATTACAATTAGTAAGCACTTTCCATAATACTTACCTCTTCTGCTCCCTATTTTAAATGAGAAAAAAATGTTCTCATTATGAGGTCTATTATGCGTGTTAAAACAAAAAGAAAACCCCATCAGTTTTTACTTTCTTTCATTTATCTGTTTTCTTTCTTTTTTTTCTTTTTCTTTTCTTTTTTCTTCTAGAAACTAACATTATGGCTATTGTGGTGAAGGAATAGTACTTGCTATAAATACTGTATTGTGATAAACGGAGGAAGGATATTGTATGAGTAAGTCAGTGTATGTGACGAGCTAAGTAAGCATTGTTGCTGAGAAAATCCATACAGCATTTCTCTCAAAACATGTAGGTCTTGTGCCACATTTTTCATCTTAAAAAGAAATATTGACAATGCCTGTCATCATGATCAAATGATGAAAGCTTAAGCAGATTGGCAATATGGCTGGTCAGGTTACATGGTTAGAGCATGCTCCCAAAAAGAAAATGGCAGTAGTGTCAAGCACAAACAGTAAAAACAAAAAAAATTAAAAAAAAAACAAATACTCTGGTTGATAACAGGGAAATGTAAGCATAAAAAAGGGAAAGCAGTTTCAACAAATCCCATTGACCTCATTTGGAAATTAACCTACCAATGCAGTAATGTTAGCATAGACCTACTTAAAGAAAAATATTTCTGATTGTAGCTTAATCTTTCTTCAGATATACAAAGAGGACATTTCTGGAAAGAACTTTGTCTTACTTCTTCCTAGACATTATCTACCTGCATGTCTTCCTTCCAGCTACCTGTCATCTGTCTACATACAGAAGAAAGAACAAAGAAAACTTCTTTTCTCAACTAAAACAGCACAACCAGAAATGTTTGTGTTAATATGAAAATGTTGAAATTTCCCAGCATCATTTAAAAATATTCCAATTCAGTTATAAGGCTAAACAAATGCATACAATCTTGACAGAGATAGCCCTGGAATCACTTGAGTGATTACAAATAGAATTTATAATACAATAATAGAATTTGTATATGGTCTTGGTAAAAGCACTGAAAAAAAATAAGATAAATATAAAAATAATCAACTTGGGTAATGAGAAGCTTTGTTGATTTGAAAAGAGATGCAATTTCAATGGAATTTGTACTTTTATCACATTATTTCACCAATTCAGCACTGAACCCCACCAAGCACATGTATTTTAAGAAAATACTCATATATTTAACACATTGATAGCCACCATAGAATCCTGTATTAATTATAGGTTTATGAAAATGTGGTATTAATCCAAAAATGGGATGGTGAGTATTTAAGTATAATGTATTTAATGCCACTATGCTCAAATTATTTAAAAATACCTAATTTTAATTTGTGTAAATAAGAGTATTGAAATCTACCCTAAAATCTTTCTCAATTGTCAATATAGGTTATTTAAATTTTCTTTGCTCATTATAGATCTGGATTAATTTAAATTTTACAGAAATTTCTTTCATATCTGGCAGTTGAAATGGTGATAACACTATTTTTTATTATTATTATTACTAATTTATATTTTTTCTTTACAAATTTTGCATCGCTAAGAATTTTGCATCTGCAGACACCACACTTGTTGCCTGCCCACATTATGCCACTGTGTACAAGAAATTTTTAGATTATTTCAAATGATAACAGATAATAATGAACAAGTCTTTCAATGAATAAGAAAAAGAATAGTTCTTTTTATACACAGTCAATATTGAACTTCACAATTAAATACACAAAACTATTATCTTTTATGTGATTATAATTTTTTTGTTGCAAAATATTCAACTAAGTGTATGTATTTGAAAGTACAAAAAGTTCTTGATCTCTAAGAGATTGATCAATAGTGACTAGGTCTGAGATGAGTGCTAAGTCTTTCACTTATTTCTTCCATTGGTGAGAAGTAAGTTCCACTAGTGCAGCTTCTTCCCACAAATCAATGGACTGTGAAACCAACTCCCAAGAATGTTTTCTCAATCACTACAATCTTAACTTGTACAGTGTAAACCTAAAAAAATCTAAACAAAAAAAAAATTGCATAATGCAATATGGCACATCCTCCAGTTTAAATACTAATTTGTGGTGATGTCATGTCTCTAATAGCAATGCTAGTTATAAGAAAAAGATGTTATTTATAAATATTCTGTAATTAAACAGAACTTTTGGCTGAATGATGCACAACACTATAATAACCTTGTATTGAGGATTTGGCTGAAGCAATGGACCACTGATTAAATTAAGATGCTTTGAATGGCCATAAGATTAGATGGTCTTATTGTAAAAAAGACTCATGCCTTTCACTCAAACAAAACTCATTTATTGAAGGAGTTGGATTTCCTCAGTATGGAAACATGCAATTAAGAAAATTACTAACTTTGTAAAGAAGATCCTTATATACTTTCAAGTAATTTTTCCTGTAGAAATAGTCTATCCTGAAAAATGTCCATACTGGTCAAATATACATTGTGTGTTAGCGTTGACTATATATATGTGGATCCTGGTGGAAAATGGATTACGGTCAAAGGTCAATGTCCTTGAGAACCATTGATATTTATGTGTATGATAACTCAATAGAAAAGGGGATTTTCTTTCTGAGTTGCCAGTTTAATTCTACTGTTGAATTTAATTGAAATGTGCAATAACCATTTCATATGCAAACCATATCATATTTTGCCTTGTGTCAGCCCAAGCTATTGTAGTATGTGGCCAGAATAAATATTGCAGACTGTCAAAGAAGCTATATGCACTAGGAGGTGGACAAAGGGTCACTCTTGGTTGCCAAATGGAAAAGCATGTGATCTCACATCTGCATCTGGTGTTACAAGCATGGGAATGAGAATATTAAACAGATGGATATATAAAGAACCATCCCAAAAATGATTTTGGCAGTGTCTCTTATCACAATTGGAAAATGTAAGGTCTATATACCAAAAGAGGGCACAGGACTCACACCATAGATTGGCCAAGAGTAACTGGTAAAATGTTGGAGTGAATGAAATGTAATGAAGATTCAAGTCTTGTTATCATCTTGTTGCCACACTCACTTCATTACACTATCAAATCTGTACAGTCTGAGCCAGATAACCAAGTATAGACTTAAATGAATGTTTTGAGTACAACTGTTGACTTACAAGTCATTGCTAAAAAAAAACCATGTCACAATGGCAACTATTTTCAAATTAAAACATATTCAGTGATCTAAATAATCAAGAATATTTTAATATGCATATTAACATTTTTGTATACTTAATACTTTCAGGCATCAAATTCCAAATCACTTGTAGGATATCCAATTTGGCTTGCATTGAAAACAAAACACAAAGTAAATCTTATTGAATGAATGTTTTCTTTATATTTTTCTAGTTTTTCAATCCGCCAAAAAGACTAGACACCTTCCCTAAAAATCATGTTATTAGAATTAACTCAACACTGAGCTACTTAATAGCATTTTGGATGTACTTTTAATTTTTTAATTTTTTATATGATAGAAATACATTAATTTTGTAAAAGATGCTGTTTTAGATGAAATACCATCAGTGAATATTGAGACCCCCCACCCCCCTTGCAGAATTTTTGGGAAATCATATTCCTTACATAATTCAAAAGCTTTAAATTGTCATGCCTCTAATTTAATCATTTCTAAAAAAAAAAAAAAAATAAAGCTAAAAACCTTTAAGCATTTATCATTCAATCACACTTTCCTAACAAATTCAAATCTATACCTTCTCTTTATGTGTTTTTTGGAGTCTCCATTAATCTCCACTTATAGGACTGTGAGTCATATGGATGTAGACATAAGCTAAAAACAGTTTTTTAACAATGAGTATGTGCATAATTTACTAATTTTTTAAGCCTTCTTGATTCTATCAGATCACATAAAAAAGCAAAATATGATCAGTTAGTTGAGAAGTGGACACAGCACAGGGAGATCAGATTACCACTTCCTTACACCTACTGTTTGGTCAGCACATTCCTTTTCACTCCAGTGACTGTAAACTGTAAAATGCTTATCACTCATGATTAGTGGTAGTTGGTTGTTCTATTTTCCTATACCACTTTTCTTCAATGAAAAGTTTCAGTTACTAAAATTTTCAGCAAGTACTGTATTTATTATAGTTTTGTTTGGATGGAATAAGAACGGTCATTTTATCCTCACACTCTTCTATCACAAAGATTTTCAGAAGTATTATTTACTCATGATACAAAATGTGTATCTTGTTTTTAAAATGCCTGGATTCTCTTATTAGTTGTGTTAATGTTTTCTTTCCTAAAAATTATATTCTTGTAGGAGGAAAATAATCTGAATATAAATTACAAATTCTTCCTAACAATATGACTGAAAAAATCTGTTTGTTAATAGCAAATGTTGCAAAATAATTCTGAGATACATAATTTCCAGTCTTATAATCTCCAACCATTCAAAAAGTGAGTAAATGAAGGATTATCTAAAAAGATATATATTCCAGAATTCCAAGATCCTGTTCACTATCTCATCACTTTCTCTACAGAATGTTGACTATTTACAGAAGTGACTTGCTTTTGGCTTCTCAGCCATAATAACTAATTTGTTGATACTAATACTGTACTGTCATTCTTCATCTGATCTAATCACACACTACCACATGTACTGTGTTGTTAGAAGGATTTTTTCAATTTCCATGGCCATGCATAATTTGAATAAAGTGGAATGGTTTAGTTTTCTTCAAAGAGTTGCCAGAGTGGGCTACATTACAAAGCCCAGAGGAAAATGAATTTTCAGTTGATTTTCTTCTTTTCATTGGTAGTCCAAGTTTACCTTAATGCTATGTCTCTTCAGGATGTAGATAATCATAGTTCTGCACAGCTTTTCTTGGGAAAAGTATTAATCATTTCTCCTAGCCTTCTCCACTATTTTGAATTTAGAGTTCCTTTTCTTAGACTGGTTTCAGTGCTAGTAAGCTTAGCCTACCTTGCTGTTTCAGGCCTGGTAAGCTTAGTCTACCTTGCTGTACTTAGGGGAAGATATAGATTCATGTATTTGCCAAGAGTAGGTTATTGTCAGCCCTGTTAATTCTATTTTCTGTAACAATAACTGTTTCCTACCTAAGTTATCCTAGCTTATTTTTAAAAGTATCCCTCTAAATCAAAAGTAGTGACATTAAAAATTTAGGGATTTCAAAAATAACCCAATCTGGTAATATTGATTGAAAGTGAAATTCTAATTCCATTGTCATTCATCTTTAAATATATTGTCTTCCAAAATCTAATAGTTCTATTTCATCAGTTAACTTAATCTGCACAAAAAGGGGATTACAACATGCCAAAATTTGAATTTCATCAGCAATTTTTTCTAATAAATCAGCAGAGAAATATAACAGTAGTAGCAGTTTGACTTTTTTTGTGTTGCCAGTGATGTTACTATTTGTGTCAAGTAGTAGTAGTAGTAGTAATAGTAGTGTGAGGGTAATGGGTAAGGCATCAACAAGTAATGGGAGAAAGATACACTGCTTTATATTTGTCAGTATGAGGTTCCTTCAGAGTTTAATATGATCCAGCCTTTCAGCTTGAGAAAAACTGCTGTCAAATCTAAACTTTAACAGTAATTCTCCTCAAAGTGCAGAGGGATTTTTATACAATCTTATTCCTTTACTGCACTTCTGCATATGGTCTCTATGGCTACATTTCAGTGCCTGTTTTTAGTCTCAGAGTTTACTATAAACTATAAGAAAACCTTTGTGCAAATTCTACAAAGCTATCATTGTGTTAGGATTGTGTTCAATCATAAAGACTACTTGTTACATTCATTGTTTGATCAAAGGTTGTGCACACTTAAATTCCTATTTTCATAGATAATTCAACTTGAATAAAAAACAGATTAAGTAGTCTGTGTTTCTTCTTATTGGTTCATCTTATATGTCAGTACTCACTGATTATCTGATTTTTTTAATGTGAGACCATAGCTACAAGCATGACACTTTTTGTTGCTTAAGCTATAAGAATATTAAATTAATTATATTTCAAAGTAACATAAATCACTGGAATGCTTTATTTAATGCTTCACTTTTCTCTGCCAGATAAAAATTTGAGGTCAAGAAGAACCACGAATAAATGATAAATGATCTTGTAAATTTATTGGATGTATAATTTATGTATTATTATTGAATAAATTGTTTACCACAAGCAAAATAAGAATGACTTTCTGAGTCAGTGGACATTGTCATTTACTGTCCCATCTACGAATTATTCACATGGAAACAAAACAACTATATATGAGAAAGAAAACATTTCAGGTGGTTTTGGAACTATTTGCCAATGTCTTATATTAGTGGACTTCTTAATTTCAGAAAACACAGCATTATTAAATTTAATTTTTAAATAAAATATATCAAAAAAACTAAAATATTTTTCTGGAAAAAATCAACTTAATTTTTTTTTCCTGTTAAATAAGAATGAATTTTTTTTTTTCTTAATATTGGATATCTCACAGAGAAAAATAAGAAAAAAGATTTCTTCTTGTTTTTTAAAGATAAGAGAAAATATTTTGGTATCCTTTTTATTTTTATTTTGTTCTTACTTTCCTATTCTGTTTCTTATTTAATGTTTTTAATTAACTGCTAAAAAAATATCCAAAATCCAGTGTAAAAATATCAGTGTTTCTTGATGGGCAACATAATGAAAGTAATATGTGTTAACCATGAACGTGAATATATTAAACCAAATAGTTAAAATTTATTGATTCCAGAAACTACTAAACTAAAAGATTTTTTCTTGTATTGTCCAAGAGATTTGAAGTTAAATGTTTTATAAGAAACTGGTTCAAAGAATAATTCACTGTTAATTTTTGGGGGCTGATAATTTCTCTACCATGTATTATTTGATTTTTTTGCTTTAAATACTATATTGCACGTTTTTCTTGTTTTTTTTTTTGTTTTTTTTTTTTGCTACACCCTGTCTTTTGGATTTTGAAACATTTAATTATAAATGAAGGCATCTCACTAGTCTATACCAGGTCATGTTTATCCACTCTCTCTTCCCTTCAAATTCAATAATATCAAAGTAATTTTCAGTATCTTGCTATTGGTTAATTTCAAAAATGTCTGAACCATCTAAAGCTGCAGATTTCATCACATGACATGTATTTGCAGTAGGTTTTCTGGTTCTCAGAAAGCTGTTAGAAAAGGCATTAATGCTGTCCACATCTTTAACCCTCAAAGTTATATAGAAGCTCTGATTCACTTTTGTTTACAAACTACATTTTCAGATCAAATGATATCTGTTAAAAGCATGAAATTTTATATTTTGAAAAAGATTAAAGATTTTATGAAAAATCTATATTGCTGCAGACCAATAAATAATACAAATCATCTTTACTAAATATGAAAAGCCAAATGCAACAATTAACCACCATGAATTGAATAAAAGGTTTGGTTCATTATTCCAAGAAGATTATCAAGTATAACAGCCACATGAAGAAGAGTACATAGATCAAAATATTGTAAGTATAACAAACAAGATGAGCAGACATGTCCAAATAGAAAGGCATATAATAATGATAATTCTTCATTTTAAAAAATTCCAATATAAAGTATTGCTTATTTATTAACATATTTTCCAATTTTTTTGCTGCTAGTCTCAGTAGTTGCTATATGGAAAAAAGAAATAGTCAGCTATTTTTTTTTAATAGGGAAAAAATTTTGATATGCTATGCTATTTCTCTAGAAGATTTTAAACATATCAAAATAAAATATAATATATATATATATATATATATATATATATATATATATATATATATATATGGTAAATATTATTGAAGACAACAGATACTCTGTATTGATTAATTTTACTGATCAACTTTTTCAAATTACGAATGCATCATTCTCAGACAAAGAGAAAATTCCATCAGAAATGATCTTTGAAGCAATACCCTTATAACAAAAACAACCATCTAAAAGTAAAAAGAATCATTATTTAAGAGCCCACATCCTTAAATGTATATACAGGGTGGGGCAGCAAAATCCAACACTTGACAAAAAGAAAATGAAATAGGCAATAAAAACAAAAGTTGTATATGCAGAGACCTGAGAGTTTATTTAGCAACAGTTAGATTTACATACTACATTATTTTTCATTGTAACCGGCAGCGACGACTATCTCAAGGTGGGCACGAAATGAGTCATATGCTTTGGCGACCATATCCTTGTCTATAGCGGCGAACACATCCATGATGGTAGCCTTCAGAGAGTTGACCATGTTGTAGGCATGCTTGTTGGTCTTGGCCTCTATCATGCCCCAGAAGAAATAGTCAAGGGAATTGCAGTCGGGTGAGGAGGGCGGCCACATGTCTGGCGACCAGTTGTGAAGGACATTGTTGAGCAGACACGCCTGGGTCATCATGGCCTTGTGTGTAGGAGTTGTTATGCTGGAAGAAGTAGGGTCGTACGGCGGCAATCTCATCCATCCAGGGCTTAACCATGCACCTCAGCACCTCTTGGTAGATCTCAGTGGTGACTCTCAGGCCCTTTTGAAAGAAGAATGGAAGCATGACGTCCACCTCACTGGAGATGACGCTAGGGACCATGTTGAAGTTTCTTTTTTGTATGCTTCACAGCGGGAATCTCCTCAATGTCTTTGCCAATCCACCTGTTGTTCTGTTTGTTGCTCATCTGGTCCTAGATGAAATTCTTTTCATCAGGGAAGAACCTCAGCATCCTGGTGGAGCAGTGCTTGAGCTTGTTCAGCAAAGCCATCACCTTGACCTTCCTCGACTCCTTGGAGGCATTTGTGATGAGCATGCGTTGAGACATGCAATAGGAGGAGCAACCAATGTCCTTCTTAATCGTTCGGCAGATCATTGACTTGTGACAGCCCATGTCAGCGGCGATCTTGGCGTAGCTCTGGCTTCCAACATCATTGACTGTCTCCTTGACAGCAGCGATGAACTCATCGGTCCTAACGGCCGAAGAATGAACACTGTGGGCTTTTCGTTTGGCAGTAAACTCGTCCTTTTTCTCACACACCTCCCACTTCCTCCAAATGTCCATGACTATGGTTCTCTTGAACCCAAACCAGGCCAGCACTTCTGCAGGCTTCTCCTCAACTGCTCTGTGCTCATATTCCATCCTGGAAAAGGGTAAAGAGAAAAATGCTAGTTAGTTGTCAAACTGTTGGGTATCTGCATATACAACTTTCGTTTTTATTGCCTATTTCATTTTCTTTTTGTCAAGTGTCGGATTGCAACACCGTGTAGATAAAAATAAAAAAACTCACATATCAAACTTTGCCTATATCAGAACTACACTCTGCATTTGTCTCTAACTATTCTGATAATGACTTATGAAAATCAAAAGCTTCAGACAATTTTTGATGGATCATTCATAATTTTTAAAAGTTGATCAGTAAAATTATTTGGCATAAAATTTGTCTTTAATAATATTTGCCTAAAGGAACATTGCTGTCTAAATACACAATATATATATATATATATATATATATATATATATATATATATATATATATAAATAAATAAATATGTAACAAATCATGTATATGTCAGCATATATTTGAATATTTCTTATTTTCCTAGAAGACAATCCAAAAATTAAAATTACTAGAACCTTTTTCAATTAATAATGTTAGGAAAATGTTTTGTTTGCGACTTGTCAATAATGCATCTGTTTGAATCAGCACTCAAGAATTGTCAGTTTTGCTATGCAATATTGTCTTTTTTCAATAATTTAAACAGTATTTTATGAACTTACAATCCATTTTAGTGCTACATTTTAATTTCAGGCCTTTTCATAAGTTTTTGGTCATTCATTAAACTGGATTTTATGAAAATGACCTGTCAACACGCTATGTTTATCATAAAGTATATATTAATTAGTGTTCTTATGGATATCTTCAGCAGTAATCTATCGTACTTATTTAATATATGAAACTGAAAGAATAATGAAAATCCTCTCATTAAATACTCATTGTAATATTTTTAGACTGAAAGATTTCTTTTATGAACTATGTGTCTCTAGATATGTTTTAACAACAGAGTTACTTTATATCTGAGATAAAAAAAAAGTTTAGAAAATGCTTTAATTACTAGTTCATCCACAGCAAATTTGCAGCTAGTTTCTTACATTGTTTCACCATTCATGGCAGATCTTCTGTCATCACAATGTGAGATATTTAATAAGAAATATGATGGAAAGAAAAAGAATATAAATGTAATTGGCTAGATTATATATCAAAAACACATTTAAAAAGAAATTTTTTCTCCATTTAATATTCTCAGCATCTCTCATTCATGCACATAGGTAGTCGCATCAAGATATACAAACTTATTCTAATGATGTCCTAAGGGACAAAACGCATTGCATGAAAATTTTCTGCTTTACTACACTTCTTTCCTTTAAAACTATTCTTGATGTATATAAATTTATATTACGTATCATCAATTCACGTCAGATCTAATGACTGTTCCTTGTAGGTGAATGCAAGTTCGATTCCTGCCAGAGAGGGCATATTTTTCTCTAATAAGACTTTTCAAATATTCAGGTAGTAGACAAAAATAAATATATGTACTGTTTGATAAATAAGTGGAAAGTCTATTCAAATACAATATCCACTAAAAATAACATTTAAAATATATATATATATATATATATATATATATATATATATATATATATATATATATATATAAAATGATATTTATATATCATATATTGTGTGAATATATATATATATATATATATATATATAAATAAATATCATAATATATTGTCATATATAAATATATATATATAATATATATATATATCATATATATGTATATATATATATATATATATATATATATATATATATATATATATATATATATATATATATATATATATATATATATATATATATATCATATGTGTATATATATATATATATATATATATATATATATATATATATATATTAAGTTTGTATTTAAATATGTATATATATATATATATATATATATATATATATATATATATATATTTCTAAGTTTGGTATGTATATATGTATGTATATGTATATATATATATATATATATATATATATATATATATATATATATTTAAGTTTAGGTAGGTAGGTATGTATGTATGTATATATATATATATATATATGGTGTCATGTATATAAGATTGCATGTGGTCTGTATGTATATGTGTATATATATATATAAATGTTAGTATTTGTGAGTTCGTATTTGTAATATGTATGAATATACGTAAAATATAATAATATAAATACATATGCATGTATAGGTGTTTATGGATATAGATCATATATTGAATATATATATATATATATATATATATATATATATATATATATATATATAAAAAGTATTCAATGGAAGGACATAAAGTTCTTTTATTAATCTTACTTTTATTAACGTTTAATCTTACTTTCCCTTTTAATATTCTCTAATTAGAATTGTGAGATTGAAATTTTTTATCATCTGGAGGTAATTTCTTTTTAAATTGATAATTTAATTTAAATTTAAATATATCACTCTTTAACTATCAATATTGATAGTAAAATATTAAAATTATAAATATTTGTTTTGGTATTTAAACACTTAAGTCATCACCTAACATTAAGCATTAACTCTGAAATTAAAGAAAAATTTAAATAGATATAAATTATAAATATGTGTAATTATTTGTAAATGTATGTGTAAGTATTTATATATGAATATGTATAGGTACCTGTGTATTTCGATACATGTGTATGTGACTATGTGTGTAATTGACATGTAAATGAACGTATGTATATGTAAAATTTACATAAGTGTATATGTGTATATGTATATATAAGGAAAAAAAACAAAATCTTTAATATTACCTTCAAATATTACTCCATCTTAATTTGAAACCTAAACTTCTAAGGAAGATTACCCATCTAAAAATAGTTACAAATTACATTCATGAATTAGATTCAAACTGATAAAGATGTTACCTTAACAGTCATTTACAATATTAAAAGATTACTATCAGTAAACTGTTATATTTAAAAAAAATTCTTTTAATGTGTTCTCTATGAATGTGTTAATAAATACAGTACTTAAGTTATATTAAGTCCCTAAATTATTTGTAAAAGAGTTAAATTGCTAGCAAGCATCAAATTAATTTCTTCATGGTTTTTTTTTTTTTGAACATTTAAATTTCTATCAAACATTAAAATCTATTTTTTTACATAAATTGCTAAAAATATATCACTCCTCTTTTTAATACATAAAACCTAATTCCAGCCTCTGTCTTTTTACTTCCCCCTTCTTTCTTTTTCTCTCTTCTCCCCTCCCATTTCAATATATCACTTCTGTTAAGTTAACTGTCTAAATAGGTCAAAGTCTGGTCCCTCCTCCCCCAATATTAAGTATGATTGAAAGAAATATTAAAATAAACCCTCTCTAAACTCAACCATGTCTCTCACACCACTCCTTACTAGCCTCTCTGTTAAATTACATAAACTTAATACTAACCATCAAAAGTGTGAATTTTAATTTCATCTTTCATTTCATTTTTTGGAATTGTTATCTGATGATCCAGCATCCCTTAAAAAAGCTCTGGTGAAATAAATTATTATAATGGAACCTTAAAGTGGTCTGTTTTTCTTTAATATATATATATATATATATTAACAGTATTACTTGCTTGAAAAACCTTGGATGACTCAAATTGTAGACACCTGAGGGCAAATTGGAACCCGAGGAAAAAGTTGGAAGTAAAAAAAAAGAAAGAGCTAAAGACATCAGAACAAGGCAAAAGAAATCGTCAAGTATCTTAAGTCCTTAGTCCAAAGAAACAAGCGAGTATAAAGACTAAAACATAGAGTGCTCAATACGCTAAGTAGAGTCCCCAAATAGGATGAAATGGCCATCCAGTGCTTTCTCCATTCTGTTGAAGATTATTCTGGGCTCATGAATTACTATATATGATTACGCTAAAATCCATCCCAAAATTGCTTCACACTATATATATATATATATATATATATTATAAATATATATTATATATTTTATATATATATATATATATATATATATATATATTATATATATATATATATATATATATATATATATGTATTATATATATTTCATATAGGTAGGATAAAAATCTATAAATATGTTTCTCCCTCAGATGACATAAATACAGTGGACGTTGAATATTATGTATATTCACTAATATATATATTATATTTATTTTATATATGCACTATATATTATATATATATGTATATATAATTACATATATATATATATATATATATATATATATTGTACATATATGCATATCATATATACATTGTATATTAAATATTATACATATATTATATATTAATAATATCAGTGGTCAATATATATATAAATTTCCAAGAGAATAGAATCCAGGTAGAACTCAATGTCCAAGACAGTTTTTTATACCCAGAGTTATATTTTCCAATTACTTTTTGAATTTGTAGGTCTGATGAATTGGATAGTGATTACGATTAAAAATGTAATAAATTATAACCATGGAATATTAGTGTTTGAGCCTTTTATATTATATATATATATATATATATATATATATATATATATATATATATATATATTATAAATTTGACTTGTATGTATTCAGTAAAAAATTTAAAAAAATATATATCTATTTGATTAATAACTTTATTACTTACTGTAGAAAGTTCAATTCTATTTAATGACATATTATACACCCTTTTTTAAATATCTGTCTTGTAAGATCCTATTTTTTGGAGGTCAGGTATGGAATCAAGATTAAAATCTACAAATCTGCACTGTGTAGTTAGATGTGGCCTCTAGATAATTTCTCATAATTCTTTTTTCAACATATTTCTTATTTAAGGTGTGTTCTATATGCAAGTGCATTTTATATGCTGCCAAATATAATTATGAATTGAAAATATACTAAAGATAATGATTAATGTGCTGATATTTGTTTTGTAGAATCTCAAACAATTTGAAGCTTAAAATTCATTTGTTGATGACATACTGTAATATTCTAAAATTAAAATCCTTTTTCTTCAAAATCACATACCAATTTCACCTTGTAAGCTGCTGATCTGGATTATTCTATTTCTCCTGTGACTTAGAAGTCCTTTGAAACTATATAATCTTAATCATTGACATTTTGGCCAGCTTAACTAAACTATGTGATATGAGACATTATTTCACTATTTCTGGTTGTGGCTCTTAGATATTACTTCTGATTATATGATTTATTTTGATTTTGTATTTCACTCTTTAACAAAGAAGTCTTCTAATGGGTCATTAACATTTACAGTGGTGCTGGCTCTTGAAAAGAGGCTTTAATTGATCACTTGAGTCAGTTGTAAATAATTACCTGACATTGAATGAATAAATCTGGCTGGAGCCATTGACTCAGGTAAAAGAGAATGTTTTAGTTCATTAGACAGAATGTGCACTGATCTACAGACCATAAAATGGAGGTTGACTGCTGAATAAAGCTTTGTAGTAGCAGCAAATGATTAAAGTTCTTGTCATGTGAGGTTTCATACTACTTGTACAGGATACCATTTTATTTACTTTTACACAATGTCAGATTTTATTATGCAAGTCAGTTTTTTGAAATAGAACTGATATTAACCAACCAGTACTGGTAAAATTTGAAGATATACTTTTTTATTAAAAATATTTACAATAACTTATTTCATGGGGTGAGATTTTATACACCTCTCTACTCTTGTTCATCATAATGCATATATATATATATATATATATATATATATATATATATATATATATATGTACTCAGCACCTGAAGATTGCATTGTGCTTGAAACTCTGATCTGTGCTATCAGTGAGGGATAATATGAAAATTTATGTATATATATATATATATATATATATATATATATATATATATAATGTCACTCTGTGAATGTTACTGGTACCATGTAGCCCAATACTATTGCCTGCATAGTTGGGTCATCATCAACAAAACTGATTCTCTCACCAGGCATTTCTAGTGAGAAGGGTGGCTAAACACCCAGCAGGATTAAACTAGACAAATCTTGTAAGATTAATGGCCATCTAGCTCATTTGGGTAAACTGGACTCCATAGCTATGTATACAAGCAGTGTGGAGATGACACAGCAGCACTGGATGTGAGGCTTCCTAAATTGAAGTCAGTGGTCAGTCTGGTGGGTTCCCCACTGTGGAAATAATGGCTATGTGGCAAGCCTTTAAGTTGGAAGGCATTGGCTATGATTTAACCTGGAGAGAAATGGGCTTTGATAAGCTATGCATGAATGAATATTTCTCCAGCTTTCAACCTAGATATATGGAGGGAACTGTTCAGGTGATCAGCTGCGCAGAAAAATCAAAGAAATAATTGAAAACTTTGACAAGATATGAACCAAAGAAAATAACTGTCTTTAAGAATGTGGCAAAAATAGTTTTGAGAAATCTTAAAAGGTATAAAAACCAAGGAATTTGGATTAACCAACAAGGAAGTATCTGAAGAATCTGGTAGTGCAAATATAAGCAGATAGAAAAGCTGCTGGATATTAAGAGCATCAGCTGATGAAATGAAAGCAATCAAGCTAATACCTTTACGTAAACATCATAAAGAAAAATGTATATGTTAGGCAAAGAAATACATGAAAATTGATTTCTCAATAATAATTTTAGTATTATTTACATTTGAACTGATGTCCTCATCTTTGTTATTATCAATGTTTCAGCCATTGTGCCCTCTAGCTTTCTTAAAGCTCAGTTCAATATTTTCTGTAGGTTATTCAGATTGACAGACGCCTGAAGTCTAGAGAAAACAATAGCTGAAATGTTGTGATAACAAAAAGATGAAGACATTAGTCTGAATGTAAATAATATTAACTCCTCATCCCAGAAATTCTGATAAATGTAATTTTTAGCAATGAATATACAGCTCCACTGGATATACCTGATAACTGAGTTAGACGTTAAATTCTTCATTCAATCCACAGAAGAAAACAGTGGGGTGGTAGAGTAATGTTTTGAACCAGTATTGTAGGCTGAAAAATTACAGACTCCTTCATAGTTGTGAATGTACAAGATAAATGCAGAAAAATATGGAAACAAGACATTTTTGAATGATGCACACAACCATGAAGCTTGAAGAAAAAATGTATATTTGTGCAAGACAATGCTCTTTCACATTCAGAAAAACTTAATATTGCCCACCTTGCTAAAAAGGATCCAAAATCACCAAATTAATAGCTTTTCAGATATCAATGCAATAGAAAATTTATGATCCATCATTAAAAGGGATGTTTTTAAGAATGAACAACAATATTTAAGCAAAGATTATCTCAGGAGAGACAATATCAATTGCTGCAAATAATGTTGAAGTTGAAGCAGTAAAAATGCTTACAAAATCATTGAAAAAAATACTGGCAAAGTTTATAGAATGTCACAAGGCCTATATTAATATGTACAATAATAAAATAATTTATCCAGTCATATGGGATATTGTTAATCAAATATGTTTATTTGGCTTATATTTTTTGGATTTATTTATAAAAATTTGTTGCATTTGTTTCCATGATAAAAATTGAACCACCAAAAATTATTATCAATATTTTTAATAATGGCAATTATTATAATCTGAAATTGATATGATATATTGCTTATATAAATTTATAAATACGGAGTAGTGAAGGAAAACTTGAAATACAATTCACTACACTACAGAATAAGGCATATTCTGTTAGATATTAATATATTGCCTATTAATATTTAATGAAATACCATGAAAAATAACTTGGAAGATTAATAAATAACAAGGAATTTCAGACTTGCCTCATGCTCAAATCTCAAAAAATCAGCAACCTAGTTGGTGTATCCTTACATAATGTCCACAATGTCAAGAAGACCATAGTTATGGGTAAGAATATCCAGCCACAGTATGGCCAGTAATAAGTATAATTGGGACTTGATTAATGAACCCAAAAGCTAAATTTTAAAGTATCCAAAAACATCCATGTGTAAGATATCTGCTGATTTAAAAATGAACCCCGTGTCTATTAGAATGATGATGTATGATGACATAAGCATTAAAATCATGTAGGCATATATACCAAAACAACTTTATTAGATGATCAGAAGTTTGTGAAGGTGTAAGAAAGGGCTCAGGTTGATCAAGAATAATCAATCTACTGTTAAAAAATTATCTGGTGAAAAACTTCACAGTGAATGCTGTTTTAAATTGATAAAATGACTTGTACCTCACAACAATTGATGTCAAAGGCACTTTCAGAATCAAGTATTCAGCCCAGATGTCATGGATATCCTAATTCTACAAGCTTGAACAAAAGGTGGATGCTGATGTCTGTGGCTGCATACATATGTATTTTATATGGCTCAAGGCCAACTATACAGAGGTTAACTATATATGAAACCAAGATGAAATTCCCATGCCTAAAGCTAAGAATATGCAAAGGTTCTGTCAAGTTAGTTTGGCTGATTTTTGACTACACTATGCTATATGGATCATTTTGAAGCAGGTAACCAAAAATACCTCCCACCTTGACATCAATACACCTAAGGCTAAGGCGGCTCTCAAGAGTATATCATGTGCATAGGCATATTGAGGCTGTAATTGTAAATAATAGAAATTACATCAAATAAATTATTCATTTTTATATTATCTATGAATGTTACTAATATCCTTTTGTATTAAGAGGCCTATTTATGCATAGTAAATGAATTTTGAAATCTGCTTCAATTTTTCAAGTTTTGCTTCCTTCCTTGATTATCCTGAAAAGTTAATAAATATTGGTTGATTAATACCAATTTTATTGTGTAACTACTGACTTGCTTAATAAAATCTAACATAAAATAAGATCTGAGATAAAATATCTAGATAAAATAAATCATTAAATTTATTAAAGGAGAAATTTGTTGAATATATTTGAATAACTGTAATTGAATCAATGCTGAAATTTACTTTCACTATCTTCTTTAACATACAGTATAAATTGTCAACCAGCTAATCTTTCTATATGTTAAAGAAGTGAGAAAATATTTGAAATTATAGGTTGACCAAAAATTTAATTTTGTAATTTTTCAGCACCCCACATACAATATTATTTAAAAAGTGAATATTATGAAATGTTTTCTCACTTTTTTATAATTCAACAGATTAAAAGTATCAGAAAAATAAACAAACAAGAAAACCTGTACTTCACATTTGAAAAAAATTCATCTTGAATGCATCATCATCATCCCCTTGACTTTTATAATAATAGGAGGATCTGAATGCAGAAGCCACACTAAATCTCCTCCACAATGGTCTATCAACAGCAGCCATTAACAATTCTGGTATAGTCATACCTGTCCATTGTTTGACATTGTCCAACTAGTTTTTTATATTGGTGTCCTCTCTTAGCTTCCACAGTGCCTTGTATGATAGTCTTGCACAGGTTGTCATGCCTTGTAACATGCCCAAACCATGCCATTTTTCTCTGTTTGACAGTGGCGATTAAAGCGGTTGCTGGTGACCCACAAAATTTTCAACCCTTTTCTGCACAAACTCATTGCTTTTATGTCCCCAATCTTGAATTAAGTTTGCTAAATGATTATCAGTTTGGATGGGTCTTTCAAACAAGAGACAAAAAACAACAATCAAAATCATTACTAACTATGCCAGAATGAGAAACATTGAAGATTATATTTTAAAAATAAGAAAGATAATGAGAGTATTAAAAAGAAGAAACTACTTCATTGTTCTCACTCTACATCTCTTTTACGTTCTTCTTCCCCTTCATCTTTCTTTTTTTTTGCTCTCCAATCTAACTAATCCTTACTTTCATTCCTTGGAATTTTCTTCTACTTTTCTACATCTTCCTTTCTTTCCACTCCTTTCCTTTATTAAACATTTTCATTCATTCATTTTTCCCTTTCATTCAATTAGTCTTTCCCTAATCTGCTCTTCGAATTTCTTCACTTTTTCTTATTCATATAACCTCCTCCCACACCTCATAAGAAACTTCCTGTTCATCTCTCATTTCATTCACCAATTTTTGCCTTTCTGTTTCCTTATTTTACCTTTTCTCTGTTGCCATTTTCCTTTCTCGTTCTTCCACTTCCTATTACTTTCTTAGCCTCTTTCTATCTCTTTCTTCACCTTCTCCTCTTCCACTTTCTACCCTTTTTCTCCAACTGCAACTCATCATCTTTTCAATCTTCTTTCCTCTAATGCCACTAAATTTAGATCCCCCATCTGGAGTTAGTAAAATAGTGAAAACACCCAATGAGCTTAGAATGGCCTGACAATAATTGTTAAGCCTATCATGAAGTGATTTCTTACATATAGGAATAAATGCACATACACACACAAATGTATTAATAAGAAATACATACACACATAGTCATACATGTATATAGATTTTGTATATTTTGCATTTGTTTTTTTATTTTTATTTTATCTTTTCCTGAAAGTTACTGAGTTCTGAAACCAGATTCTCAACACAAAGTGGATCCATATGCTAAAAATCAGTTTTTTCTTTCACTTCTGTTTAGCTCTGCTACTGCCTGGCCACCACTGTCTGGAATAAACTAGACTCATTAAAATTATCTTAGTTTTAAGTATAGAATGTCTAAATAAATATGCAGAAGGACTGGTGTCTATTACACTAGTCTTTGTTTTCATCTTTCTTAGTTTGTTTACCTGCTTGTTTGTTTATGAATGTAAGTTTATCATGCTTCTGACACTTGGGGATCAGGTAAGTGAAAACAAGGTTGAACTTTAAAAAGTAAAATTAAAGACGATGAAAGATGATGCAATGAAGGCATAACAGCAAGAAGACAAAAACTAAGTTGATAATTACTGGCAGAGAGAATGACAGAAAATTTAAAAAAAAAAAGAGCATTTTTTTTTCTTGTTTTAAACTTTATTCTTCTTATTTTTCCAAATATATCATCTGCTGGTTAGGTTCAGTAGTAGAAAGTATGATTGCAGATGTTCAAGTCTTATACTTCCTCCCTGATCATAGAATGATTGCTAGAATAAGAATTGCAAATCAGCTTTGAAAAATCACACACTAAATCGAATAACATTAACTCAAAACAAAGGCTTGTATTATAAACACTATATATGTGGAAAATATAAGGCCACACTCAAAAATAAACAAATTTATTTTTATCTTGTTCTTTTCATTATCAAATCTACAAATAGAATTCCTACAGCAAGCAACTGTCTCCAAATAATGTAGCTTATTATCAGCACAGCAAATACATTAACAGAACAAATTGTTCTGCTTAAAACTTTTTCCCTCCTGTAGTATGGTACTAATATTTCTGCGATAATGAATAAAGTTTACTATAATTGGGGCACACAAGTGCTACTGAAAAAGTTTATCATATCAATTAAAAGAATATTTTTAAAGGAAATTAATTTTGTTCCAATTTTTAGATTTATATCTGAAGGATATATCATTGAGAAATAGCATGTTCTGAATCAATCACCAGGTAAGCAAAATCTCAGGGTTGCTGAGGTAATCCACTACTGGTGTCTGAAACCAGAATGAGCACAACTCAGTCACTGAAAAACCGAGCCACCCACATAGAGGATCTTTTGTGAGCCCTCCACTAGTTCACAATGCAATAGCCTAAGAGACCATGAAAGGTCACTGGCCTGAGGAATGACTTTCAAGGTCACTCTCAGAGGAATCTCAATTGATTCTACGGCTTATGCTGGTGCTCAGCCCGAGAAATGGGAGGAGTGATGGTAAGGCTAGGAAAGTGCCCCTAATACATCCCTCCAAGATTGTGTTCTCTGTCAACACACAGCTTAGGAAAACCAACCCTGATGCATGCCAATGGCTTATCAAGTGTTGCATTTCCAGCCCCCCCATGAGACGACCTCTCTTTTAGAGAGGAAGTATAAACAATTGAAAAAGGATAAGCAGAAAGAAGTAAGTGGCACATGGCTCAGCCCTACCCTTAATGGACAACTGTTGTCAGAGCCAAGTTTGGACTACTGATCTGACCTTTGCTTGTACTTCAGACCAATTTTTCTTAAGCTGGGACCTGGGCCTGAACCACACTCCAAGAATGTGGATCGGTCCATCTGTCCAACTAAAGGGCTTTGGAAACACAACCTTATCACAAGTCGGAAGATTTGTTGCAGTTAATCTTGCCCTCCCCCACTGCCTTCTTGTACCATTCAAGCATCTTCTGTAACTGTGGCATGCATGGAAACCCTGGCTCGACAACCTGCAAGGGCAGTAATTCCACATCAAGTGAGCCGGACTGGAGGGGTTTCAATGCCAAAGCATAAAGTAGGGTTGACAGTGAGAAACCTTGTTGGACCGACCGTGACACAGCAAAGGCATGCAACCACTTTCTGTTCACCTGTAATCACTGCACTGAGGGAGCAATACAGGAGGCTGATCCACTTGCAGAAGTAGAGTTTGATTCTGGCAGCCTGCAGGACAGCAGCCAGGTAGTGATGGTCAACCCTATCGAATCCCTTGGACTGATCCAAACTGATAAGCACGGCAGATCAGATGTAGGTTGCTTTGAATTATTCGTTCATTCACAGCACAAGTCTACTCGGGTCAACAAACTCTCAGCAATTGATTGTGAACACTCCATCAGTGTCTTGGCCAAAATCTTTAACTCTGTGTTTAGCAGAGTTATGGGCCTGTAATCATCTAAATCTTGCCCACCTCCCTTGCCCTTTTTCAACAGCATAATCACACCCCTGGAGATCTAGGCAGAGATGGACCTCTGCCAAAAACAGTTATTGAATATGACTGTCAGAATTGGAAAAAAGATGTTCAACAGCCTCAAGTACAATTTGTAGAGCAGACTATCAAGTCCTGAAGACTTGTCACTGCAACCCTTTTCAATGCCAAATAAACTTTGCTGTCTGTGATCTCATCCTTGCAGTAAGCCACTTAAGTCGGTTCAAGCTGAAGAAAGTCAGCCAAATAGCTGCAAAACAGCTTTCGAAACAGACTATCCTTGTTAGCCTTATCAAAGGTAAGTCATTGACTATATTCGGTGATGAATAACCCAATACTATCCTTAAGTTTCTCATACCACTTATTCCCAATAACCGCCCCCACTGGTTCCTGCTGCACTAATCTAGTTGGCAGTTGCCTGTCCAGTAAAGACAGATTGAACATCCAGTGTCCAGCCATTCTAGGCCTATTACCTAACACCATCCAAATAGTGGAACATGAAACAATCTATCAAATCTAGATCAATCCTTCTTACTAACCTTCTATCCAGGCAACTGGTCACCCAGGTATATGGCCACTTATGAACGCGTGTCTTTTGGGTGATCAACCCAGTATCTATCAACAAGCCCAAACTCAGTGATCAGATCAACCAAGCTACGAATGCTTAACCTCCTGCTAGCTACCCATCCCCTGTCTAATTTGTGATCCAGGATGGCATTCCAGTTCCCCATTCAGACTAAGTACAATGAATCCACCAGGAACAGCCCCAACCAACAGAAAAAGAAGACATGCTGTGTTTGATTGTTGGATGCATAAACTGCAACAATCCAAAAAGAAACAATTGCTCACAGCAATATCAGATAAAATCAACTGGCCCTCTGCATCAATATGAATAAGGTCCATCTTCACACCCAGGATACATTTAACCAGCAAGGAAACAACTCTGGCCAGCTGGTCCCCATATGCTGAATAGACAATACACAAACATCAACATTGCAAACAAAGTGTGTCTCCTGGATTGCAGCCACATCTACACTGAAGGACACCAAAGGAAGAGCTCATGAAGCAGGTGGGCAGTCTTACTCCAAACTTTCAAGCCTCTTGCATATAAGCTGGCTGACTTGATAGACTTTTTTAAGTGATTTCCTTACAGACTAGCCAGAAATCTGCACAGATCAGGACCTTTACAGATTGTCCCAGACAATTTCCAATGTAATCCATCCATCTGTGATAATGCTACCAGTGTCCTTAAATTTTAAGGCCCTATATAAGGAGAGATAGAACCTAACTGGGACCCTCCTTTGGACCATTTTTTAAAAATCTGTGCCATCTTGATATTTGGAAATGAGTCCTTGGCTCTTGTCAAATTGTCCCACATCCTCAAATTACCCCCTGCTGTATTCCTTTTGAGGGTTATCACTCCTGCTGCTTGGAAGAAATTCCTTGGCTCCTTGGTAAATTTCCCAACAATAGAAGTCAGTTTAAAGAGGGGTCTCAAGAGGGCTTTCTTTTGGGCAAAGAGCTCCCTCTCCACTTAGCAGATTCTTTCTTCTCTAGGAAAATGTTTTTTTCTTTTTCTCTTGGGAGTGGGTGGGGGAGAGGGATGGAGAAGACAGTGCCATAGAAGAGAAAGTGGGGAGGTTTCTTGCCTTACATTTCTGTCCAGATGTTTCCATTCTTGCTGGCGAAGCAGGAGCAGATTGCGTCTTTGCTTAGGCCTCTTCTGCTCTGCTTCAACCAGACTTTCTCTCATTCTTAATTACATTCTCCTCCTCTTCCTCTTTCATATCTCTTTTCATTGAGGAAGATCGAGGTGGAGGCATTTCCTCTAACTACATATAGATATCAATCATCGTTGCTTCTTTTGTTGTTGCTGCTTACCTGGACGCTGTATCTGTTTTTGATGCTCCCACTGTTGTAGCTGCTCCCATTTGTGCTGCTTTTGTTATGGTTTGTTCTGCCCTTGCTGCTGCTGCTGCTGCTGCTGCTGCTTCAAAGATTCTGCCTCAAGTTGGGGCAGAGGGGCAGTTGCCCTTAGTCCTCTTTTATTTACTGTTGTCCACTCACTGGGAGCCTGGCTAGCTTTTTCTGGTCCCACCACTTCCTTCAGAATTCCTCTTGGTCTTACCTCTGGGTCACAAGTTCACCAAATTCTCCATGGCACCACAAGACCAGCAGCAGTGCTATCACCAACCTTCCACCACAATGTAATGGGGACCAACCATGACAAATCAAGACATTTGAGATGTTCAAAAAGGCACTTGCAATGCAAAGTCACTAGTAGCAAAGCCTGATTTGCTCAGTCTTGGTGAGACACTGTCTACCTTTCCATAGTTCATAAAAACGCTCCCAAACGGTCTTCTGTGGCATCCAATGGAGCCCCATGCAGAGTAATCTACATCTTGCGAGTTCCCATATATTCTGTCTGGAGTCTGACAGCCTTCGTCATCAGAACACTTCCAGCCAATCATTTGGTCTCCTATTCTGTTGACAAGAGGATGTCCCATATAGTGTGACTCCTCTTTGCCACAACTTTTGGTGCTATGGGGAGGCTTTTTATGGCTCATCAGTTTCCAAGTTTTAACATCAGTTGTCAGCAGGGAAATGGTCCAGATATTACTGCTGCTGGTATGGTAAACAGCTCATTGCCAGATATGTATTTCTGGTATTTTTCTTAGATACTAGCATAATACACCTTATCTTTTTTTGGAGGGGACCTATCTGGCACCCATGCTGAAGTTGATGGCACCAGTGATTTTTGTGGCTGAGGCAGCTCCACCATAATGATGGAGTTGCCACCTCAGCTGATAAGCAAACAGTGCAAGACAATGACAAAAAACAACAATGCTGGACAACAAAAAAATTCAACAAATTTCAGTACTCACATGCAATGTCACAATGGGCTCAATTAGGTGAGTAGGGGTGGTGGTGTTGATTTCAGTTTATATTAGGAACGACTGCAAAACATTCCCCCCCTCCTTTTATAGGCAGAAGACCACAAATGCATGCTTGGATATTTTTCTTAGCCAATAAAATAGGCTGGTTTGCTGTTTGACAAAACTCAGTCAGATCTGCCTCGTCTCTACATTTGCTTGTCCGAACTTGCTTTTGTGTATCAATGTCAATTCCTAGAGAGATACTGTCAATTCCTAGTTTGTGAACCTTTTGCCTTCTTACCTGTTAATTAGCCTTGCATATATTGTTTGCTTGATATTATTTTATTTTTGCCCTGTTCTTTTCTCTTTTTATTGCAAACTTAGTTAATTCTGTTTGTTGAGCAGTTCTGTTATTTCTTTTGCATTTGACCATGGCTACTCACTCCACATCTGACCTATAAATAAGTTGGGTATTAATGATAATAACTGATATTTAAAATCTCTAACTTAAAAAAAGATTTTAATAACAAAATTCTAATAACTCAATATCAAAAGCATCAGAGAAATAGACTGATAGAAAACAGGCATTACATTTTAGACTGCTTACCTTGGAATTTTAGTAAATAAATACACTTATGTTGCACTATCAGTGGATATATTTTCCTGAATATAACATCAATATATTAATCAGAAAAGGCAATATAGTTAGACTATTTTATTCAAGAGAAATAAATTTAAATTTATGAACATGCATCTTATTTTTATTTTTATACAAAGATCAGTCAATATATATATATTTTTTAAGTATAAACCAGAATTCCTAGAGTTTTTAGTCATAAAACAGTGTCCCAAAGACCACAGGACAAGTATTTGTGGGTTAGAGGGGGATATCTGTGGGATTATCATCTCTTTTCCTAAACATAATCCTCTTTCAAAATGGCCGCCCTACTGAACATGCATAGAAAGCAAAGAGCTGTCATTTAATTTCTGTTTTTGAGGGGGAGAAAGTACTGCAAATATTCACTGGTAGTTAATGTTTATGGAAACACTTCACTTGATACAAGAACATTAAGGAGATGGATCAGTAGATTTAACAGAGATACTACAGAGAAAAAAAAAAACGAGAAACTGGGTTTAGTTACCCACCCCACAGTAAGAAGCCAACTACTACTGTTCATAAGGCCAAACAGATTATAGTTCTCATTACAACTGACAGAAGAATTACAATTTCAAAACTCTGTAAATGATTTCTAGTAGTATCTGAAGCTTAGTGCAGTCTTTTAACTATTCAAAAATCTGTGCAAAGTAGGTTCCTAAAATTCTAACAGACTCTATGAATTTGCAAAAGATGTTTTCTTCTGAAAACCTTTTTGAAACTGTAGACTACAAATAGCGTCTACCTAAGCAAGATAGAGGAAATGAGATTTGGGTTCACCACAATGTGCTGGAGAGCAAAAGAACAATGAAGTGGCACTATCCATAATTCATCTAAGTATAAAATGTTTATGGTAACACACTCTACAGGGAAAATAATGGATGCTGTGCTTTGGGACCAAAAAGGAGCCATACTATTAGAGCTAATGGCTGTTATTATAATTCTGATCCTGACATTGTCAAATTCAAAGTAAAAGGTCTTATTTTTATGTGTATCCACTCAAAATATTGTTCATAGTAATAAAGAAATAATGTTGGCTAAAAAAGACACTAAAAAAATACATACATACATAAATACATGCACACACACACACACACACACATATATATATAGTTTACCAAAAGTTTTATTGTTTTACATGTCACCTTCAACCCCTCCCCAAACCCACCCAACTTAAAGAGAGAATAAGGATAGTCAGCTCTTTGTCCCAAGTGACATTAAATACATTCTCAAAAGATGTCTTGGTAGCTGCTATTGATTTTTGACAAGCTATGTTGCTTTTTCAATGAAAATCTTTTAGAATAAAATTGAGTTAGCTTTTAGCCTCAATATTCACCTGCCATTGAATTCACTCAGTTTGGTTCATGGCTCCATATATGTAAAGAAAAAAATTAAGGTGAATACTTTTCCTTAAAGGATTACTGCTGAAAGATACAAGTAGCTAACAAATGATTTATTTTTCTTAAAATTGGACATCTTACCTTTATATGAAGAGAAATAAACATACAACTAAATAAATTGTTTCTACTCCAAAATTCTCTGAATTCCCTATTGACAATAATATTTCATTTATTGCAACAAGTTTCAGAAAGAAAGTAATGCAACTAAACGACCTAATCGCATAGGAAAAAATCACTGATGCTAAATATACACAGACATTTTGAATTATACCCATTTTCTAAAATCAATCTCAGCTATAGTTGAATCTTTATAGATAGATTTTAAATAACTTCATTCATTATTGTATTGCCATTTATTATTCCTGTCTTTCTTCCAATCATCTCCATCAGGAACATTGTTGTTTTTTGATTGTGCTTATTTTCACTTTATGTTTTTAATGCGGAATTGGCACAATTCCTAAGAATCAAAATAGAGATTTTGAATAATTAACAAAAGCTAAAAAGTAAGGAAGAGAAAATGGATTGTAGTAAAAAAAATTCATTGTAATTTTAACTGTTAATTCCAAGTGAGAAAGACAAATTTTCTGATAATCCTGTTCTAAAATTCTTCTATTTATAGGCAAATGGTTAATATTTAAAAGATTTAATTTTTCTTTTTCTTAAAATTGATGTGTCCATATTTTCAAACCATTTGAATTGGTTAGAAAGAAAAATCCTTAAAACTTGTATTCATTTTTAACATTAGCCTTCATAAAAATGAGCCAACCACTAAGATATTTATTTCTTTGTGATTTCTCTTTATAGAATTCCAGTATCACAACATTCCATATTAAATCCCTATTTCCTATTATTTTTTATTTGGTTTTATTTCATTTTTCATCATTTCTTTTTTTTCTATTCAAGTGTCTGTGTGTGTATGTGTGTACTTGGTTATTCTTTTCAGATGACTGAATATGTGTTTATTTTTAATTTTAATTTTTTTTTTACCTGAACAGATCATGTAAGCAATTCATGGGTTTATTTTTATTTTCTAGTGTTTAAATAAAGAAGAAGGCAAGGACTTGGATTTAGCAACTGTTCAGACAGTTCTATGTGCATGAATAATTGACATTTCTTACGTATTTTCAACAAGGCATGAAAAATTTGAATAATAATCTTTAATCATATTTGTGTATGCATGTGTGTTCCTATGTACCAACACATAACCTATGAATAAATATATGCATATGAAGGCAACTGTAAAGTTAGTGAGTTGCTACACACACACATACACATTACAAGTTATTGTGTTATATATATATATATATATATATATATATATATAATGGGGTGGTGAAAAGCCTTTCCCCCCAAAATAATCAGATGTTTGGTCATCTGATAAAGTTTTTGAGAAGTAGGTTGGGCTGAGAATGTTGAAATGTATATCTGTGTGTGTGGAGGGGTATATATTTTCAGAGTTACATAAGCATATCTAAAATTTATTTTTTGTGGGGTAGTGAAAACCCACTTCCCCCAAACTGACAAACTCACCAGACAACTAAATTTTAATAAAAAGAGCTTCTTGGTTAGGCTGAGACCTTTTCAGCACCACTTCATATCTATATATCTCTCTCTCTCTAAAATTATATATATAATGTATGTTCATATATATTTTTGTTATTTAAAATTCCATTTTTTTTAACAGAATTATATTTTTGGAGACATATTATCAGTTTTAAACATATGGAAATTATTTATCTATCTATGACTAAGACAGACATGAAACATGTAGAGCTAGCACTATAATCAAAGTCTTCACTACTATGCCCAGAGGTTCAGAAAGAAGAAGTGACTCTCATTGCTCAAGATTCCAGGACCATCCTAGATGATGTGGACTTTGTGTATGTCACTGTGGGGTCTGCACAGAAACACATGCCATTGCTCCTATTCTACTAGCTTCTTCAAAAAACTTACTCTCTCCAAGCCATGATAGTTAGCAGATAGTGACATGAACTTGGCATCCCTTTTCACTTCCTACATCAGACTTTCCAGTCAGTGTTAATGTTCTCTCTATGACTGAAACGAGAATGCTAAAATTTGGTAACATTATTTTAAGTCATCTTCTGTTTATGATCAGCTAAAGATAAATTTTCACTTTTAAGCTTTTGTCCTTGAAGAAATACATACACACACATGTATGTAATTGTTTTCTGTTTGTTTTTTTTTAATAGAAAATGCAATTTTTGGGAAAAAGAATAAAATATAACTAAACAGGAAATAACAAAAATCTAATGATGTGATGGATATGTAGTAGTGAATGTCAGGAAAATAATGTCTCTCCTTTCTTTTGACATGTATTGTTTATATCTCATATGGATGTAGTTGTAAACACATGACATGGTGCTAAAAATAATTTTAATTTCATAGTGTCTTAGTTGAAAGGTACTTAATTATTATAGATGTTAGATTAAAATTTTCAACATTATAATTTGATATAAGCTTCAAATGGTGTGTAAATTTTATCTTTTGAAATTTCTAAGTGGACTAAATTTTATATTAAGTTGTTTTTTCTTCATTGGAATAGAATGTTTTATAAATAATGCTTAATAAAAAGAAGTTTATTTTGTTTGAATTCATTTAACTTATAAAGGATATTTTAAGGATGTGCTTATTATAATTTAGTATAAATCATTTGTTTTATCAAATTCTGATTTATATAGATTTTCATAATTATTCATGATGCACATGTAATAATCAGTACAGATGAAAGTCATTTATGCAATATATATACACACACACACATATCTCTCTCTCTCTCTCTATATATATATATATATATATATATATATATATATATATATATATATATTATATATATATATATATATATATATATATATAATATATTATATATTATATATATGTGCAATATATTATTTATATATTATATGCATGGTACTTATTGGAAAACACTCAATATCAGAGATAGAGCTAACATATTTAGTTGGATTGATGTGAGTTTGTGACCTGGGTTTCACGCTAAGTGTGAAACCCAGGGTCCCAAACTCACATCATCAACTAAATATATATATATATATATATATATATATATATATATATATACTTAAATAGAATGGATGTCACTTTGTTTTTTTTTTTTTTAATCTTGAGGGAACCCTTTCTGCCAACACTTTCTCAAAAGGTGAATGTTGGCAAGCAGCAGGAAACAATCAAAGACACATTAGTAAATAGTGAATGAGGTGGGGAAATTGGAACATGATTAAAATAGATTTTAATTATAAATAAATAAATGATTAAAAACAAAATACGAAGTTCCAAAAAGAGTATAAAATGGAAAAATGTTACTCATATTCCCTTAATCAAATGTAAAGAAGAAATAAAGTTTTCCTTTTGTTTACATAGGCTTGACTGATAAAACTTAATATAAAAAGCCTTAAGAACTCAAAGATGGTGAACCAAGTGAGCACTATGTAAAATGGAAAAAAATGCATCATTGTAATTGGCGGTACAGTCAGGATTTTCCAGTAAATGCTGCCCAATGGAGGAGTCATGCACTGTTTGAGTGGTTCTTTTAACACAACTCTGACTACTAGAATGCAAATAGGCAGGCATGTGTTGCGTAATAAATGTTTCCAGCTTTTGATTGGTCCATCCTATATTAACTGCATCACAAAAACATCTAAATTTATATATTACTGAACTATTCCGAAAATAGGATAACTGATCCTTGCTGAAGGATGGAAATGCAGATCTCATCTGGAAAGCAGACAGCACTGTAGCATGAAGCAACACAAGCCAAAATTCTGTCAGCAAGTAACTGACACTTCCTGCCTAACCATGGCAACTTCAGGTAAATTGAGCACTGGCTAGGTCCTAGAACCGCTGGTTCTTTAATCTATCTAATTTTACTATCAGTAATGCATTTAATGACATTAGTAGGATAACCATTATGTTCAAAAATTTCTTGGATCCTTGTAAGTACTCCGTTTAACAAGCTAGGAGAACAAATCATCAAAGCATGATGAACCAGGCTGGAAACTAGACCAATTTAGTGAGTTCCAACTTGTGTACAAGCCTGTAAACGTATGTTTTCAAGAAACACTGGTGACAAAAACACCATCTTTATGTCATATGAGAACATCTAGAAAAGGCAAAGTACCATTACTCTCAACTTCCATAGTAAACTGAAGGGATGGATGGAGAGAATTGAGTTCTGCAAGAAAGTCAGTGGCATCTCTAATAGAATCAAAAATAGAAAATGTGCCATCAACATACTGCATATAATCGCAGGGTTTACAAAACTTATCAAACAAAAGTCCCTCATGAAAACCTACAAAAATATTAGCCAATATGGGACCCAAAGTACTACCCATTACAACACCTTTTGTCAGGGCATACATAATATCATTGAAACTAAACTCAACACCTTCAGTCACCAGATAAATACATTCCAAATAAACACACACACACACACACACACACACACACACACATATTTGTGTGTGTGTGTGTGTGTGTGTGTGTGAATAAAGACAAAAGGAAAACTTATTTTAGTTGACAGGTTTTGTCCTCTGTGGGACTTTATCAAGGCAAATGCAAGAATTTTATTTTGTAACATGTATTTATATACAAGAGCAAAATTTTATTAGTTTTTAAAATATTTGACTTACGAACACTCATCAATAATGCCCAAGTCCATAATATCCCACTATCCAAAACAAACTATGCAACCTAAACAACTTCAAAATAATTACAACCATATCCAAAACTATTATGATATGATCAGGGCCAAAAATACCTATAACAATAATAATTCTGAAACAGGTAGATATAAAGCAGGTATATATAAAAATGTTGAATCCATTACATTCACTTACATGCTAATACCCTTGGGAAAGGTATGAATCCTCTTCTTCTTCCTCCAGCTATGGGTAAATGGCAGAACAGACTGGGTTCTAGAGCTTTGGATGGCAACTAATCTACCACAGAAAGAAATGGCAGCCTACTGCAGGATAACATATTCCTCACAATACTTGTAGAAATATAAAAAATACCTATGAACACAAAAGGGATCTTATATAAAACAATTTATCAAATGCATTAGTTATACATAAAAACAAATTCAACCACAATTTTGATCTAAAGAATTCTACACTTCTCAAAAGAGAATGTAACTTACTTAGAAGGAAAATTCTCAAGAGTGCTGCTACTGAATCTTATCAATATATAAATCTGCATCCCAGATTTTTTCCAATATCTACATTCCTGAAAGAATTACTACTTTTCCAAGCCAAGATACATGACTACAAAAATGTTAAAGACATACAGGTATACGGTTAAGCCCATAACCTCAATATTCAAAATAGGTAATGTTAATCTTCATGAGTTACTGCACTTGGAGACTCTTCAACATAGGAAGGGCCAGTCTTACCATTTTCATAGGGCACACACATGGAGAACGAAGTAGTCTGAATTATATGAAATATTGGATACGCTCTTTTTAGAGGATACTAACCAGTTGGATTTTATGACATATGAGTCATTCAAACAATATTGATGATAATATGACGTCAATAGCTGACCACCTTATTAACTTCGACTGTCATGTCACATAATTAAAGGACTATAAAATACAATTACCAGAGCTGGTACTTGTCTACAGAGCATTAAAAATTGTGAAGCTGATACCAGAGAATGAAAGACTAGTGAAAAACACCATCCAGAAATTAACACTATCTGCTATATTCCAAACAACTAAGAAAAATTATGCAGAGACAGTTTTCTGATACTCCATCCATGAATACTTGATCAATTATGATAAAAAGATTTGTGGATTGTAAAAAAAAGATATGTGGATTGTAAAAAAAAGATATGTGGATGATAAAAAGTTATGTGGATTGTAAAAAAAAGATATGTGGATGATAAAAAGTTATGTGGATTGTAAAAAAAAGATATGTGGATGATAAAAAGACATGTGGATTGTGAAAAAAAGATATGTGGATGATAAAAAGACATGTGGATTGTAAGAAAAAGATATGTGGATGATAAAAAGATATGTGGATTGTAAGAAAAAGATATGTGGATGATAAAAAGATATGTGGATTGTAAAAAAAAGATATGTGGATGGTATAAAAACGATATGTGGATTGTAAAAAAAAGATATGTGGATTCTGAAAAAAGATATGTGAATGATAAAAAGATATGTGGATTGTAAAAAAAAGATGTGTATGAAAAAAAGATATGTGGATGATAAAAAGATATGTGGATTGTAAAAAAAAGATATGTGGATGATAAAAAGATATGTGGATTGTAAAAAAAAGATATGTGGATGATAAAAAGATATGTGGATTGTAAAAAAAAGATATGTGGATGATAAAAAGATATGTGGATTGTAAAAAAAAGATATGTGGATGATAAAAAGATATGTGGATTGTAAAAAAAAGATATGTGGATGATAAAAAGATATGTGGATTGTAAAAAAAAGATATGTGGATTGTAAAAAAAACATATGTGGATGATAAAAAGATATGTGGATTGTAAAAAAAAGATATGTGGATGATAAAAAGATATGTGGATTGTAAAAAAAAGATATGTGGATTGTAAAAAAAAGATATGTGGATTGTAAAAAAAGATATGTGGATGATAAAAGATATGTGGATTGTAAAAAAAAAAAAAGATATGTGGATGATAAAAAGATATGTGGTGAAAAAAAAAAAGATATGTGGATTGTAAAAAAACATATGTGGATGATAAAAGATATGTGGATTGTAAAAAAAAAAGATATGTGGATGATAAAAGATATGTCGATTGTAAAAAAAGATATGTGGATTGTAAAAAAAAAGATATGTGGATGATAAAAGATATGTGGATTGTAAAAAAAAAGATATGTGGATGATAAAAGATATGTGGATTGTAAAAAAAGATATGTGGATGATAAAAAGATATGTGGATTGTAAAAAAAGATATGTGGATGATAAAAAGTTATGTGGATTGTAAAAAAAAGATATGTGGATGATAAAAAGATATGTGTATTGTGAAAAAAAGATATGTGTATGATAAAAAGATATGTGGATTGTAGAAAAAAGATATGTGGATTGTAAAAAAAAGATATGTGGATGATAAAAAGATATGTGTATTGTAAAAAAAAGATATGTGGATTGTAAAAAAAGATATGTGGATGATAAAAAGATGTGTAGATTGTAAAAAAAGGATATTTGGATGATAAAAAGATATGTGCATTGTAAAAAAAAGATATGTGGATTGTAAAAAAATGATATGTGGATGATAAAAAGATATGTGGATTATGTATAATGAAAACAGCCAGAAAGACACTACTGAAGTGTATTATGGTGTCACTTGTCAAACCATCATCTTTCTCAGTTTTTATAGTTGATGAGGCAGTTACAACAGTGGTAGAAGAAGACATAAGAACAAAATTCCAGTGTCTTTTGACCAAAGTTCAAGCTTATTTAAACATGAAGGCAATATCACCAAATGCTTCACATGTGGCTTCATATTTCTACTGGAGCTATAATTGTCTGTATGCCGATAGTACCAGTAATAAGCAAGATATGAATAAAAAGAACATCTACCTATCTATAACCAACATTGTGCTGATGAGTCATACAAAGCAGTGGTTATACATTTTTTGGTGAAACACTTGGTTCAGCAGTCCTAGACAGTGATGCTTCAGCAACTGTTTGTGGGACAAAATGGTACAAATGTTTTTTGGAAACCATACTTGAAAACCTAAAAAAAAAAAAAGAAGTAAACCTCTGAGATGAACTGAGAAGTTTGGTGACAGAAAGAAACTGAAATCACTCTTCACCATTACTCTACCATGTGTCATTGTTGTCAATATTGTTACTGATGTTATGGACCCAGACATTCTTCTGTTATTAAACAAAATGCCATGAAAAATCCAAGACATGTCTCAATTTTGAAAATGACAGTGTCACACTGTTGGGAATAAAAGTTCCACTGTGGTGTACCTCATCTGGTCTCCCATTACCTCCCCATTACCAGACCTCTACCAGATCAAAGTAAGTTTAATCAAATACTTTGCATTAAAGTAATTACTACTAAAAAATCAGAAAAAAATGAAATTGCAACAAAACTATATACACAATTCAGTCATTCAAGTAATAAAAAGTTGTGTGATCTAGTTAAGAAGGCCAGAAGAAAAGATCCAAAATTCATAAAGATTTTAAAAGAACTTCCTAGTTCATGTGAAATATGTATCCAATACAAAAAGACTGGAACCAGGTCCATCATTCAGTGCTCAATAAATCATATTTTAATGAAAGCATTGCCATGGATATAAAAGAAATTAATGGAAAAAAATATTGCATCATGGTACAAAATACAGTGTTGGAGTCAGGAGTCCTAGTAAGGATAGTTCCAACATTCTTAGTGCTATATTCAAACACAGGATAGCATATTTTGATACCCCAGGATCTATCCTCACAGACAATAAGCAATCATTAACCAATCATTCAGAGCCATGGCACAGAACTTGAATATAATAGTATGCACTATTGCTGCAGAAAGTTTATGGAGCAATAGTTTGAATGGACAACATAATGGGATACTGAGGTAAATGCTGAAGAAAACCATTGAAGATACAAGTTACAGTTTTGATGTAGCACTAGCATGGGCTATAAGTGCCAAAAATAAACTTCTCAGTGTCCATGGTTATAGTTTTAACCAACTTGCTTTTGGCAGGAATCCCAACTTCCCTTCTTTTTTAAATGACAAACTCCCTGCATTAGAAGATGTTTTTGCCATTGAAGTTGTTGCAAATAACCTCAATGCAATGCATTTTGCCAGGAAACATTTCATTCCATATGAGTTTTCAGAAAAAATCTATAATGCACATTTTGCCACCAAGTTTGAACAAATATAGTTCAATCATACAAAAATGCTGATACCGTTCTCTATAAAAGAAATAAGTAATAGAAGGCTTGGTCCAGGAAATGTCATTTGGTAGAATGTCAGTTGGTAGAATAAGCAAGTACTTGTTAAACATGGCAGTACGTATGTGAGAGTACATCCATCCCATTTATTCCCCTACCCTGAAGCATATCACAGTTCTTCTGAAGATAACACAATAATGGAACTGACGCCCAACACGTTACAAAAAGGGCCTAATAAAAAAAATGTATCAGTTTTTGAAGAGAATTATATGGATGAAGAAAGCCCAAATGACATTATTGTACAACAATGGACAGTGATAACAAGAAGCAGACCACCTAAGCAAAACTCCATTCTTAAGAAAATTGAGCTCCTGAAACCAGGACAAACTATTAAATGTGAACTTGCCAATGATGATGATTCAGAATGGAGAAAATTGAATATTTTAAGTAAGGCAGGCAGAAACAAACACTTAATGAATATAGTGATGGATCAAGGTGAATCCTTTTGACCAGAGTATCAGAATGTCAAGCAAGTGAGGTTGAGCAAACAAGAGAAGATGAAGTTCTTGCAATAAGGAAAATATAATGATTTCCTCCTCAAATGATGATCTGAAAAGGCAAAAAAAAGCAGCTCCAAAGTTGGGTTGAAAATAAAGTTTACATACAAATACCTATGATCAACCCAAGACAAGATTGGTTTATACTTATAAAAGTTCCAATGGTAAACAGATTTGTACAGCTAGACTTTTGGCTTGAGCCTCCTAAGACAAAGATACTTGCAATATAAGAAATGACTCTCCCACCTGTTCTAAAGAAGGTCTACACATAGCATTGGGAATAATGGCATCTAACCATTGGATGCTTAAATTCATGGACATAAAACTACATTTCTGCAGAGTAAGCAATTAGACCGATTAGTCTATTTGAATCCTCCTAATGAGGCCAATGTGCCTCCAGGTTATATTTGGAAAATCTCAAAATGAATATATGGTTTTGCTGATGCTTCAAGATCCTGATACCTGACACTCAAAGATGATTTAATTAAATTAGGAACAGGAATTTCAAAATATGACCAGGCAATATTTACATGGCATTTTGGAAACAAACTGCAGGGTATAATTGCTGCCTATGTTGATGATTTCTACTTTGCAGGAACAGAAATCTTTAAGAGCAGTTATAGACAAAATCTGTTACCTATTTGATATAAAATCTGAAGAAGTTGCCAAATTCCAGTACATAGGATTAAACATAAAGAAAAATGGAGATAATGTCAAACTAGGGTAGAATGAATATGTAAAAAGTTTAAATACATCCCAGTAGAAGTAGGCAGAAATTTGAAAGACACTATATCCACAACAGAAGTAACAGAGACAGGGCAACTGATTGGTCAACTTAATTGGCTAACCAACCAGACAAGGCCTGATCTAAGTTATAATGTTAGTGCATTAAATTCTGTATTAAAACAAGAAATGTTGAAAGTATTAAACAAGCTAATAGAGTAGTCAAGAAAGCAAAAAAGGAAAAATAGATAGATGTTCCAGATTTAGGAGATCTAAAACATTTAAAAAGTATTACATATATATATTGCCTCTTTTGCCAATTTGACAGATAGTGGGTAACAAGGAGGGCATTTATTCTTTTTGGAAGAAGTAACAAAATATATATGCCTATTACTTGGCAATCAAAATGTATCAGAAATGTCGTCAAAAGTACTCTAGCAGTTGAAACATGAGACATGGTTGATGTAGAAAAAGCATGCCTTTTTTTTATAGAAATGTTTATTAGAACTGTTGCAACTTGAAGATAATCTACAAATTTTATGTAAAACTGACAATTCCTGTTTCTATGATGCAGTACATTCATCAACACAAATTTTGGATAAGAGACTTTGCATATAGATAGCTATTTTGAAAGAAATGATAGAAAAGAAATTGCTGAAATCTCTTGGATACCAACTTATGCACAAACTGTCAATTTGCTGACAAAGAAAAAGGTACCATAATTTAAGATTCTTGGGTTCAGATCAGAGCCTAAGGAATCCTTTGTAATGAATCTACATTCACTTATATTTTTGCAGATTAATAAATATATATACACACCTGATGTTGAAAAAGAAAACTGTTAATCTTCATGAGTTACTGCTCTTGGAGACTCTTCAACCTAGGAAGAGTCAGTCTTACCTGGTAGGGGCTGTGCAGCTATTTTTATAGAGCACACATGTGGAGAATGAAGTAGTCCAAATAATAGTATTTCCTTTCCATCACATGTTCGAGTTTCTTTAATTTGAATTTACAGATAACACATAAATTAATCCCAAGCTAAATTAATATAAATACTAATTTGCATATATATACATGCTCACCTATATACATACACATAAAACACCAGAAATTTCAAAACATGTGCAGCTAAATATAGTAAACACTAGTAACTTATGCAACTGTAGAATTAAGAATAGATGTCCATTAGATCGAGCTTGTAAAACCAAAGCAATAATCTATAAAGCAGAAGTTATAGATATTAATGGTCAGAATAAAACATCCATAGGATGTACTGAAGGTACTTTCAAACGAACATGGTACAATCATAGGTCATCATTTAAGTTAGTAAATCTTAGGAGCTCTACCAGACTAGCTAAACATGTATGGAATTTAAAAGAAAAAAATAGCAGGGATCCAATTGTAAGCTAGAAAATTTTTAAAAAGCAAAGCCTTTCAACAACCACAATAACATTTGCAACCTCTGCCAACAGGAAAAATTACCAATAATGACATTTCCGGATCCCCAAAACTTTTTGAATCAGAGATCCAAAATCATGAGGTGTTGCATACATACAAAAAAATTTCCTGTTAAGCTCATATGAGGCTGGATAAAAAAAGCATGTACATTTCAATTACACCCCCCACCACTGATACATTTATAATACTTTTGCTTTTCTTCTTCACTGTCTTCTCTTTCCTACTTTGCATCCTCCTCCTTCCTTTCTATCACACCCAATATCATGCATTTGTTTATTTATTATAAAAAATAATATAGCATTCATTGTTTTTTTTAAATAAAGCATTGGGAAGTCAATTAATAGAAATCACCTGTGCATACCATAAGGTTGAAACAAAGGTAGTGGAATCACCTGATCTACTAATTTTTTAAAGTTAAAATCTCTACATGTTATTTTTTTATTTTTATTTTTTTCACACATGTATTGAGTACTATTTAATACTAATGTTTCCTGGCCCAATTCAACTCTGAGCATTAACTTCTTATGTATTATATATTTTTTTCTCCTGATGATGGCCATATTGGTCAAAACTAGTCAAGGAATCTAACTGAAATAATAAAAACGAAAAAATATTAATATACAACCCAGTGTGTCTGAAGATTTTAATTTTTTAACATTTTTATTGTTCAAAACATATATATATATACATGCACTTGCACACACACATACATACACAAAGATCTCCTCAAACTCAGTTGAGAATATTATTCACAACACTGCAGTTAATTATGAATTTCATAATCTTATTCTGTGGCTCTATCATATATGCCTGATCAGGGCTATATACGGTTTCGAATTCAATAGACATACATAAGCATACATTCAATTTATAAACAATTTTTAGATGCAAGTTTTGTTCAACATATCAGTGGTAAAGTAATCTTATTCATAAATAAATCCACTCAGTATCTTTACTCTTCATTGTCAGAATTGAGGTGTGAAACTAACAGTCACCATGAAATATTGATGGTCTATATCTATAAATGCTCTATTGCTAACATCATGCAGTCTTTCCTTATTAATATAGTAAATTTTAAACAATATATAGTGAAAGAGAAAAACAGGTAGTGGAGGAAAGAGACACTGTTGAAAGTTATTTGTATATGAATAAGAAAAAGCATTTCCCTTATTTATCATTTTCTGATTTAAAGTAGTTTTAGTCCAATTTTTTCTTTTCAAAATTTGAACATGCTATGAGTAGGCAAAAGTGAAGAATAGAACCTCAAATTTATCTATTGCTAGTTTACTGCTCTAATAACTGAGCTATATTTGTTAGGTTTTCAAAGTCTTTAAGAAATTAACTCTGCTTCTGTAATTTAATGCCATCATTCTAATCCAAAAGGCAAAATTGCTTTTTAATTGGGTAGACAAGAAAGTTTGTGCTAAATATGTGTTCCCATTCCCCAATAAAAGAAACCATTTACAATGACAGCAAGTCACTAGAGGTTCCAGTAGCAAAAAAATAACGTGGAATCTTTTGACTGCAAGCAGCCATATTCATCAGAGAAATCACTATCTGATTTATTATCATTCTTGTTTGCTTAACTATTAAAAGTGCAAAGGCACTTTAATGGAGTTCATCTCTATTCTTTAACCTTAAAAATTAAAAATATCACATATTAATATGGTTAGTTTTATCCTAAACAACTATATAGATCGAAAATGTCTTCAAATATAATCTCATCTGATTCTCAGTTATTAGAATCTGTTCGTGATGAAAGTAAATAAACTATAGAAAATAATAGCAGAAGATGAATAAGAACAAGTCAGTTAAAACTTTGTCAGAGTAATTTAATATTATTTTCATTTTGGTTTGAGTGTTTCATTTTATATTTAGGAGTTGACACCAGATTCTGTGAGAGATGTCAGTATAATTGAAAATTCAAGGAAGGTTAGTGTCTATCAGTTGTGAATGATGAATGCATTCTGGAAAATGGAAACTTCATTCTTGGATTAACAATTGGGTGCTGAAAAGTTCTCAACCTAGCCCAGATCCAAAATCATTATTTTAATGATCAACAGCAGAATACTGATTTAAGATTTAAAATTTTAGCATTCCAACATCTTCAGCATTTTTCATCAGTGTATAATTATAATTGATGCTTGCATTTTTATATCTTCCCTCCCTCCACATATATAATTCCATCAGAAAAACATTAAGTATAGTCCAATAAATTTCTACTGGAAGACAAAGTGAACAGTTTTTTCCAGTTTGTCATTCATTTTCCTAATATTGTTCTGATATATAGAAATTTATATATCATATTCACACACACACACACACACAGACAGATAACTTTACAAGTAGGTGGCTAAAAGTTCTTGGCCCAACTAAGAAGCCTTTTAATTAACATTTGGTCAGATGCTGGTAAGAAGTTATTACCATAAAGAAAGACTTAATTATCCTAATTAAAAATTGTTTGGACCTTTTGAAAGCTATGGATTTTTTGATTCAACATTATTTCTTATTACTATATATATATACTATAATACTCACACATATTCATGTACATATGAATTTTGGAGTATGCTTGAGGAAAAGTAATATGTGACAGGGATATACACAATTTGAAACAGTAAAAAGCAGAGAGATTCAGTTTAGTGAGATCTATAAAATAATATTTTACAATATATAAACTATCCATTGTCTATATTTACAATGGCTACAATAGTCTTCTTTTAGTGTTACAATTGCTTGGACAGTAGTTTTATCTTACTGAGGCAGTAGCATCAAAAACTATTAATCTTTGAAGAGTACAATCAGTATACAATGTTCACACACTTACATCTACAAGGACATATGTGTGTGTGTCTGTATGTGTATCTTAAAATGTAAATGTAGACAGAATGAGTGAGTGAGTGAGAGAGAGAGAATAAATTTTTTCTGATAAGAAAATCACTCTACATGCATGTGCATATTGGATAGCATCCTGAACTAAAGGAAAGAAAAGAAGATATCTTTGACCCTTTAGAACTGCACCCTATCCAATAAATCCTCAGAACATCATTCATTGGTGTTTACATTTAACTTTATATGGATAAAGACTTTATTTTCATTTGGTGTTATTCTAGGCTCATGTGTTTAAGAAGAGGTGAAGTTCATGAAGGGTGTGGTTTGGTTTAAGCCTGGGTCACAAGCAACAGGATATCTGGAATACAATGCTTGTATTGAACAACAAATCAAAGCAGAAAACTTTTAGAAATTAAAAGACAACAAAATAAATAAAAGCATATGGGTTTTGCTTTTTATCAAAGACATCTTTTTTCAATAGTTAAGATAATACTACTTTAAGTAACACCTTTTTTACTGAAATCTGTAAGAAACTAGTTTCTGCAATTATCTTGTATGAGGAAATATCACAATAAGTACACAAAATCACACACATTTGTAATGTTGGATAAGAGATATCTATGTTTAATGTGCATCTCATTATCACATTTAAACTTTTTAATTAAATCTGAATAATGAGTCCTAACATATTTACAATTCTACTAACATTTCTAAATACATGATGGCTAAAATTCATTCATACATACATGATGTTCTCTACCTCAATGTTGCATATAACCATTGCAAGGCATCATACATACATACATATAATTTTACTTGTTAAAACTAGCATTTATATTTTTTATGCATTTCAAAATTTAATTTATAAAACATTTTTTTCCAAATCTGAGGACATTCAAGTGCTTTCTTCTGTTTAAGCTATTTTTAGGAAAATTATATTTTGAATGACTGATCAGTGTTTTTGTAAAAGAAAAAAATCTTCTCTAAAATAGTTTTATTCTGAAACACATAATGACATTAAAAGCAATCTTCCCTTTTTAGCATTATTTCTTTTAATGTAGCATAACATTCTTTTATCCTTAAATATATGCACAATCATGTCTGTCTATGATAGCTACCACTTAATTTTCTACTAAAACTATCATTGTCTCAATTTATATATAATCTGATATCCATTCAAATATATGTAAGCACATGTATGCCTGGTTGTGTGTATACAGCATAAGAAGATCAACAAATGTAGAAAACTTAAACAGATAAAACTTGAAATATTACAAATTCTAATTAGTTTTGTTTTCATTCTTTTTTCATCACAAGATACAATAATTGAGTGAGCATTAAACAAATTTCAAATTGTAAATGATATCTGTTGTAAAATATTATATCTATTTAAGTCTAGCAAAATCATATTCTTTAAATTTTTCATTTTTATCAGTATTTATTGTTCCAACTGGAGTTCCAAGTTCTAGAGAGATCTCATCTCAAAATATACACAATATAGCATTATGAACTAAATTTTGAAAAGGTGAATATTTTAATAGACTGTAGAAATTTCTCCCAACAATAAGCTAAAATTCAACGATTTTAAGGTATACTTGAAAGGCTATTATGGATTTTTGTTGTACACACCTGCTTTTTTAGGTAAAAGTTGACATTCACAAAAAATGGATGGAAATACAGAGTAACAACAATATCTAAACTACTTTTGTTATTTCTCATTAGGATTTTATATACAATTTTTACTCTCTCTTATTTTGTATCAATAAAATACATATTTATTTATTTTTCCTTAATAGGAGTAGGTAGGCTCACCTATCGTCCTGTTCACACGCCTCCTAATTTTTTAACATTTTTGAGCAGTTTATCCCTTTTTTCCTGTCCAGGATTGAGTTTCCAGTTTCTTCTAAAGTCTTTTCATTCTCTTTCCCTCTCAGTAACCCCTTGCATCTTAGTGGAATTATTGTTTGCTTGGGGTAAATTGATTAAAAAACAAAGAAATAGACAAATAGATAAGAAATATTTGTAAAGTTTGTTCAACTAGTCAGTCTAACATCTGACAATCTAAACTTATTAAATGTATAATTCATAACTTAGTAGAGAATATTGCAAGCTGCACTTTAATCAGTATTTTCTGGAAAAATCAATATTTTTCATATTTCAGAATGTACTCTAGATGTAAAAAGACAATGAGAAAAGATTTCACATATCAGATTTACATTATGAGTATGGGCAACTGATAAATAATTTCACTCACCTATCTACAAAAACCTTGTATATATATATATATATATATATATATATATATATCTCCACACATACTAAGTAGCATGATGAAAAGCTTTTACTTAACTTGCATTTGGCTAGTTGATGCAACATCAGAATTTTGAAAACAGATTTAAATGTTTTCAGCACCCACTTAAGACACACATACACACACACACACACACACACATATATATATATATATATATATATATATATATATATAAATTTTGACTGCATAATGTGATTATTATTTAAGTACTGGACTGAATTCATTGGCATGGAAAGACATTATGTGGAAATATAAGTATTTATTGTACAAAATAATTGTAGTTTTCATCATTAGGCTATGAACTTATTGATGTACCTAGATGCACACACATGCACACAGGTATGTAAATACATCAATAAGTTCATAGCCTAATGATGAAACTTATATATATATATATATATATATATATGTATATATATATATATATATATATATATATATATATATATATAAAAAAAGAACAAATAGGAAACATTTATCATTCTAACATATTTCACTTTTATTAATGTTTTGTCAGAGAATGAGTTATGGCGAAAAAGAAACAAATTCTGGTATTTTTACTTATATGTTTGATTTTCATTGGTCAATCATGTTTCATGCGTATTCAACTCTGTTAAACTAATGTTTTGAATTTTCAAGCAATTAACCAATTCTCAGACTACCTGAAAAAAAAGTAAATATTGCTATATGCGTGTAAGTTTATAAAAATTCTAGTTTGTCTATGTGAGCATCAGATGATAATGTATATATATAATTGTGTGCATGCCTAGTAGATATTGTTTGTTGCTTTTTCATATGTTTATTTGGGAAAATTTTTACTACATACTCTTTGTTTTAGATAAACATACATTAGATTCTTTAAGAATGGATTCAATAAAAATGTAATATAATGTTTTTGACATGTGTTTATAGTTGGTAATATTGTTATTATTAAACTCTCAAAGTACTTTCCCCTTAAAGAATTAGATTCTTTTTTAATTAGAGTGGCATTAGTAAAATCAAAGTTATGGCTAGTTTTGATTCTATATATTATGGCAGTTTGAATGGGTGTACATACATAAATCTCTTTTGTGCTTATAGATATGGGCTTTTAGATCATGTGATGTTTATGGAGGAGAAACATCATATGATCTAAATGCCTATATCTACTAACACAAAAGAGATTTGTGTTTACATATATATATATATATATATATATGTATACATACATGTGTGTATGTATGTGTGTGTGTATAGAGAGAGACACCTAAATAAAATTGAAAATCAAAGTGTTAGGAATCAAGAAAATAGTTTGATGCCCCTGAATAGTATTGCCAATCAATTTTTTTTTTTGCTTTAAGTTAGTCTTGATTCAGCCTAATTGATGTTGCGATTTGATTTTTATCAAAACTTGAAAACTATCTTGTAGTTGAGCAAACACCAGCTCAGTTATATAATGTGTGTATGTGTGCTACATCATTCGCTCACATAAAAGTGACCAAATATGTGTGTGTGTGTGTGTGTATGTAGTAATCTCTTTACAATTATTTGACAGATAATCTGTCAAATAATCAGGTGATTACTAGGCTAACACCCAAACCCATATGATAGCAAAGATATACATTATTAAAATAATATATTTTTCTTGCTTTTATCAGCTCAGTACCATGAATATAAAATATTCAGTTGAATGAATATGTTACCAATACTGTAGTTGGTTCTTGCAAGAAAACAGAAAACAGTTTTGCATTTAAAAATCTATGTCTTTGCGTATTCTTTTCCTTTGATAGGAAAGTGGGATTAACCTTCTGTCAGTGAAACCATTTGAGGACTTTTAGGAAAGACAGAAGAAATGAAAATTAAGAAAATGACGAAGAAAGAGGACATTTGCTTGGGATGACAAATATTAAAACAGAAGAATTCCCCCAAGGTTAACTCTTTCATTACTCAGCAGAAATTTAGCAGGATGCCAAAAATAATTGAGAGTGGAATAAAAATAATAAAGTAAGGAATATTATCTTAAGAATGAAGAAGAAAAGAAGGTGAAACAAAATAGAAACAAGGAGCCAGGAGATAATTAAAGTAAATGGAAAGAAAGAAGAAAAGATAAAAAATAAAGGAGAAATAAAATTCACTTGAAATACCAAGAACGAAAAATACTCAACAGTAAGAAAAGATATTTAGAGAAACTTTCAAAATCACTGAGAAAGAATGGGAAGAAAAAATAAAATTGAAAGACAGAAGTCAGAAAAAAATATAAAGGAGAAAAGAATTACTAAAGAAACACACCATATATGACTAATTAAAAATATTTAATCCATATCTGACTGCACAATACAAGTAGACAACATACATCATTATTATAAACAACTATTCATAACTTATGAATTTATGAAGAAACAAACACTATATTTGATCACCTCATTCATGTTACTAAATGAAAAATCTCATATTTAAGTTTCAATCTACTGACTATTGTTACTAATATTTTTAGATTTAAATCTTGATATTTCTGTAAAGCCTGGGTTTTCATAGTAAAATTTTTTCACTTATAAAATGAAAGTGAAAAAAGAATTAATTTATAAGATGTAAAAGCATACACATTTCTTTATCCATAATAATATGCCAGCTTTTTCCTTAAATGAATGTACCTTTTACTCTATCCAGTGTTCAATAACATTTTACTTCCATATTTAGTCTTAAAATTGATTATTCTTACAATATATATAGAAGTTCTGTATTACTTCCTGTAAATAACAAATCAACATTATGCATTCTAAGCTGTTGCAAGTCACCTCAATATTATTTTAGTTTAATTTTTTTCTTTACGAGTATAAGTTAAATAATATTAGCATTTAGTAAAATTATTGCACAAAAACATCACTGCCCAATCACCAATAAACATGTACCCTGAATCCAAATCATGCATAGAAATAATCTTTTTAAAATAATTAGTCACAGTAATTGTTCTTCAATACCAAATTTGGTAAACTACATTCTTGTAGATTGTTACAAGGCTTGAAAAAGCAAATAACCCTAAATTTAAACTTGACCTGAAATTCACATTTCACTCAGAGGAAAGAACTTTGTAATATTTCTTTTTTTATTTATTTTCTTTGGGTATTTTAAAATAAAATGTCTGATATTTTCTATAAAGAATATAAGATCTTCAAAACAGGTTTGAAAGACTGACATTCCTGATTTTATTTATGAATCTAAAAAGAATATCAGCATTAAGATGTTTTCTAATATTTCTTTTTTCTATTTTAGTATTTCTTATGAAAATGGATCTGGCAAAATAAAAAATAGCAATGATAGTTTTGGAAGCCATTTTATTTCAAGTAATATTGATGAAGTCAACACTATCAATTCAGTCACAAAAAAACAGTGCTACATTAAAGTTTTTAAAACATATTTTGAAATTATTTTTCTGTATAAAGTTATATCTTAACCCCATAGCAAAATGCCCAAGGAAAAAGGTAACCATGAACCTGGATAACCAATGTCTTTCAAATGTTAATATACTTATACAGCATTAAGGACTGAATTTTAGCTATCACAATTATTTATATTATAATATATATTTATATATATATATATATATATATATATATATCTTACTTATTATAAAACGCAGGATTGTGTGTGTGTGTCTGTAACGTTTATATATTGGATCGAATTTCCTACATTTTTTAGCCGATTTCAAAAAACTTCACAGGACTACATAAAATTACCTTTTGGTGGTTCTAACGGCGCCGAAAAAATGAAAAACACAGTTGTTTTTTAACAAAATCAATTTGAAAACACGATTAAGACACATCGTGAGAATGAAAGGGGGACAACTCAAAATGAAAATGTAAAAAAAAGAGCATAGCAGCATGAAAAAAACGCCGAACTTGACGAAAACAAAATTTTATCGTCTAATGTTCATATTATTATTAAAGAGGAAAGATCAAAGTATTTTTGGGGTATTATTTTTTTTACATTTTTTTATCGTTCCTAGCACGTCTGAAATTTTCGTTAAAAATATTTTTTTTTTTTGGTCAAAAAAAGGGGCAGATAATCAATCATTTTCAATCATTTTTTTCGATTTGATAAAAAAGATTAAAATCTTACTTTGATTTTCTTTTAAAAATCAATTATCATTTTTCAAAACTGATTTTAATAAAAACAGAAATTATACTGTTTATTTAAAATATTTTGAACCAAGCTTAACTTAGCTTCTGCGCCAAAAAAAAATGTAATTTGAAAATAAAACAAAGCAGGTCATAACCTTTCGCGTCATTTGACGATTGACGAAAAGGCACATTCATGACGTTTAGATAACTTACGGGAGGATAATTCTTTCTACGGATGGAAGGAAGTGAAATTATTTAAGTGAACAAATTATTTACCTCGTTACTTTTTAAGGACAACTTTCAGCGCTCTAATTTTTTTTTTTTTTTTTTTTGTACTTAGCTTTCATTTTTACGTTTACGATGCTTTATGGAAAATATAAAGAAATTAAAAAATAAGACTGTTAATAGTGAGATTAAATTTCATAAGAAAAAGGTATCTAATTAATTTAGGTACCTTTCTTATGAAATTTTATCAGAAGTGTACATAAAATACTATAATTTTATGTACATTTATTACATTTTACTGTGTTATTTGTATTTCCATTCATTTTATTATTAATTTTGATATTTCATTTATGGAAAAATGTCATAACTGAGATTAATATAAAAATAAGATCATATAAATTAAAGTTTAGCAGTAGTTAAATTTCATAAGATGATACTGTTACTTGTAGGTACCCTTCTCAGTTGAAATTGAAAACTCAAATTAACTTCTCCATACGTGTTTTTTTAAAAGTAAAAGGGCTTAACAGCGGAGAACAATGCTGAACTCAAATAATGCAACTAAATTGTATTCTGGTTGGTCTTCCGTACTTGATAATTACTGTCCGACTATAAACACAAAAATTACATTCCTTAATTACCATGGCTAATCTGATTGGTCCAAATTATACAATTTTCAAAGCGCTAGACAATGACAATCTCACACGGACATTTTGAAAGGTTGATGTTGCTTTTAACTAATGTTAAAATATTTTTAAAAATTCAATTTAAAAATTTTAAAAAAATCTTTTTTAAAATTAAAGAAATAAGAAATAATTGTATTAAAAATTCAATTTTCATTGAAAAAATTTTTTTGCTTTCAGAAAATATTGTCCATATTTCAAATTAAAACAAATAAAAGCATTTGAAACTAAATAATATATTTGTTTTATTGAGTTTTGTATGTTACAATTCACAGCTGATTTTCAGGTACGTTGGCAAAAAAAAAAAAAAAAAAAAAACATGATTTGCATTCTTCAAAGCCTTGTGCTTTTTAACTATTGTAATCACTAAAACCGATGGTCTCGAATTTCTAGAGTTTTTCATAAAATTAGTTATGGGGGTGTTAATAAAATATAAAAAATATTTCTGCCATGACTTTAAAAAAAAAAACATATTTATAATAATTTCGATCATCTGTGAATAGTTTCTGAAAGTTTCATTAACATCTGACAATTATTTTTATTTTTGCAAGATTTTCCAAATTAATGTGTGTAAATACAAAAAACGCGCTAAAAATTATCTATGTTATTTACTACCCCTTGTTGCGACAAAGAGAAACAAGGTTTTTTAAATCAAAATTTAGAATATTCTAAAAAGATGGAAAATTTTTTAAAAATAATTAAAAAAAAATTTAGTCTATCCTCTTCATAAAAACATAAGCATTTTGACGATAAAATTTTGTTTTCATAAACTTTGGCGTCTTTTTCATCAGACTATGCTCTATGTTTTAGCGATTCCGTGGAGTGACTTAGGTTAAAAAACCCAGGTTGTGTGTGTGTGTGTGTGTGTGTTCCTTTATATATGGGATCGGATTTCTTACATTTTTCAGCCGATAAAACAAACATCCACTTTTTTTTTTTGGCAGGTAGTATTTCTTATTGTCTTGCACACTTTTTTCTTTATTTATACATTCAGAATGCTTTAAAAATTCCATTTACAAGACAATTGTTTATAATAAAATTCTAATTCTATTCAATCAGGGGATAGATCATAACGATTGAAAACAATGTTTTTGTTTGAGTTTGGGTTTGACCAATTTAAAAAAAAAAAAAAAAAAAACTAATTAAGACATGCGTGTCCGTCAACCTTAAACAATAATCTTTAACAATTTTATTTGATTGTACTTTATGATGAAAAATCTTGATAATTCTTTATCTTTAGGGAAAGATAATTCCATGTAGTATTTTAGGGACCATGTTTTTACAATTCCTTTGCAATTTGTTGTTACAAGGCAGATCAATAAGGCATTGGTTCTATTTGAAATTAATTCAATATTTAAAAAGAAAGTATTAAGAAAAATAATTTAAAAATGCTGATGTAAGAAATCTGATAGACAAAAACAACAATATTTCGAAGATGATAATAATTTAAGGAAAGATTTTTTTTTTACTTTAATAAATTAATAAACCCAAATAAAGTTAATATTTTTGTATTAGAAACAATGAGTGGAAAATATATTCAAATCAGAATTCTAATTATGAATCACCACAAGCAAAATATGCAATTTTTTTTACTGTATTCAATAAGTAAAAATCATAAATTGTAAAATTTACATTAAGAAAGGCTACCGACACAAAAAAAACCGATTTTAAAATAAAAAAAAACTTCACTTTTTTTTTCATAGGTAGTGTTTCTTATTGTCTTAAACATTTTTTTTTTTTTATTTTTAGGAAAAAGAATATTTTAAAAATTCCATTTACAAGACAATTGTTTATAATAAAATTTTATTCACCAATCGATAGACTCATAACGATTGTAAACAATGTTTTGTTTGAATTTGGGTTTGACCATGGAAAAAAAAAAAAAAAAAAAAAAAAATTAATTAAGACATGCGTGTCCGTCAACCTTAAACAATAATCTTTGTCAATTTTATTTTTCAGTCTTTATGATGGTCGATACTTGATCTATCTTAAACTACATCAAAAACCAAGGTTCGGGTTCTATGACTTAGTGATATATATAAATAGTATATATTAAAAATGTAAAATTTTTTTCATTTGGAAAATAGCTAGATCTGAAAATTATTATTTATATCAAAAATTTATTTTCTTTGTTTTAAATCAACAATTGTTAAAAAATGTTGTTTTTTTAAATGTGATTTAGATTTGATTTTATAGACAATACATTGACCATTTATCTTAAGTTTCCTAATAGTTATCTGATAAAAAATAATGTTCTTAAATAGTTGCACCAGTGAATTCTCAGAAGAACTGACTGATCTACTGTTGAATTGTTTTATTCTATTCTTCTTTTCTTTAAGGTTATCAGTTCAGTCAAAGAGCAAGCAAGCTGCTAGAAAACATAGCTGACATTCTAAGAAAAGCTGGATCTATTGCTGCTTGCCAATCAAACCAGTTCTTGCAAAGGCTATACCTCAAAAGGAACCCACAAGAAATGTCATTCACTAAAGAAGTTATAGTAGCTTACTTTTGGACACTTTATATATTAACAAGGCACCTAAAATAAATGGATAGCTCATACCAAGATTAGAAAGTCTGCAATACCATTTTACTAATATGCATTATTGAATTTTTCTTTATCTTTCAAGCATTTTTAGTTTTTAATCTCACCATTTTTACTTTTCTATTTTGTTTGTTTCATTTCACTTTTCTCTCCATATATAAAGAGATAGATATGTTGTCTCTTCATTCTTTTTTTATAACTTATTTGGTAGCCAGATATTACAGTCAAATGATTAAAAATATTTTGATGAAAAGAATTTGTACTCAGTTTTTCTAGAATAATCTACTTCTAGAATAGACTTTTTTAAAGTTAGAAATAAACATTGTCTTTTGTAAAGAAAGTTAACTCAAATGAGATACAAATTGATCATTACCTTCTACAAACTGAGAAACACTTTCAAACCAATTTCTTTCCACATAAAAACACAGCTCTGTTTACTCTGTTAAACACTTGTTTTCAGATAAATAATCACACAACACTGATCACATTAAAAATAACAATAAAAATGATTAGTTTTTTATACTCTAGTAGATATTTTTTCAAAAAGGTAACTTTTGCTTTCATTAAATTTGTTGATAATGTTCAATATTTCGTTTTTATATAAATAAAGAATTTTATCTTTTGGATATTGTACTTGTATTGAAAGTGTAGTGTTTGTAAAGAAAAACTTTACAAAATCTGTATAAATAAAGAGTTTTATCTTTTGGGTATATATTTGGGTAAAAAACTGCCCAACTTTTATTGTTCCCTGATGGTCAAATTTTTGAAAGAATTTTGAAACCATATAGAAAAAAAGACAACTGCCCAATGGAAAAATGCTCAACAGGGACAATTGCCTGACAGAAAAATGCTCAATGTTTATATATATGTAGAATATTTGTACATTTTTGTTGTCATTCAAAAGGGAAAATATCATAGAATAATTTCTGTACAATAGCAGTGTTCCTTGTGTTACGCATTGAAAAATAAAACCAATTTTTTGAAGTGAGAGAGAGAAATTACTTCTGATCTTCACTGCCAATTGTTTATCGTACTAAAAAGTAAGTTTCATTTAGCTTTTAAACCTTTTGACATTTTTCTTTATGAAATGATGTTTTTTTTTAAAATAATAATAATAATGATTCCAGTTAACAATAATAATAATGTTCCAATGTTAACAATAATATAATGCAAATAGTAATAATAATCTTAAATATTGATTTTTTAAAGTTGCAATAATGAAACTAAATAATATTTAAATGATTTTATATTAAACAAATTTTTTCTTGCAGACTCACAACATAATTTTCATTCTCAAAAATATCTTTTATCTGACAAATAGTAAATTAAAATAGGATCTTCATCAATGAGATGGAGGATGGATAAATGGTTTTAAGAGTAAAAATAACTTTTTTTTTTGAATAACAGCAAAAATATCTAAATAATGTACACATATATAAATATTGGCATTTTTCTATCAGGCATTTTTCCATCAGGCAATTGTCCTTATTGAGCAGTTATCCCTCAGGCACTTGTCTAGTTGATACTTGGCCAAACAGGCTAGTTTGTCAGTTGAGCATGTTTAAAAAATCAATAAAATTGTATTATTAACAATATATTTATAAATAAAAAACAAAAAAATTATTTAAATAAAGATTTTCTAAAATGAAAAATCAAACAGTTTCTAATTATAATGGACATATTGTGTAAACATTCTATGAATTAACCATTTTCAGACAAAATAAAAACCTTTTTATTGAAAATTATTAATAAAATATAATGTCTCTATTGAATGAATACCAACTTATAATTTATGGAGAAAGATAAAAATTACACAGCATTTAAAACACATCAAATTATTAATTCAGTTTTTAAGTATGTATAGTTATTAAGTTATTAAAAAAATTATACTAATTTTTTTCAAACTAGGCATAACATTGGGGTGTTGAATATTAAAATAGGTCATATGCAACAACCAATCATAAATACTAGGATAACATCAATTTAGCCATCCAACTAACATAAATTAAAATAGTAAATATATATTTAAGAAATCTCCTAATCTTTTTCATAATTTAAATCTTATTTCCGTAAAAGAAATGAAAAACAAAATCTATCTGAAAAGGGATGGAATATAAAATTTTGTATTTAACCAATCATTTGAGGTATTTAAATGTAAACATATTTTCTACACACACACACACACACACACACACATATATATATATATATATATATATATATATATACACACAAAGTGTATCAAAAATACTTTTACAAACTTAGAGGGTGGATTTCTCAACACCAAAACAAGGACAAAAGTCCATATAAACATATGTCCACAAATCCTTTGTTTTTGAGTTATTAAGTTTAAAGTTTATAGTAGACACTGTTAAATATACAATCCAAAAATACTTTTACAAACTTCGGGGACCAGTTCCTGACACCAAAACAAGGCAAAATGTCCATATAAACATATTTCCAAATTGCCATCATTGTACCTCAACATAGCAACTCATAACAAATGTTCAAAATGACCTCCACTTGCTTCTACACACACATGTACCAGTCAGATCATTGACTGGCAGACCCTTTCAAATATGTTCACATAGTGACAAATATCTTTGCCGGCTCCTATAACATGTTGATGAAGTGTCTTGGCATTATTAATGTCTGCTGCATAAACCAATTGTTTCAGGGGGCCCCACTGATAAAAATTCAAAGGATTGAGGTCGGAGAATATGCAGGCCATGGAATTGGTCTGCCCATACTTCTCCATCTTTTGTTCAGTATATTGTGAACAATGTGACTAAAACATGCTGGAGCCCCATCATGCATGACCCACATGCATCTTCATATTAGCAGGGGTACATCCTCTAGCAGGTCTGGAAGTATATTCAAAATAAAGTCCCTGTAGTCAGCTTCTGTAAAAAGTGCTGGGAGAACATATGAACCTACCAGATAGTCACCTACAATTCCACCTTACACATTAATCATAAACTGATGTTGGTGTGTATCCTGTATTTTACCATGAAGATTCTGATCTTCCCACAAATGTTGGTTATGTAAATTTGTTATTCCATCTCTTCCAAATGTTGCCTCGTCTGTAAACAAAACTGAAGTGAAAGCAATGGGTTGGCAGTTTGTGTAACAAACCATTGTCAAAAGTTCTACCATGGTGATTGATTAGAGGATGAAATGATGAAATATCCTGCACATGTTGCAAATGATATAGATACAGGAGCTACATTTGAAGTATCCTTCATGTGGTACTATGAGATGTATGACATTATAATGCCACTTGATGTGTGCTAATACCTGGATCATCTCCGACAGCCTGTAGAATGTGTTCTTTGTGGTCAAGTGTACAAGTAGATCTTGGTCTTCCTTGATCCATAGTTTGCTGTGCCATAGATCCTGCCTCAATAAAGGTTGGATGACTTGGCTGCCTTTGGTGTTGAAACACAATCTGATACAGCCATGCAGCCTTGCATCCATTACAAGTTATGTGGCTATATGTAAAAATCATATCTGCCATATGTTTAATATCCTGCCACTGTTAAATGGAATACTACTCAGTTAACTCACTACTAGACATGTTAAACGCTGAAGACAGACTAACCACAAATTACACAAATAACAAATGTAACCTAGTCTACATGGCAACATAGCATCATCTACCATAAACTTTCTTTAAACTTAATAACTCAAACAGAAGAATTTGTGGACATATAGTTATATGGACTTTTCTCTGTGTGTGTATGTGTGTGTGTGTGTGTGTGTGTGTGTGTGTATATATATATATATACATACATGCATGTAGGTATGTATGTACATCAATAAATTCAGAGCCTAATCATGAATACTATATTTATTTTGTAAAATAAATACTTATATTTCCACAAAATATCTTTGCTTGCCAATAAATTCAATCCTGTGCTTAAATAATAAACACATAGATTAAACATTATACAGTGAAAATTTAAGACCCAAATTCATGTCAATGCATCAAGATGCAGACTTATTCATCCTCCTTATATTTGAGGTGGGTTCTGAAAATTTCTAAATCTTTTTTCAAAATCTGCTTTCTTCTTTTTCTTTTTCTTTGTAGATGATTATTTTGACAAGGCCAAATTTTCACTCCCTCTGCCTTTAACAAAAGAATACTTTGTGAAGTTTTGACAAAAAATTACTTAATATTTATCTTGAACTTTTTTGCTTTAAAGAATAGTTATTTAATTATTCTTTAAAATAAAATGTTCAAGGGTGTAAAGTTTCTCTCTGAAAGAAAGTAATTTAAACTAAAAACAGTAAATGAAATTGCATATCAATAAAAAGAACATTTTGGTAACACTCTGAAATGTTCAAAATTCAAGAATATGGAAGTGAATAAACATTATCAAAGAAATAACAGTATCAGAAATGTTATTCATGAAGGTCTAGGAAGTAAACCTCAAACTTTTAGTGTTCAAATTAGATGTTTCAAATTGATGAGCATGAATTATAAAATAAACCGTTTCCATTTTGTAATGGGTCTGTTCTAATGAATATTTTTAATTAACAATTTAAAGTGCTAATGAGCATGAAATGAAGGTAATATTCAATTACTATTTTACTGAGATGTACAAGTTAATGTAGTTAATGATATTTTGCTGATTAAAACAGGAGATATATTGCTACAGAATTAAGAATCTCTTTTATAGAAATTCTGAGGTCTCATTAATTTATAAAGTATTTTCAAATATATTTTCTATTATCAAAATACAAATCTGTCACCATGTTATTTCTGATCAACAATTGTAAAATACTATTAACTGTATTCAAGTATTTTTCAGTGTAATGTGAATCACTTTCAAAAAATTAAGGGTTTTATTTATCTCATTTTCACATCTCATTTTCTAAGGGGCAGAGGAAACTTTTTGCTCAGCGGCCATCTAGCACAATTATCCTGGGCATCTTGGACTCCACGTTTTTTTTTCCATCATAGCCATTGGCTAAGAGAAGGACACTTTGTAAAACCTACAACCCAGGAACTTCACTGTCATCATCCACACTTGTTAGGCCATGATAGATCGAAAAGGTAAAAGGTGGGGCCAGTTCAGCACACACTGCACTTCATCTAAAAATTCCACTGTGCAGGCCTGAGGGTGATGTTCGCATCTACCAATCATTTCCAAATCCTGTAGTGATGGGAGAGGGACGAAAACAGCAGGTAGAAGATGACACTGGAAGTCACATTCCCAATCTTGCATGCAGGCAGATCAGAATAATGTTTGTCTGATGTTGATCTGGAGATGACAACATCACTTGGCATCACCCAGATTGACCAAGCAGCCTTCTCTAGGGACAGCACTACTTGCTCCATATGGAGAGAGGCCTAGAAAAGGTGGCCTAAACAAAGCTCAGTTGGTTAACTGCGGTCAGTGGGTGTCTTCTCTTCAGTAAAGAAAAAGTTCACAGCCACCTGTAAGAGTATCAAAAGACTACATTTAGCATGCTGGAACATCAGAATCATGCTGGACACACCCGACAGTGGTCGAACAGAATGTCGCTCTGCTCTAATTGCAAATGAATTGTCAAGACTAAATGTTGACATCACTGCTATCAGTGAAGTCCGTTTCCAAGAGGAAGGCAGCCTACAAGAGCACGGCACAAGATATACCCTCTACTGGTCAGGCAATTCAGTAGCAGAGAGTCGTTTTTCAGGTGTAGTTTTCATGATCAGTGATGCCATTGCCTCCAAGCTTGAAAACCATCAACAGGTTATTCTGACTGCATCATCTCTATGTGCCTCCCACTGAGTAATCTTCAATATGCCACACTAATTAGTGTGTACTCCCCAATTTTACAAGCAGATCCTGTGGTAAAAAATTTTTTTACTCAGATCTGTGCAGCTTACTATGAGACACCCTTTCAGATGATAAGGTTATAATCCTTGGTGGTTTTAATGCCAGAGTAGGCCAAGATTTTGCATCTCGGAAGGACATGGTATTGGTAACTGTAACAACAACGTGCACTTGCTACTAGAGTTCTGCACAGGGCATCAGCTTGTCATCACGAACACCATCTTCCAACAGAAAAACCAATTGAAAACAACCTGGGTGCATCGTTGGTCTAAACATTGGCATCTCATTGACTATGTCATAGTGTGCCAGTGTGACCTAAGAGACATCATGCTCACAAGAGTGATGTCCAGTGCAGAATGCCATATCAACCATCACCTTGTTCACTGCAAACTCAAGCTTCACATTAAACTCAAGTCAAGAAAAAAAGGTTCCCTCTGTAAAAAGTTCAAGGGTGGCAGTTTTAAATCAGATGAAGTGAAAATTAACTTCCAAACATCACTTGAGTCAAGGCTTGAATCACCGCAGATTCCTCTCCTAAAACACTTTGGGAAAAACTCAAAACTGGCATTCTGCAGACATCTGTCGGGAGCAAAACAAAGGGCTGTATATGGCATTCATTGATCTGACAAAAGCATTTGACACAGTGAGCAGAAGAGGAATGTGGCAGATCATGGGGTCACTTGGGTGTCCTCCAAAGTTCCTGAGCATGATCATCTAATTGCACGAGAATCAGTGTGACCAAGTTAGACACAATGGTGATCTCTCAGATCCATTGTTGATCACAGTGTAAAGCAGGGTTGTCTTCTGGCACCAACTATCTTCTTCAGCATGATGCTCAAGCAAACCATGAAAGATTTTGATGATGACAGAGTCTACATTAGATGATGGCCTGTTTAATCTACGACAATTAAAAGCCCAAACAAAAACCCTGGAGCAACTTATCTGAGACCTCTGCTTTGCTGACAATGCTGCCCTTGTTGCCCACACAGAAGGGACTTTGTAGCAGACCACTTCCTGCTTCACAGAGGCTGCTAAAGCTTTTTGGGCTTGAAGTCAATTTAGAAAAAACAGAGGTACTCTACCAACCTGCACCTCGGGGTGAGTATTGCTCACATCATCATTGGTGCAACTAAGCTGAAGGTAGTCCATTGGTTTACCTACCTTGGATGTGCCATCACATCGGATGCTGGGATCGACAAGGAGGTCAACAACAGACTGTCAGGGCTCGGCTGACAGTCTGGCAAACATTGCATTTGACCTCCTTGGCAAACTGTACAAATGTGTGTGGTACAATAGACACCTGAAGAAGGGCACTAAGATCAGGGTGTATAGAGCTATAGCCCTCGCCACTCTCCTATACAGCTCAGAGTCATGGGTCACTTACCAACACCATCTGCGATTCCTCAAATGGTTCCATTAGTGCTGCCTTTGCATGATCCTTAACATACACTGGAGTGACTTTATTTCCAATAATGAAGTTTTTGAAAAGGCGAAGATCATCAGCATTGAGGCCATGCTGCTGAAGTCCCAGTTGCACTGGTCTGGACATGTTTCCAGGATGGAGAATCATCGCCTCCCTAAAATTTTATTGTACAGCAAGTTCTCCACAGGCTATTGTGGCAGAGGGGTACCAAAGAAGCAATTCAAAGATTGCCTGAAAAAATCCTTTGTTGTCTGTCACATTAAACATTGCAAATGGTCAACACTAGATAAGAACAGTGACGCCTGGCATCTCACCACCAGCCATGCTGTCTCCTTCTTTGAAAATACCTGCAGGGCCCCTCTCAGAGGAGGAAGTACTGCAATGCTATGCCATTGAGCCTGCAACTACTGCGATTGAGGATGCCTGTCCTATATTGGACTTATCAGCCACAAACGTGCTTTCATGTGACATGACTGACTCCCTCATGATCTTTGTTTTGCGAAGCCAAGCCATGATGATGATTAACTTTATTCAAGAATTTTGCAGTGTAATATAAATCACTTACAAAAAGTTAAGGGTTTTCTTTATCTCATTTCCACATTTTCTATGATGAGCATTGACTCTCATGATTGTAGCTGAATATAAGTCCTGCCATTGAACATGGTCTGCATGGTTCTATAAATATTTTATAGTGACTATTAAAAAGAATACTTCATTTCCTTTTGTTTTTGAAGTCATTTTCCAACTTTCACATAGATTTATTGTAGTAATCTTTGACCTTGCAATCTGTTGCTTCCTGTCTTATGTCTCTACAAATGAGTTCTGTGAATAAAAACATGTGAGATTTGGGGCAGAAACCATTTAGCCTGAACAGTCAGAAAAGTGAGTAATGAAACTGACTTCTTGCAATGAAGGAGACAATATAAAGACATGCAAATGTAAAAAGATATTAACTGATGTTTCAATAAGATTAATTTAAATAAATTAGACATCCAGATTTCTAGTGGAAATTGCCAAATAAAAGTATTTAATATGTATGGCATATTTCATAAACAATTTACATTGATTTACATTAGTTTGAAAGACTAATTTATATGATTATAACTGACATATGAACATAGAATCTTGTAATGAATCAAATATGCACTCAAAGATATATATATATGCATTCATATTTTCAATGAGTATTTAGTGAGTCTATACATGGTAACTATAACTTGGAGAATTATTATATAGTAGGGTTTAATGGAGTTCAGGCTTTGATGGAAGCCATCTTCAGATCATAGGTCATTGTTTCATCAGGTGGGGGAGACTCATAAGGATGCTGGTGTTACAGTAAAGTGTTTGCATCATTTCTTAGGATTTTGTCACATGAGGCTAAATTAAGACAAAGAAATGAGAATACAAGCAAGTAATAATAATGAAAGTTTTATTATTACTAATAGTCCAGTGAGTTGAAATAATAACAGTTGAATAGACAAGTTGCCATAAGAGTTTGTTTATAGTCATGTTCATTTGGAGTGTCATGTGGAAACTGTACTCATACAAATAGTGAAGAATTTCCAATATCTGCTTTGATCAGAGTAGTAAGGTTGTTTAATGTGACCAAATTTGATAACTTTTTGTTTCATAAGGGAAAACTGTCATTCCTGTTGTCCATTGTTAAATATAACTTAAAGTTATAGGCTAAATGAGGCTAGGTTTGACTTCAAATAGAAAAAGTAAAAGCCACACAACATTCTTTTCAAACTGAGTGTTAATTTGTTTCAGTGTTGCCAAGATTTATGCAACTTTGAAAGTCTACTAAATTATACAAAAGCTATAGATGAGAAAAATAAAAAAATTAGTCAACAAACACAACTGCTTAGTTTGAGCAAAATACAAAGAAGTGCAAAATGTTCTTGGACTGACCCACTTCCTAAACTTTGACCAAATGCCAAATATTAGAAATTTTCAGCACCTCCTCATAAATTGCATACAACTTGAAGAAATGTTTTTTTGTAGATTCCTCACAATGTGCCTGCAATGTTACTTGTAATGTTGCACATATATTGCGTATGTTTGCAAGAAAGAAATACGACAACAGCAAATAGATTTACATGATTTATTTCAATAGGAACGTGTGGTTATGGGACAGCTACCTTGTGGTATAGTTCATAAGCCGGCTGCCGATCTGGGTTGATCTCTCATAGTAGTTCTCGCTGGTTGGCGTGGCACTACTGCTGCTGACTGCTGCTGGCTGCTCAGACCGACCATGACTGATCTCTTCCCTGGCCTCCTGTTGACTGCTCTTGTACTTCCCCATGGCATTTTTTATGGCTTAACATGCTCAAAAAATGACGTGAGTATAATTAGAAGGGAAGCATTTTTATTGGTCGAAAAATAGAAACACTTCAAAATATTATTTTATTTTTAGACCAGAACTCGTGCGTCGGGCTTATGCGTAGATGACGATAATGGTCATTTTATGGCGGGGCCTTGTCCCGTTCACTTCCGGCTCTCGCTCTGAAGTATGTTAGTTTATTTGCCTGCAAATCAGCCGAGATATGTCTTATTTTATTTTATAACATTACCTTAAGAGAAAATGGATAATAAATTGTAAAATGTTACAACATGCATTTATCATTTAAATTAGTAATTCTTAACTAAAAACATATGAAAAGGAATTTTATTCTTTCTATACATGTTGTTAAATGAAGAAAAAAGTAGTCTGAATGTCATTTGATCAGTGCAGAATCTTTCAGCTACAGCATTTCACAACATTACCATAACATTATGACAATATTGCCAATGAGCAGTCAGTTTTGGGTCTGGAAAATAATTAATTGCTACACCATGGGAACATCACCACAGTGTCATGTATTCCTCAACCAAAATATATATCTGCAACATTATATGAATGTTCCAGGATAGCTGAGTAATACTATAATGTTTCAGCTACAAAACTGTATTTTTCAGTAGTCAATATTTTGTATGCATTTTCACCATTGATCACTTAAAGTGTGCATGCTCATAAAAATTTGCACTAAAATCCATGTTTCATGGCTAAAGATACTAACACTGTAATCACTAACTTTCCTTAATATCTCTAATTATGTCTTCTGATGTAAAATTCTTGAATCATAAAGTTCTCTAAAAGAAACACAAAAATAACACTTGATTTTTAATTCTGAAAATAACCAGAGAATGGTTAAATGCACTAAGAAACAACAGTAAAACTATGGACAATTCCTGCATAGTCTTGAGCCAACTATTCATTCCTTTATATGAAAACAAAAAAAAATACCAAAAAAATGACACAATCTTCCTTGTTGTATTTAATAATAAATATATATAAATGAAAAAATACTGCTCAAATACATTATATGGCAGTTGTCAGTGTGTGCATCTAAATTTGATCAAAGAGTAATGTTAGACCTGTACAAGTATCAGCATCATCCAAAAATTATTTTTATTTCATTTATTTGAATATAAACTTATATATATAAGCACCTGGATGACTACAACAGCCTTCTTGGTAGCAGTAACGTGTGTGTTTTTCTTCTGACTATTGTGCATAACCAAGAAGGGCTTGCTTTTGTGCTTTATTCAACCAGATGAACTGTCTCTCTCTTTTTTCTTTTTTTCTTTAATTTCTTCATCCCATGCAAGGCAGTAAAGTCACTAAGACACATGAGGTTACTGAGTGTGAAAGAATAAGAAAAAAGAGAAACATTATTAAGGATCAAGAACAATAAAAAAAGTAAACAAGAAAACAGAATATAACAATCGACATTGTATTTACATTTTTGAAGATCAAAGTTAGCTGGAAAGCATGGAGCCAGAAAAGAGTTCCACAAGCAAGAAGTGCAAGAAAAGAAACTGTTAGCATGGAACATATAGTTTTATCTAGCCAATTCAACACTGTGCTTAAATTCATAAAGTCTAGGTACCATAGTGAAGAGTTCATCCAAACAATTAGCATGAAAGTATTTATAGAAAAGGCACAGGGAAGCTACATTACAATGATGGAAAAGTGACTGAAGCCAAGATGCCAGGTCAGGACCAATAATATTACTGATTCTTCTTTGGATTTTATCAAAAATTTCTAAACATATAGTAGGAGCACTGGACCATATGTGGCAGCAATATTAAAAGCATGGATGAATGGTAGACTTATAAGATAGATTCTAGAGATAAAAATTGTCAAGCAAACAAACTTTCCTTGGAGCAAACCTAGCAATCGATTCAATAAAATCTTTTCACTTCATGTTGTAGAATAGAGAGGTCCATAGAATGTCTGAATGAAAGTTGCAATTAGCGAGTCAATTGTTCAGTGACTGGTCAACTTGTAGCAGGACTTGTTAATACTGAACACCAAGGTAAGGTACTAGCTGAAGCTAATACTCTCTCTATGTTGGAACAGAGATTTAACATGCTGGCCAGCCTTGAAACAATGGACAAATCAACAACCCACTTACAAGGCAATCTAGCCCTGCTTATGGCATTTAACACTGTGAGGTCAAAGCAGAGGAGGTGGCCCCAAGGTGATGATACCCCTAAAGGATCACCAGGCATGACATGCAAAGGGCATGGACATCACATCCCAGTGGACTGAGAGGACGGAAGAACTGCGACTTAGAAAACATGTGTTGAAAACCAAAGAAGGTGCCCACCATGGAATCAGCAAGTAGTTCTATGAAACACCAGACATATATTTAGCAACGGGGAAAATAGGAACAGCAAGACATCCTGCAGACTGAGATAGAAGTCATAAATGGTACCACACCTCACCTGGAATAAAGACCATCCCTGAAAATAGAGGTTTCTCTAATAGCTGAATTCCATGCTAAATTTAGACATGCCCTAAATGATCCCACCAACAATTAAGTGTACCACATCCGTGATATAGTGGAAGCTGGCACGCAAACCTGTTTCAGTGGACCAGAGATACTGGAAGTCTTGAGATGGACCAACGATCACCTGGTATCAACTAGCCATAGGATATGCGGTATAACAAACGATTAGCTATATATTAAAAGCATACTCTTCATGCACATCAGAGTTGACCACAGAGAAAAAAAGTAAGCTTTTTATAAGAACACATCCAGGTTCTACCTTTCGGTGTTAACACTAAAAGACCTGAATTTGATACATCAAAATTTTCCACACCAGATGTCCAAAATTAATGCGTTGGCAACCATCAATGAAAAGGCATTATGTGCATGTCCCCAAAGAATGATGATCTCAAATGAACTGGCCAACATCTTGTTCCCTCCTATTGAAACAGTAGGAACTGTTTAGAGTGATGGCTATGGGACCATTTTAAATCGAGTGCATTTAACACATGCCCACACCAACTATTACAGGTGATGACGGGAGGCAATTGAACATAACTTTTGTCCAAGGGGCGATACCATCAGCAATACACACACCTATTCCAGCCCCACACCACTAGAAAAAGAGGGTAAAACAAGACCTCAACCAAGACATTGCACTTAATATCATTGAACCAGTACTAGCAGGCACCCTGACAACTTGGTGTTTGAGAATGTTAGTTACACCAAAAAAGGATATGTCACCCAGAAGTACATTGGACCTGTAAAAGCTAAATGCTGCTGTGATGAGGGAGACCCACCACACTCTGTCTCCATTCAATCAAGTGTCCACTGCCCCAACCTGAACCAAGAAAAAAACCAGTTCTGAGAATTGTTATGTATGAAAGTCTGGAAATTTTACTGGGATGCAATGCTGAATGAACTGTTCAAGGAGTTAAAATGAAACATTATGCAGAATATTGAGTGTCAAAATGTTTGAGATGAATAGGGCGACATGTCTCTCAATGGACTCTTTTGTAAGACTGGCATTGGGTACTTCCTTTTTCAAAAACACTGCTGATGCCCAACAGAATCCAGTCCTAACTGTGGTGAGAACCATTGGAAAATAATCCTAGTCAATTCCTGGTTTACAACAGATGTGGAATCCCACTTCTCCCCCATAGGAGAGGAAGCCCTAGTCCTCATGTATAGTTTGGAGTCCTGTAGAATATTCAGATTGGAATGTCCATAACTACTGGTCACAGTGGATCATCAACCACTGGTGAAAATATTTTCAGAACAGACCCTAGAGAAAAAAAAAGCCTGTATACTTTGAAAGAACTGATGTACAAGTTGTGCTTTAAGCATGGAGAAGTTGAATGCCACACTTAATTGCACCACCAGATATCCGACATTGCCAAAACACATTGGGGAAAACAACCAATAACACAACCCAGCATATTCAAATATCAATTGTATCTACATATGCACACAAACCCTAAAGTGAGAGATATAACTTGGTACAGCATTGTGGCTGCCACAGCCACTGACTAGGAATGCTGTATATTAGCAGATGGATTCCCTGAGTTGCACTATGAATTACCACCAAGTATTCAACAATTTTGGCTGATGGGAGACCAATTGTATTGCCTGGATGGTGCACCTATAAAGGAGAACAAAATCTTTATCCAAGGCAGATTTGTGCTGGGGTACTTGAGGCACTCCACTCCATACACTAGTGTGTCAGTGGAATGATGACAAATGCACAACAATGGATGTTTTGGCCTGGCTTGGACACCAGTATCTGACAACAAGAGCCCATGTAACACAATTGCCCCATCTTAGCCCAGAGAAACCCATTATGTCACTGCCAAAGCCAGAATTTCCACTCCAAAAGACAGTCACAGACCTTTTTGACTTGCATGGGAAGGGTTATATGGTGTACACAGACTGGTACACTGGGTAGGTGGAAGTAGTCTTGCTACCATCAGAGAAGGCTAAAGTGATATGTGAGTCTTTACAAGATTGGTTTTGCAAATACCGCACACCAAAAGAGATATCTTTGGATGGTGGACCACCATTTGACTTCCAGGAGTATAATTCATTCCTTAAGGAAATGCACATCCTCGGCATATTACCCTCAGAGTAATGGATGAGCGAGAAATGGGTGTAAAAGCAGCCAAATGAATGTTAATGGATTTCTATGGATTGTACTGATGTATATGATTGCCTGTGCCATGATCATATGATGCAGACAATTTGTATGTCAATAGCTGAGATGCTATGCAGCCACACAATAAGAGATTACCTCCCCATACTACACAAGAAGTATCAAATACACAGGCATTGGAGGGAGATCAAGGAATTGAGAGAAATGGCGATGGTAAAAAGTCAGCTGCTAAATAAGAAGTTGTACAACACACCCGATCACGCACTCCAAGAGCTCCAGGTTGGTGCAAGTGCAAAACCAAGATGGACCATATTCATAGCAGTGGACAAAGAGGACAATGGACAAGGGAGAGTAGTAGAAACACTGGGCAACAGACAATACCAGGTACGCATAGATGACAGCAACCAAATTACACTACGTAATCGTTAATTCCTTCAAAAAAATAGTACCAGGCATGGACACACCCAACTACACAACACTACAACCATCCTGCACAAAGGCTACTTACCTCCATACAACCAGAAAGTATAGAAGTAGATGAGACAAGAGGCTGGAGGATCATACAGAAATGGAAGTGGATAAAAAGCAATCCCCAATCGGGCAACTGCCAGCAAGTCATGATCTGCAATGCAGCACAAGGGTGTCATAGCCACATTGATCATTTTCCCCACAAATGTGGGGACCAGCAGACAATGACTCTAAAGCCTCCCAACAAGTGACCACAATTCATACGTCTTGTAGTTATAGCAGGGGGTGGGGACATGTAGAGTAGAGAGCCCTATGGGGAAGGTGGGATGAACTAAAAGTGGTCACCAGTGGAAGACAGGTGAGGAAGAAAGAATATAAATACTGTGGGACTTGGGCATATGAGAACACTTGATGTCGGATGAACACTACATTACACAACATCAGCAGAAAATGTTAGCCCAAGAAGGCACAACAAGTCACTCTCCTGGAAGTTAGCAACAGCCATACTGATAGGAGGCAACTACTTTAAAAAAAATAACTCTTCTTTTACAACTGGCATTGCTATTAAAAACAATAACATTACCACTAGCCAGTATTTAAACCACTGTTAATCAGTTAATCTTGGTGCTTTAGCCAAGTGATTTCTAGCCTCATCATCCATCAGAGGTACATTGTCTCCAAATGTTTTTAACCTATTTGTTCATTCACTGCACTGCACCTGAGTTAAACATTTTCCATAAAAATTGTTACCCAACAAAGGAGACAAAATTAGTCCAGCCTATCAAGTGAATTACACTTTGTAATATACTGTAAAATACTGGCTAGTGATAATGTTATTGTTTCTAGTAACAATGTCAGTTGCAAAAGAAGAGTTAATTCATGTATTATCATTTTTTTTTTAAGTAGACTGTCAATCTGATCGAATAAAGTACAACTTCTTGACCGATGGAGCTTACATCCATTTGTACCTGGTTTCCTCAGCTGTACTATGAAGATGGATATGCTGTGGTCTTTTGCTATGTCCCCACTGTTGTATATTACGTTTATTATTTCCGTAATCTTGTCAATGCAGAAATTGTTTAAAGTCGCTAACATCTCTGTTACAATCGCATCTGGTTTTGCTTCTTTGTTCCTGTTCATCTTGGTCCGTGCTTCTCACCAAGTTTTTCTGTGTTTATTTCAATTAAATGAATAAATCATATTGAACTAATGTAGTATTTGCAAGTTATATGATAGTTATCAGATTTCTTTGGGGGTTAAAAATGACCAATATAAAGAGGAATTAGATTCATATTAAAATTTTTCCATTAGAATTGATTGTGTTCTAGAATATATAAAAAGAAAGAAAAATAGAGGGAAAAAATGAGAGAAAAGGTGGAGAGGAGGAGGAGGAAGACTTCAGTTGAGGATTTCAGTCCTCTTATCTTTTATTTGATCAGGAGGTCCTACATGGCCAAGTTGCTATAAGGCATGTCAGATCTAATGAGTTTCCCCTAGAGAATGCAGGTTTGAATAAAATAAATAATATTAATTCCTATTGATACACATAAAAATATAACAAGATTTCTCAAATATTCAGGCTAGTAGATGTAAATAAATAAATATACTGTTTAATAAATAAATAAAAACACAACATCTACTCAAATATGAATATCCATTTAAAAAAATATCGTTTAAACAAATAAATTAAAAATATATAAGAATAATATCCAAATACAAAATAAATAATAATATTAATTCTTATTGATATACATGAACTTATATAATTTAATATGCCAAGTGCCAAGATGAACAGCTTTCTTGAACCTGAAGATCAAAGCATTGCAAAACTCTGGCAAATTTTCAATATTTTTGAGATAATAAATTTGCACTCATCTCTCATCTCTCTCTCTCTCTCTCTCTATCTATATATATATATATATATATATAGAGAGAGAGAGAGAGAGAGAGATAGATAGATAGATATACTCTGATGATGGCTCATATGAGCCGAAAGCTTAGATTGAGGAACAGCATAATAAAAAAAATATCAATATTTTGTAGTTTGTCTTTATTTTCTCCTGAAACTAAAGCCACTATACAAAGCTTAGGATGGCTCATGATCAAACATAATAATAGACATTTGCTGTCTATTATATTTAACAATATATGTTTGAATATATATATATATATATATATATATATATATATATAACATCTATTTTAATATGTTGCAGTGGTAAATCAGCATCATCAGAAATAATGTTTCATTTTTTCAAAACGTTTTTCCATATTTATACTAATATACAAAGTATCTCTAATTTTTAGCAAATATTTACATTTGCACTTTTAAGTAAACAGATATTCAGTTACACAGGTATTTATTTTTATTTTTAATTTAATTTGTTTAAAATAAATGTTAGGCTAAACTAAGCAAAATACAATATCCATAGGCACATATGAACACAAAAGTACATATACCTATGGAAACATTCATACTTAAATTCAGTTTGATTGTTCTATTATGTATACTGTATAGTAATGAATAATTATACTAAAATATTGCATATGTGCAAATTTATATCTATCTATCTATCTATCTATCTAGATAGATAGATAGATAGATAGATAGATAGATAGATAGATAGAGAATAGCTCAAGTACTTGGAGGGGGAGAAGCATACATCTGTCATCTCCAGTCTGAAATAAGCAAGCAGTATTTAATGTGTCAGCTCAAAGGTCAAGTAGCATAACCCCTGACCTGTCACGACCTCAGGGGGTGGAGTAAAAAGAACCTGCTACTTCTGAAGTCAATAAAGATAGGTACATTTGATATGGGAAACTAGAAGAAGACAGAGGAGTAAATAAATGAAAGGGAGTTGGGAAGGACATCTTTGTTGTTTGTTTTTTTTTCCTTTTCATTGCTTTTCTTTTCCATTTCTACCCATTTTTCCTACACATTTTTTCCTACCCCTTCTTGATGTCATTCTACCCCTAACCTCTGAATTTCATCCTGACATACATGCTACTCAGAATTACTTGAAGTGTGAAATTTGGAAATGAACCTTTAGTAGTGGATAGCTTCACCTTCTTTTCCACTATTACCAAGCCCTCTCCTTCTTTAAGAATGAAAAGGAAACATATTTTCCTTATTCTCTGGTTACTCCATAACTCACTTATCCAACATGTGCTCGCTTGTGTATGTGTGTGTGTATGTGTTTTTTTCTTTATTTTTCTTTATTTTTTTTGTTTCATCTTTCAATTCTTTTGTTTTTTAACTGAATTTTATTACTACTTCTGTTTTTTTTTGTTTCGTTTTTTATTTCATTTTTGGCAACTTTAATTTCCAATCAGCTTTCTGATTTATTTTTAATTTGTTGTAAATGCTATCCACTTTTTAAATTTTTTTCCCTTCCAGACTTTCTATTTTCTTTCATCCTTTTTTTTTTCAACTTCTCTCTTCCTGTCTCATTCCTTTTCACTTTCTTTTCTAACCACAGTACAAGCTTTTCTTTTACCCTTCCATTTTTTATTATATATCAACTTTTTTTTCTGCTTTTCTTTTTTTTTTTATCTTCTTTTCTTCTTAATATTCACTTTTTCCTTCTCTCTCTTTCACTTTTATTCCTCCTCTTTTAACAATTTCCATTATTTTCTCTTTTTCTTTGTCCTTTTTCTCACCTTTTCCTCCTATTTTATATCACTTTTTCTTTTTTCTTTCTCTTCTCTTTTCCTTTCTTGCTTTCCCTACTTTCTTTTTTAAATTGTTATTTACTTATTTTTTACTGTATTCTTTATTCTTTTCAGCTTTACTTGCAATATTCAACTACTTATTCCCCCACACTTTATTTAGAGTTACTCTTTTTTTTTTCTCTTGCTCCAACTTAAATTTCTTTTTTTCCATCTCTTTATGGGTCACTCATCTCCCTCCCCACTTTACTTTAGGGTTTGCTTTTCAATCAATTAAGAAGAGAGAGGGATTCAAAACATGAGAAGAAAGAAAACCAGTGAGCTGCATAGACCATTAAATAAAGTCCCATCATTTTCACATTAATCAACTCTCACTGACAACTTACAATCACTCACTAGAGGGTACAGAGTTGTCCTTTTGTCACACATACATATGAACTAAGTTTTACTGGCAAAGAATACACACACAAATATACTTTTTTTCTTTTTTTAAACTTATTTGCTTTTTTCTCTTGCTTTTGAATAATTGATAACATATTATGCTGTACATAGAATTCTTAAATACATAAAATGCTTGATAAATTTTAAAATGCTCATAGTGTTACAAAAAAGAAATTAATTACTATAGTCATGATACAATCATTTCTATAAAGAACATTGTTGTTGTTGTTATTATTATTATTATTGAATTCCTTCCATAAAGAGTAAAGACATAGGTAGAGAACATTATTTTGCATAGATGCACTTACACATCAACAGCCACTTCATAATTTATATAATTGTGCTCACAGATCTGTCCTTACTTTCTTGACTTTTATATTAAAATGGACTCAGATAAAAAATATCATATGCACAAATTTTGTGGGATGAAAAATGACACATCAGTAATTTCTCATAAAAATAAATGCACAACAATTTGTAAATAAGGACTATGTAATGCAGAAATGATTATAACTGTATTTTTGTCTATGTTGATATTTGTGTGTAGGTTAGTTGAATTTTATAAGTCACAAACTTGTGCTTCATGTAGTTCTTTACTTTCTTAAGAAATTTTTATGTTCCATCATCAGGATTTAATTGCTCTTCTTTTCTGTCACTTTTGCAACATACAGATATATTTTTATACATTTAATTTAGGAGATTAAATTCTTTTATTAATATTTGCACACACACACACACACATACACGCTATGTTTATATCTGCTAAGTGATCAGCATTTTTCTTACCTGATTTTATAACAGGTGTGAAACAAGAGAGTATAAAACAGTCTATTTAGATCTTAGTTTTGTAAATTTATAATTTTATCAAATACATTTCTTATTTATTGCAAATTCTGAAATTATAGTATATAGAATTATAGTATATAGAATTATAGTATATAGAATTATAGTATATAGAATTATAGTATATAGAATTATAGTATATAGAATTATAGTATATTTTTTTAATGTTTCCAGTGTTGTTCAACAATTAGAAAAGAACTTTGAGGATTGCAAGCAATTTTAATGAATAGTGAATATGTCTGAGATTAAAAAATTGTCTGGAATGGAAAAGGTTTACTCTGCATTTAAAAGTACTGTATTAGGTTAGTGTCAATAATTTTATTCATATTTATTTTCAGCTTATATCCAGATATGTATATATATATAATAAAACCTTTATAGCATTCTTCAGGTTGAAAAAACAAATATTTAAAAAAAACATAAATTTTTAAAATATCAACAGAAAGTATATATATATATATATATATATATATATATGTGTGTGTGTGTGTATGTGTAAGTGTAAGTGTAAAAATATCCTTCCTTTTCCATCAATATAATGTGGAAAAATTATAAAAATTATTTTTAATAAAAATGATAATATTATATTTTATGCAAAGAAAATAATTAAAATGTCAGGATTGTGTAAAAATTAATATAAAAATGATTTTTAATAAAATAGATATTATTTAGTTGGATGAAAAACTAATTAAGACAATTAAAATGTTACTAAGACATTGATTTGAAAATTTAGAAAAGAAAGATGTAACAAATTGATGCTACAAAAAAAAAGATGCCAAAATTAAACAAAACAGTTTATAAAAAAAATACCAAAATGAAGCTAAACATTTAGTAGTAAAATTTTACTAAATGGGGCTTGGCTTTGATGTTGTCAAAATCCATCCAAATTTAAAGTGGAAACAGCATGGTTTAATTGGATAGTGATTTTAAGTTTTTAACCAATAGGGATAAAAACTCTCTACCTCCTAAGGAGTTGTTTTTTTAATCTACCTATTTGCTATATAAAAAGAGAAAATTTTGGCTGCAAAGTTAGAAAGGATTTGAAATGGTATCATCTGTGAGAAAAGATTGACTATCTCAGAAAACAGATTTGTATTTCAAAGAACTGTTAATCTACCTTGATAGTTTCAGGTGCAAAAGGGAAATTTTGTGCAAGGCCTCTATTGTATTTTGTACAATTGTAAAAGTATTTTGTCATTTTAATAAATATTTGTTTCTTTACAAATTTTAGTTTGAGTAAGAGTCTTTTCTTTTTCATTTGCACCTCTAAAAAGAGGTAAGAGATTTAAGGCCTCCTTTCCCTCCTCTTCTCTTTTTCTTCATTTTTTTTTCTTTTTAAAATGTCAAAAAAGAAAATATTAACATGAATGGTTTTTGAAATAAGCCTAACTACATCCTAATATTAAAGGTAAAACAGAAAAGGAAGTAGCCATAATTTAACAATAAAATATCATAAAATTATAAGCATTTCTTAAAACATTTTATTTGATATAATCTATCCTGAAATTGATAGTTCAAAAAGACAAATAAAGAAATTATATTGCATAACCAAAATAATCAATGCAAACACTATCATATATTTTCTTTTCTTTCTTATCTATTATCCTTATGCAAACTGTTCCAAATAAATCAAAAAGAGTCATAATAATCTGGTAAATGCCAAAACTGCTATTTTCCTTACAGTAAAATTATTGCTTTATCTAAAGATTTCTAATTGTGATAATAAAAATAAAGGATCACTTGTAAATATTCTAGCAAATAATTATTTTATCAAACTGACAATAAAACTTATAATAGTTCATCTGATACAAATAATAGCATGCATATTTTAAAATCATAGTAATTAATAAAAATTCAACTGTACCTGTAAACAATTATGAATGACTTAATAGTTGAAAAGAACAGCTTTGAGAATGGTATAGAAGAGCGCATGCAATTGAATCATTCTTTGCTTAGGAGTTATCACATAACAAAAATCAAAGAAAAGAAATAAAATAAATGTTTCCTTTGGTTTTCAGTTTTAAAAAAGGACTAATTTTTATAAAATTAAACTTTTTACAGGTTTTAGTAAAATAGGATTAAGTGTGAAATATTAAGCAATATTTGTTTATACTTTAGCATTTTCCCAGTTTTCTATTTACATTAACAAAAAACAAAGTGTATATCCCCGCAAAATGTTTACTTCTGCATTCTACAGCACATACACACACACACACACACACACACACACGTGTATATATATATATATATATATATATATATATATATAATAATAATTACAAGGATAAGCATCACTGTGATATTTGTCAATCATTTGTCTTAAGAATCTCACTTATATTTCCAAAACAAATGCTTTATAAATATTATCCTCATATTTGTATTGGCACATTTGTAATCTTAAAGTTCAGTTTTAGTATCTTTGCTTAAAAGTTACAAAATACACAAGCAAACAACCTAAAATTATTACATTTACACTAGTTGAAAATAAATTTAATAGTAAAATACACAGAATATTTTTCAGGTACGTTATGCATTTATAAAACAGTACAAGTTTCTTTTACAAAAGAGTGAACACAGTCTGATAATCTAATGAAGAATAAACAAAAGACACACTAAAAATAATTATATGCAGGCCATAATGAAAATAAGGAAAATGGTAAATGTCAGTGAATTCAAAATATAAATTTTATCCTGCTGAGATTACAAATGGTTGCTACTGCTGAAACTACTCAACACTCAAAAAAGTACTTTTTAGGATAGTGTAATTGTGTCTGCATGTTAAGAATATGTGCTAAGGTTAACAGATCTACAACATATAAATAAAAAGTGCTTAAAAAATCTAATTTCTAAAAAGAATATTTTATGCAATTATAACTTCAAAAACATTATCAATGTTTATAATAGCAGTGATAGTTTGATGATTTGATTAAAAAAAGTTACGAAGGTAACAGATGTAAACCATAATTTAAAATTGGAATTTCTCTTAAATAGTAAATTTTTTGATCAATTTAGAACTTTAGATATAATCTGTTGATTATTCATCCTATACTTCAATACAAATTTTTAATCCACAAAATATTTGATAAATAATTTACTTCTAATTGTAACTTTTTTCCAAAGTTCAGTTTTATTTATTCTCTTTTGCCACTTTACTCAACATCTTTTATTTTACTGTCTCAGTACAGATGGAAACTTTCCTCTTTTCAAAAATCAAAAACCTAACTTGCTTACAGAGCAGAGATATTTGATCCTTAAACTGGGAGCAACCTCATTCAGGAACATTAAAATATTTCCCTCAGATATTTTCACTACTCTGATTCCATTACTGATGTTAGGAATGGTTCTGGCAAATCAGCTGCCATCATACCACTCACTTACCACATTACAAAAACAAGAAAATCAAATTAACAAATAAATAAAATAAGAAACATGTTGAGTAACAAAAGCTAAACATTCAAACTTTTCAGCTCTTGTGGTTTACTTGGAACTGGGATTTTAGTGAGCCACAAAGAATAAATCTTGATGTCATTACTTTATATCATGCACCAACAGATGGTTTTTTTATCATATTCCATTTATTTATTATTTTTTATTTACTTTTGCCATGAACACTTCAATTTTTATTATTTTGGAGAATTTTTCTGGCTCTCATATAGAAAATACAGTTTTTAAAACCTCTCAAAACTTTTCTTCTGTTTCAGTTAAAGCAAACAAATAAGAAATTCAAATTTAATCATAACTCTCATATACCTTTTGTTTTAAGTAACCCATTTTTTTGTTATTTCAATGCACTTTTTACTTAAAATCACATTGAAAATATGCTTTTTTTAAAATGTGTAACAATAGTGCTTTTTAAAATTTGTTGGAAACTAAAAGTAAGCTTATAAACACACATTTTTAATATTTAATCCTGATTATCATAAAAACTGTTTTACCTACAAAATATACTTTTTATGAACTTACTGTTTTTACATTATAGATAACAAATATATAAATATTCTATGATAATCTTAAAAAATTTTATTCATATTTTCAATTAAATAAATGACATACATAATATTATATTGATAATTGGACAATGTGTGTATGCTTGCATATTTGCATCTCTGCGCATGTATACCTATGTATGCATGTATGTACATGTTTGTATATCTCTGTTTGCATATGTTTACATATGTGTGCATGTGAAATATTAATTGAATATTACAATAAAGCACTCAGGTCTATTTCAGTAAAGCATTATGTCTTATTCATTTGAAAAACACTGTTCAATTATCATAATGACAGTTTTATGTAAATTGGTATCTGTTCTGTTAAAAGCTTATCATAACAAAGTAGGTAGTTGAAGTAACTTACATGGTTAGATTGATTCCAGTCTGACAATTTATCTCTGAAGGTAATGTCCTAAATCTGATTTTATTATGCAAATCAATTACAATATAATTGGTGCTAACCAATTGATGAAAGCATTTTCAGTGTATGATTATATTTATATGATCAATATATTAACTGAGTTTTAGCATCAAATATCTATCTCTGTTGAAAATATTGATAACTTGTTTTGGGAGTGTTAGGCTACAAAGTGCAACATAAACTTTTATAAACACTAATTTATTATTCCTTAACATTCTACAACATTTATCAGTTATTGATTTTGGTTAACTTTTCTGTTCTTTCAAATTTAACATTACTTGCAGCAGTTTTTATTGCTTCCAAGAGATCATCTTTCTCTGAATAGTGGTTTCCATTTTTGTATATATCTGTTTTAATGATCAGTCACAATTTTTCTGTTGGATTAATATCAAGTAATGATTTAATCAATTTGAAAAATATATTTATTAAAATTCTTTCCTTCAGCCTTTATTTACTATTTTCAAATCATTTATATCATATATTTAACAGCTCCTTGATATACATATCAAAATGATATGAATCGTAACCTTGACAAACTTTTGAATTTTGTTTTGCTTTTCTTTCTATTAAAAGATAACTGGAGCAGAAGATAGAATTAAAAAACAAAACTGCATTAATTCAATTTTAATGTTTTGTATTCAGCTTTATCCACTTATAATTCATGGGAAATTTATTTTTTTGTATTAATTACCATTTAAATTTTTATAATGTTTGTTAAAGATTCCAAATATATACTTAATACAAAAGAGAAATTTACAATATGTATAATTTATAGTTAAAAATTTTATTTTGATACAAAGTTTTGCTATGATTTCAAATGTGAAACCAAGATTCTGAAAAATTTGCTGGTTTTTCTATTTAGTTCCAATTTTTATCAATCAATTTAATTTATTTTTTCTATTTCTATTTCTCAATGATGATGATGATTTACAAAATGTAAATAAAAAGAAAATTAAAAGAAAATCACTAAATGTTTTCTATTTATCTGAAAATGACAAACCTGAATAATTTTAAAAAGCATTTCTTGTTTTATTTTTCAGCGTTGTGCTGGTGTATTATGCAATCCATTCAGGAAATGCCTCATCTTGGGTATGACGATAAATTACATCCGGCAGCAAGGCCTCTGATCAGGTGATTTTGAGGAGCATGGAACGACCTCTTAATTGCTGTTGTTCCCAGGTTCACCCTGACCTAGGGTGGTAGCATCTGCTAGTTATGTTATGGGCAAGTAGCTAAGCCCCAAACTGGGGTCAAAATACTATGAAAGTGTGAAGATAGGTTTTTATAGTAAAAATACCAGTAATACATTTTTTGAAAAACTTATTACCAGCAATACATTTTTTGAAAAAAAAAATATTACCATCAATACATTTTTGAAGAAAATCTTATTGGCATTAAATAACCCATTGAAGTTGATATGCTGTATAAAAAAAAAAAATTAAACTAAACCAGGAAATGCTAGATGACATGTGTCAATAAAGAGATTTTTTCTAAGAGAATTTGATCTGGAGTGAGCCAGGTGCATCAGAGAGTTGATCTGGAAGGTGACCACATAGATTCATGTCTCACAAGTTATTATTAACTGCCTCTGATATATAAACAGGTGCCCAAAACAGCTGCAATTTGTATGTGCACATGTGGGGTAACAAGATGACAGAAATTGCTCCATCCAAGAAGGAAAAGACAAAAGAGTCTCTCAAATCTGCACAAGAAGAAAATCCACGTTAGGAGAAAGCCCCCAAAGCCACACACCCTCATGCTGATATTAATTGATTGTCCAGAGGTGAATGAAAAATAATTTTATGTATGAAAGATTTAGTCTTGTTTTCTTATTAGTCTTTACAATGATAACCTCATATTATGGTGCTCATCAACATGGGTGAAGAATCCACAATAACTGCATGAGGTAAACTGAAAATGACAACAATATGAAAGTGAAAGAAAAGTAAATTATGAATACACTTTACTTAGGTAAGTGGCCTTTTATTTGTTTTTGCATTGTCATATTCTCTTGTTGGAGCACCAACATTTTAGTGAATTTGTTAAGATTATAAAGGAAAAAATAAAGAATGATGTTGAATTAGTCACCAGTGTGTTGAGGACCAATTTCTTTATATTTTTAAGAAAGAGACTGGCAGGTGGATGGAGTGGCTGAGGGAAATGAAGCCTTATTTCATATTAGTTAATGTCTCAGATGAACAGAATGTTACATGTGGTGGTTCTTACACCACAGAGTTTTGCCCCTCCATGAGACAGTCACTCTTAAATGGCCCACTGCACACCAGAAGTATAAATGGCAACAGTTTGATGAGGATGTGAGCAATATTTTAAGAAAGGGGATGCAAACAGCAGATTATATATAATGATGACTATCATCATCATCAATTATGCATCAGAAAGATTCATCTATGTTCAAAAGGAACATAAGAAAGAACCCAGAAACAACTGATTCACCAGCTAAGATTAGAGCATAGATCCCTAAGGAAACAATATAAAAGAGCAAATGAATTAGAAAGATCACCTCTTTCAAAACTTTGAGACACATTTGTTAGAATTTTTGGATATGCAAAAGTGTGCAAGAGAGGGCTAGAAAAAGAGCAACTTTTATTTCAAAGCCTTTTGGTTTTGTGAAGCCATTATTTGGTGACAAAGGAATTGGTAATCTGGAGTGTATGACTGAAGAAGTAAATTCTTTTCTATGAAAGACACTCAGTGACCAAAAGATAGAGAAAAGAATGCAACAGTACACCCTGAACCACCAAAAACAACTTTTGACATGAGGGCACCAACCTTGAAAGAATTAAAGGAGGTCATATTGGCAGTTAGATCAGCTTCAGACCCAGGACCCAGCTGTGTGCCCTATATTGTGCATAAGTGATGTTGAATGTTCAAGTACATCTCTGAAAAAGAGAAATTTGGGGGAGAAATAGAGTTGTAAAGCAGTGGATGTTTGCCAATGCAGTGTAGGTTCCTAAAGAAGAAAACTTTAAAGTAACTGAACAGTTCAGAAAAATTCATCTGCTGAACATGGACAACAAGATCTTCTTCAACATCATGTCCCAACAAATTATCTTGTTGTCAACAACTAACATAAATACTTCAGTACAGAAGTGTGGGATTGCAGGGATCCCAGGTTGCCTGGAGCATATAAGCATGATTATGCAGCTCCAAAAGGAAGCTAAAGAAGGTAAGAGTTGTCTAGTTGTACTGTGGCTGGATTTCACTAATGCAATGGATTGATTCAACATAAATTAGTTGAGGAAGCACTAAGAAGATATCATGTCCCAATTTTTGTATGGAATCTTATACAAGACTTTTATAATGATTTCAATATAAAGACAACTTCCAGTATGATATCTTCTGATTGGTTTCAGCAGGAAAAAGGGATTATCAGTGAATGTATGATTTCAGTAATATTATTCAAACTATGAACATGTTTGTAAAATCAGCAGAAATTGAGTGTTGAGGTCCATTGATGAGAAGCAAAGTACAATAACCTCTGATCTGTGCATATATGGATGACCTGACAGTTACTACATCATCTTTTCCTGGATGTTGGTGGATTTTACAGGGTTTAGAAATGATAATGGCTTGGGCAAGAATGGAGTTTAAACCAACAAAATTATGATAATGAGTATTAAAGAGAAACCAGTTAAGTATCTGGAAAAAATTTTCAATTTAAAAGATGTAAGTGCTATCCAGAAATATCTTATAGACCTTGAAGCAATGTTGAGCAAAGTGGACAAGTTGGGGCTGCCAGGCTGTTTTAAAGCATGGATATATCAATATGCCATTTTGACAAATATTTTGTGATCCTTGATGCTATTTGAAGTGGCATTAACAACAGTTATGAGTGTGGAGGAAAAGATTGGCTATTTGCAAAAATGGCTCAGCCTAACAAGGAGTTTGAACAGTGCTGTAATATCAAACACATTGCAACTCCTCTTCAGAGTATTATTTGACAAATTTAAAGTGGCAAGAACAAGGTAGGTGATTCTGTATCTGTATTCAAAAGATCCTAATGTTCTAGGAACAGGAACAGAGGTTCAAACAGGGAGAAAGTAGAAAGCATCAGAGGAGTTAAGTACAGCAGAGCAAAGATTAAGCTTCTTATAGGAATAGTGGTAGTGGGCTGACCAGGCCTAGGCTACTGTCCTAATCCCTGCAGAAGAGAAAAAAGGAACAATCAAAAATGCTGTCTCCAGTATGAAGTGAGAGCAGGAGTGGAGAAAATTAGAGCCAGTAAAATGGAGTTCTTAAGTCAGCAAGAGACCTGGACAAAATGGGAAAATTTCCTGGTCAGATCTCTGGTATGCCAATCTCGGTAACATAAGTTGCCTTGTGCAGGCAGTATATGACACATTACTTAGCCCTGCAAACCACACCACTTTTTCTGTTCTACCTGAAGGGAATATTGAGTGGTTTCTCCAAGACATTGAGTGAGGGGCATTACTAGTGGTGCTATGATAAAGTTTTAAGAGCAATTAGAGCAATAGTCTCAAGGAGTCTTCAAACAAATAGATATAAGTCTAATAAGAAACTGATAAAATTTTTCAGAGCAGGGGAAAAGGTAAAGATACTACAAAGGAAGAAAACTTCAGTTCTAGGACTGGCAAATGAAAGTAGATATAGACAGGCAGTTAAAATAAATAATATAGACACATTTATGTCTGGACATGATTATCTATTCAGATAAAACCATGTAAGTCATCATGTTAGAATTAACAATTCCTTGGGAACAGAATATGGATGAAGCCCATGAAAGGAAGTTTGGGAAATATTTGCATATTGTAGAGGAATGCAAAAGTCTAGGTTGATGAGCTTAGTGTGTACCAATTGAAATCTGATGCCGAGGCTTTGCTGTATGGTCACTTTGCAAGATGCTGTCAAAATTAGGAGTAATGTGCTTGGAAAAAACCAAGGCCATTTGCTTCTTAAACACTTAAAAGCCAAAGTGATTGGCAGTCAGCATGAAAGGTGGGGGAAAATTGTAGTTGATATTTAGTAGGCTATTTTTAGGGTGGGGTCTCGAAATTGGTCCTGTGTATGAACTAAAACTACATCCAACAATGTAGTTTCAATTAGAGGACAGAATTAGGGTATCCTGAAGCATTGTTACATATAGGCAATCTTTGACTAACTTGTTTGCTCCTCATCAAGATTATGGTCTACTTTTATAGAAGAGCATAGAAACTGGTGGACCAGAAATTGTTCCTGATTATAAAATGCCAGAGGAGTTGCAGTGTGAGAGGAGCTGTAGCTGACAGATGACACACAAGTCAATATGCAATCAGTAGCAATCAGAGGGAGTATGATGTTGAAAGATCAAAAAACCCCTAATGATCCTTGGCTTTTTAGAATGAATAAAACCAAAGACTGACATGACAAGCTCTGAATATAGCGATTTGGGAGTAATGCGAGGATGCAAAAGACTCTCACACACATTTCATAGCTCTGGCTAACATTAAGCAGGGTAGGAGTGAGAATATGTACCCATGCATGGAGAGACTATTAGACATGGCTGAAAAACTTATGTAGTGACAGGTCAGGGGGACATGATGATACAGAAGCAACTTAGGGATTTATTCATGTAAAGACTGGAAGATGTAAAAATAAGTAAAGCAGTCCTTAGAAGTGAGCTGAATTTACTGGAAGAGTCTTATCAAAAGGTGATAAACAAAAATAGATTAAAAATTAGATGAATAGGAAAGCTTCCACAGGTGGCAATAATAACTTAGACAGATGTAGTGGATAGCGGATGAATTGTCATTGGTAGTATAGTGGGGACATTAGCAGTGAGTTTACCCAATGCCAGAATGTTGTCAGCTGGCAATATTGCATTTTGATTTTTGAGTTTCTGTCGTATTTGTATATATGTATCTTATGGCTTATGACAGTGTAGGAATGCCATGTATATATATATATATATATATATATATATATATATATGCAGCATAATTTACAATTTGTTTGGTGGATAGTTTAATGAACAATTTCTATGGCCAATGTTTTTGTTTTTCTTGGAAAAATGTTCCCTTTGTTCTTCAGATTCTAGTTGATAAGAGCTGAAGAATTGACCAAAACATTTTGTTAACAGCAGAAAATATGATGATTTGCATGCCAAAACAATGTTGGATATTAGTTTCCAAATCATATGTATTCCCCTTTTTTAGCTTAAATACAAAATAATTGATGGCTTGGTTCTAATGCATTATTATATAATTCTTCTTGTGTGTTATGCCTTGCCATTACCCCAGATAAGCAATGGGCCATTCTGTGATTGTGATAAAAACAGAAAAAAAGATATTTTAGAAATGCTGTTTGGTTTTTATGAGAAAAAGAAATCAGACATAATAAGAAAGGGGGGCTAGAAAATGCAATGACCCCCTCTCATGTGTTTAATATCTGCTTCAGAGAAATAGAAAATCTTGTCAATTTTGAATCTTTTCATTTGTATTCTTTTACTTCTTTAAATATTGACCTGAAATCAAACTTATGATTGTTATTGCAATATTTTGTTAAAGTCATTTTGCTTATATATTTAATGAAACAATAGTATAATTTCCATGGATATTTTATATTCATGAAACTCACAAGGAGCTTATTCAATCATTAACTTAAGAATTATGATTTATGAGAAATTCCAAATAAGATGAAATCTTCAGGGCTACTGCTATTAAAGAATTATAAAATAGATTATTTGTTTTTGTTTTTTTGTCCTCTGTAAATTAACTTCAAATTAATTTGTGTTTTACTGTAAATTCCATTTGTGCCTTTATATCTCTGAATTCAACTCAGCCATTTAATGAAATCTAATAACAAATGATAATTTTTTAAAATAGTTAACTTGACAGAAATTCTGTTTTCTATCTTGTTCTAAAGTGTAAATATGATGTTTATTTTCATTTAGCCTTCAAATTCTACTTGTATTTTGTATGAAAATAATTCCTATTAAATGGACATATATGGTTATTACAGTAATGGCATTAAAGATGAACTGAGGATTTCATTCTTATTTCATTCTTATTAACACAAAATTAAAATCTTTTGAAAATTTAATTAATTTCATTTTCTTTTTTTTCAAAATAATTAGGAAATATTTTCATCAGCAATAATTGTATGAATATATTTTAGTGTTCCCATCATTTTCTAGTGTTCTTTGTATGGTTAGAAATAACATGTAAAAATAATTTTCTAAGATCTTTATTGATGTATAAAATTGCTATTTTATTCTATAACTATGCTACTTTATTTTATAACTAGTTTAAAATCTGTACTATCAAGTGGTATTTAAGCTAGCTCCTGTGGAGGATTCTTAATTGGGCGTTCATCATAATAGGTAGGGATAGACAACAATAAACTACAGAAGAACTCAAAATTGATTGCTGCATTTAAGTGTTGCATTAATATTTAAGCTGATCTTTTAAAAGTTCAATGATAATTCTTCTGCCACCACTTAATTTGAAGACAATTTGATGTATGTAGCTCCTTACTTTCTGTACAAACAATTATTTTTATTTCATTGGTGACTTTTGCTGGATTTTGCAGTTAATTTTGATTATTCCCAAATTTATTTCAAAGTTATAAAAGTGGTTATCATACAAAAAACTTGTCATAGAATGTCATGTAAAAAAATTGACGAAACAATTACAGTAATGAAAACTTGGGAATCTAAAATTTCAGGATTATCAGTTCAGATCAAGCTTGGAATGTTTTTAATTTGTTCATGGAGTCTGCCTGATTCCAAAATGCTATGTTTAGGAAAGAGCATATAATAATGTGGTATGAACAACAGCAATACACTCAAACCCTTAGGCAGGATGACATGAAACTTTGTGCTAAACATCAACAGCTTCCAAACGGTTTCATCTACCCAATTTTACTCACAAGGCTTGGGTCAACCTGTGGTAGAGTTTTCAGGTACTTCCCAACAGTGTTCCTCACAGGGTTCATCTCCCCAAGATAAATTAATCATCTACTAAATAAATCAACCATGGTGAGATTTGAATCTGGGTCTCATGGTTGGAACATAACTGTAACCACTTAGCCCTGCACCCATTGCAGCAAAAATCACTCCTTTACATATGCTCTGTATATATTTGAGTCTAGCTAATTACAATAGACTTCTAACAGTAAACATCAATATGGTGTTTTAAATGTCATCAAAACAAATGTAACATTGATTACTGTTAAATATTCATTAATTCTATATTTCTGCATTTTTTATTTTATTGAATTTCTTCATTATTACAATATATTTCTATAATCAAGCCACTTAGTATCCTTCAAATATCCACACACTGACTTACATTTTTTCCAGCAGGTCAGGCTTTTTTTTAAGTACTTATAAATGAAACTGGATAAATAATGTGGCTTATATTATGTTTTCAGTTTATGCGTTTCATCTTTGTACTCAGGGAAAGATTTGAAATTTTTGTTTGTATTATAACAAATGTGTGTCATTAGACTTTAATCCCAAATATATGAAATGGATAGAAAAAAAAAACAACTAAATTCACAATTCTAATTTGATAACCTCAGTACAAAAGAACAAAGATAAGATTCAAATTTAGCATTAAACAAAGAACAAAACTGATTAATTACCCTACCACAAGTCAAAATTAAATAATAATTGATGAATCAAATAGTTGCAGAGTATTAATTATCAAACAAAATTCATTTTTGATTGGTTTTATTTCAGTTTATCACTGAATTGTTGCATTTTGTACTATTTAGTATTTATTTTTAATGTTATATACTTAAGGCAAATTTCTAACAAAACCCTAATTTTAACCAGTAAGGTCTTAATGTCTTAATGTAATATTTGCAAAAAGAAAAAAATCTGTACAAAGAAAATATTGAATTCTTTGAATGTTTCAACAAAGAACTTTTGTCACTGATAAACTAGATGATGATTTAACCTCTTTTTCATTTTCTTTTTCTCTAAAACTTCCTTGTTACTCACATGTTCAGTCCATGGCATCCTCAGCATCCTTTTTTAGAACCACATTTCTGTTGCCTCAAGTCTCATCTTCATCTATCCAGCATTCACTGCTATATTGTAGGATTGATATTACATAACAATTCAGTACTCTTTCCTCTGTTTCTAATGAAATTTTTCTGTTACTTAATACTTTGTTTGGTTTTTGATAAGCATCTTTTGATATTCCAATGCACCTTCACATTTCAATGTCACATTTTCAGTTAAAACTCAGATTCCCAGATACTTAAATTTTCATATTTGCTTAATTTTCATAGTTTGCCTCTTGGGCAGTTCCTTTTTCTAACAATCACTTATTCTGTCTTGTTGCAATTGGTGTTTAGTCCTTTCTTCTTGCTTTCTTTTACTACCTTCTATGTTTGCCATCAATACTGTGTCATTTGTATATCCTTGTGTTGTTTAAATTGTGGCCACCAATAATGAATCCTGGTAGAATTTTTAATTCTTTCAGAACTGCTCCACTGTAAAGGTTAAATAAATCTGGTGAGAAGATACAATCTTGTATTTCAGTCTTTTCTATTTGATTGTATTTATTGAATTCATTTTCTATCTATGTACAGTTAGTTTTCTGCTAGTATAAGTTCTAGATTATTCTAATATTTTTCACAAATAAAGCAAGATTACTTAAGAGTTTGACCAGTTCTTTCTGTCATATTTTTGTCAAACGCTTTTGTATAATCTATAAAACATAGCTATACATCCTTCTGCAATGGTTCTTTCTGATATCATTCTGTGCATAAATATTACATTCCTTATTCAATGTCTTTAAGAAAACCACACTGCTCTTGTCCTATTTCCAGTCTAATTCTGCTGTATGCTCTGTTCATCAGAATTTGGATGATCAGTTTTATTATGTGACTCATTTGTCCAATGGAGTTCAGATTCATTTGACCTTTTGATCTAATGATCTTTAATCATCATTGAAACACCAATAATTCAAGACTCATGTAGGCAATAAGAAAAAATTCAACTTTTTAACATCTTTATGTAAAGTTGTTAAAGAGTGATGGATCTTTTGCAATTTATTGGCAGTTAATAACAGCGAATGTACAGCTAATGGTTATTGTCATGGAAAATGAAATCTGTAAGTTGAGTTCAAATTCTCATTTAGTTTACTGAATCCATCTCTTCTTCTGTGAGTTATGGGATAGAGCAAGATAGATTGGGGGCTCTCTAAACTTGGGTGGCAGCTAGTTTAGGAGAAGGATAACTTTGAATTCAAAACTGTCAACAAGGCTATATTGAAACTCATTCAATTGCCTTGACCAAGGAGTATTGGCAATTCACATTCACAGATAATAAAGAAAAAGGAGTCTATGGAAAGTCATAAGCCTGAACAAACATAGCATCTAAAAAAAAAAAAGTGACTTGAAAGCAGTAGTGTATTTTATTTAATATCCTTGGTGATTATGACATAATTTCTGAAAAAATAGAAAAAGTCATTTTATCATAAATCCTGTTCAAATAAATGTCTTTTCTGCTTAAAAGAAAATGACAAAATAGAGTATTGAAAAGCAAATAATTAATCTTTTCACCCAATAAATAAGTTAGTGTGATGGAATTAGTAGAAGGGGAATGGTGTTTATTTGGAGTGTAACAACTTGTTAACCTCCCTCCCCCATGGAAGATGATACTGTTAAGGATAATGGTAGTATGGTGGACATAGCATGGAGAGAAATGCTTTTCCCTAATGTATGTTTGTTCTTATTGAAATGGGAGAATAGAAGGAATAAATGAAGTTGTTGTAACTGTATATATATATATATATATATATATATATATATATATGAAGCCTAAGAATACATTTACAACAAACATGGATAACATTAAGAAAATAGATGCAAGATATTCTGCAATACTTTGTTAGAATAAAAAAATACTGTAAGTTACAAATGTGTGTAAAGTACTTCAAACCCAGTGCAAAAGGAATTTATTTATAATGACTCATTTCAGCAGTGAAAAGTTAACACACACACACACACACAAGTGGATATTATATTGTGCACTTACTTTGAAATAATTTGATCCTATTTTCAAAATTTTATTCTTTATGCTGAGTCATTTGACAATGATTTTGCAGAGATTTTCTATGAAGGAATATTTTTGAAAAATCTATCAATTTTAAAGTGATGTATGATTAACTGTAGTGTAATTTAGTCCCTTTGAATCAGTACAACAAATCAATTGTTTTTAGTACCAAATAAAAGTAAAAATCTTACAAAAATGCTGCTTCAAAAAAAGAAGAAAGTTAAATTTAATCTGCTATTCACATAGCAAACAGTCATTTATTTGGCAGTAATAAACAATATGCAGGCAAATAGAATGAAAATGGAAAAAATCTTTCATCCTCCTCCTCCTTCTAAATAAGAAAATTCATTTGATGATTTGCCCTTTATGGTAAGGAGTACTGTTTAGTTATTTAAAAAATAACTCAGTAATTTTTGTTTACTTCCAAAAAGATATTTGTTTATGTCACACTGATCTTATCTTCTAATGGACATATAATCAAGCTATCAGAAAACAATGATATTTTTTTTACAAATTATTCTTATCACTTAAAGAAAAATATAATTTTCCAAAGTGTTTTTCTTCTTTATTTTTTGCTTTATTTAATTTTTCTTGCTTCTCATTAAATATTGCCATTGGTTTATTATTATGTACTGTCAGTATAGACATCATTTATTTTTTACATGAAGTTTACATGAAGAATTTTATGTCACATGTTTCCATTGCTATTCAAAAAAAACACTGACTCTTACAGAGATTAATCTATTTAGTTTGAAAACCAATTTTTGTTTTAGTTTTTTTTTTTTTTCCTTTTTTTAAGTATTAATACTGTTAAGAATATAAAGCCAAACTTTATGACATTGTTTTATAATTGAGATTTCTTTTTCACTGTTTTTATTTCTCTTGCTGACAACCCATAAAAATGATGAAAAACAATCTGCTCCAAATATGACACAAAATTATTTTAGTCAGTCATAAAAAATAATTTATATCATAAAGTTTACTTCAATTTAATTCATGATGGTCATCATGTATCCAAAATCATTTTAATTGTACTTCCATACTTTTTTTCCCATGAATGTCACAGTTGATAGAAACATGGAAGGAAAAGATAAAGACAGAGAGAGGAAGACCAAAAAAAGCAAAAAGAAAAAACAATCCAGTCAAAAGTCTAGCCCAACTGGGGTGGAAGGAGTGAACAGAATAGACATCCTTCCCTCAGCCCAACATATGTCACCTCTGGTAACTAACACTGAGGAAAGCATTTCACTGTCAAAAGCAAATAGACTTTGTAGTTTTCAGCTTTAAAGTCAAAGAGAGAAAGAAAAGTAAAGAATACTTTTGTTTATTTTCTCTTGAAATTTTCCTACTTTTCTTTATTTGCCATCACTTGACTGATTCCTTTAAAAGACTGAGAAATAACAAAATGGTTGTAATATTTGGGGTTTAGTGTCTTGTTTCTTTTTAAATCTATTTTTATATCCATTATACATTTTTAATGTATTTTTATTTTGAATAATTTCACATTTTTTATTTTTATTTTAATTTACTATTTTCAAATTCCCTTTCAGTGTTTTCATTGTTTGTATTTATTTATTATATTCTAACGTGTATCTTATGCAGATGATATTTAAAAATGTAAAATCTACCTATAAAATCTTCATAGTCATAGGTACAGAATTGCAATGTGATCCTGTAATTTTATAAAGACCAAGTGTCAATGAAATCGCACACGAGTGTTTCATGCTTCTAGGCTTTGCAAAGAATTTGGTGAATTAATAAAAATTAAGGATATCAACTGTTGTGAATATGGATTATCTCCTCTTAGATAATCCAAGCTATAAAAGCTGTATACTTCCGCTGTCAAGTCAGATGAGTAGTAGTATTGAGTCAGTAGTTCATTTTTGAACAGACTGCTCAGTTTGAACTCTCTTCCTACGGGCGGTAAAGCCGGCCCTGAACCCGTTTATGCGGGTTCAAATGGGCTATATTTTGGCCGAGCCTAATGGCTCGGGAATGCCCACGTTAAAAAGGCCTTGTGCCACATGACACCCTCGTGGGGGGGGGGTTTGACTCAATATCGATGAGTAGTAGTATTCTAACCTGAAGGAGGCTACGCCGAAGCGGAGTCTCCTTCGGGAGGTAAAACCGGCCCTGAACCCGTTTATACGGGTTCAAATGGGCTATTTTTTGGCCGAGCCTAATGGCTCGGAATGCCCACGTTAAAAGGCCTTGTGCCACATGACACCCTCGTGGGGGGTGACTCAATATCGATGAGTAGTAGTATTCTTAATTGAATAAACGATTACTAGACAGAATCTCTTGTCCTGTTTTCATTACATTTTATTCAATTAAGAATGGAACAATTTATGCGACCTGAGCGACTTACCACAGATCCAGGAAGCGATTCAGCCGACAAGTGCTGGAAACATTGGCGGGTGACATTTACAAATTTCATCGAGGTTCTACATCCAGAAAGACCGGGACGTCCCATCAATAAGCGTGCGCTCCTAACCAACTACCTGTCTCACACAGTCGACGAAATTATCTCTGATTGCGTTACCTACGAAGAAGCAATCAATGTACTGAACGCTACATACATAAAGCCCCAAAATGAGATATTTTCTAGACACCTACTTGCGACTCGCCGACAAGAATCAGGCGAGACATTGGACCATTTCCTTAAGAGCCTTCGGACACTGAGCAAAGATTGCAGCTTCTGCCCAATGACGGCATTAGAGGCCCAAGAGCTACACATTTTGGACGCCTTCATTAACGGCTTACACAATACTCAGATAAGACAACGTCTTCTTGAGAATAAGACCCTTACACTTAGAACAGCTTACGAGCAAGCCTATATCTTCGAAAGTGCTATACAGCAGTCTAGTTCTTATTTACAGCCAGACACCGTGGGCGCCGCGTTAAACCCACCTGTTCTTACTGTCCCCCCCTCATGACGATAGTCCGACGAAGCTTCAAGAACAATCGGTCACTGCCGCTTTAAAAAAGGACACTTGCTATTTTTTGCGGCTTATCTAAACACCTACGAGTCTCATGCCCTGCCAGAGATACTCGTTGTCATAAATGTGGAAAACTTGGTCATTTTTCAAAGGTATGCAAGTCTTCTAAAACTCTATACAAATCCACTCGTCAAAATACTTCTGCAACTTTAGCCGCCTCCCCCGACTGCCTTTCAAAAACTATTGTAAAAGTGAAAATTAACGGGAGGTCTACAAATGCCCTGCTCGATACCGGGAGCTCAGGAAATTTTATCAAAAAAGCTTGGTAAAAACCAACAAATTGTATTTTGTCCCCTCCCCCAGCAGAGTAACAATGGCAAACGCGTCATTGTCTGCGCAAGTAAGTGGTTATTGTTTGGTGGACTTACTATTTAATGACGTCTCCTATAAAACCACTAAATTATCCGTAATGAAAAACCTTTGTTGCGAAATAATACTGGGACACGATTTTTTGCAGCAACACTCACAGGTTGAAATTCCGTTTGGCGGTTCAATGCCCGCATTGAAAATTTGTGGATTGGCGACAGCAAAAATCCAGTACCCGTCACTTTTCGAAAACCTAACTGAAAACTGCAAACCCATAGCAGTGAGAAGCAGACGTTTTTCTTATAATAATAAAAAAAAATTCATTGACTCTGAGATAAAAAGACTACTTGAGGAGGGTATAATTGAGCCTAGCAAATCACCCTGGAGGGCTCAGGTAGTTATAACCACTTCTAGCAACCATAAAAAGAGAATGGTTATAGATTACTCCCAAACCATAAATAGATTTACTCTTTTGGACGCCTTCCCACTACCCAGGATAGATGAAATGATAGGCAAAATAGCCAAATATCATATGCTTAGCACTCTGGACTTGAAAGGCGCGTACCATCAGATCGCCATTAGACCTAGAGACAAGCCATACACTGCTTTCGAGGCGAACGGTCGACTATATCAATTTCGCAGGATTCCTTTTGGCGTTACGAATGGGGTAGCCAGCTTCAAAGGATAGTCGACCAAATCATAACGGATGAGAAACTGGAAGGCACATTTGCGTACATCGACAACGTCACAGTATGTGGCCATAATAGAAAGGAACACGACGAAAATCTCAGACGGTTCATGTCCGCCGTCGATAAATACAACCTTACCCCTAAACGACGACAAATGCTCGTTTGGACTGGACAAAATAAACCTACTGGGGTATACCATAAGCAAAGGTTTTATGGCACCGGACGCAGATCGATTGAAACCTTTACTCCAGATGCCTGTCCCTCACAACCAGCCTTCCCTTCGACGTGCTATGGGCATGTTTGCTCATTACTCTCAATGGATTGCTTCGTTCTCAGAAAAGATACATCCATTGACACAAGTAGAGACGTTTCCTCTGTCCCATCAAGCCGTTGAGGCATTCGAGGGACTGAAAAAGGATATTGCGAAATCTGCAATTACAACAATAGACCAAAATATTCCTCTGGTTGTTGAAACGGATGCGTCAGACTGTGCTATTGCTGCTTCTTTGAAACAAGCTGATCGTCCTGTAGCCTTCTTTTCAAGGACCCTCTCACAGGCTGAACGACGACACCCCGCAATTGAAAAGGAAGCCTACGCCATAGTCGAGGCATTAAGAAAATGGCGACACTACCTGATCGGACGCCACTTTAAACTTATTACTGACCAGAAATCAGTTGCTTTTATGTTCAACTCTAAAACTACGAGTAAAATAAAGAATGCAAAAATAGCGAGGTGGAGAATTGAGCTATCTTGTTTCTCCTTTGACGTCAGCTACCGAACTGGCAAGGAGAACTTAACAGCTGATACACTGTCAAGAGTATGCTGTACGGCATCAAGCGGGGACATACTCCGAACGCTACATAACAATCTCTGTCACCCGGGCATTACTCGAATGGTTCATGCTGTGAGGTGTAGAAACTTGCCTTTTTCTCAGTGGAGGAGGTAAAAAGAATTACAAATTCTTGTCGAACGTGTGCTGAAATAAAGCCTCGGTTTTATAAACCCCAAACTGGCGTTTTAATAAAAGCAACACAACCGCTTGAAAGACTCAATCTTGATTTTTAAAGGACCGCTACCAAGCAAAACATAGGAACAGATGTATATTAACGGTTGTCAACGAATATTCACGGTTTCCTTTTGCCTTCCCTTGCTCAGACATATCGGCTGCTGCAATTATACAATGCCTCTGCTCACTATTCGCCATCTTTGGAGCCCCTGCCTATATACATTCGGACCGAGGGGCTTCTTTCATGTCAGAGCAGCTTCGGCAATTTCTACAGGAACGAGGAGTAGCTATAAGCCGGACAACTCCCTACAACCCTAAGGGTAACGGCCAATGCGAAAGATATAACGGCATTATTTGGAAGACCGTTCAATTGGCTGCCTCAAATAACGGATGTTCAATTGATAATTGGGAAAATCTCCTTCCTGTCGCATTATACACCATTCGTTCCCTATTGTGTACCGCCACGAATGCCACCCCCACGAAAGGTTTCTACCTTTTCAGCGACGGAGTTCGGCGGGAGCTTCGCTTCCATCTTGGCTCTCTCGACCCGGTACTGTGTTTCTGAGACGACATGCACGTTACACCAAGAACGATCCCTTGGTGGACGAGGTAGAACTTATAGAGGCGAACCCTCAGTACGCGCTGGTAGAGTCGACATGCAGATGGTAGAGAGTCTAATGTGTCTCTCAGGGACCTAGCACCGGCCGGGACGTACCCGGACCGTGGATAGCCCCTGAGGACAGACCCCCTGAGGACAGATCCAACTTGACGACACTGTCTCCGTTGACACCCCGTCAGACACTTCGGATGGCCAACACCTGAAACCCTGACAGATGAAGGGCTAGCCCCATCCAGAGAAGATGAACGGCCTGCTCCTCTGAGAAGGAAAATTTTGTATTTTAGAGCCCACAGACACACTGAAGAGCCTCCCCGTCTGACCACGACACTGTCTCCGTAGGGAGCCTGGACATTTAAGGACTTTCTTCCCTATCTGTCAAACACTTCTGATGGATTATCTCCTCTTAGATAATCCACCTGTAAACCCTGAGTCAGATGAAGTATTCTTAATTGAATAAACGATTACTAGACAGAATCTCTTGTCCTGTTTTCATTACATCAACTTTTGGAATCTTTGTTTTTGCATTTTCACAGAGTAGAGTGCTTGAGTAATGGTTGTAGTCTGTTCAACTCAAGGCTTCCACAAGCCTTGTTTATATTCACATTGTTCAACCATGTGCCATGCCTTGTACGTGGGTGGTTTAGTTCATTTCATGGATGGGTTACTGGTGTTGTTCTTATGGACATCCCTCTGTAGTTGCCTGCCCTACTTGACATGCATCCCAATCATGGGTTCACAAGGTGTTTGGGTTGTGGTCCATTGCAGGGATATCCTTGAGTACTTGTGTGTCTACCCCGCATTAGTTTGTGGTGGTCATGATGTTCTTGTACTGCAACGTGGTCCCTGGTTTGGTAGTGGTTGATTTGTTTGGTGTTGACTTTCATCAGCCACCCTCCATCATTGTGGAGATTTCCATCCTCTCTGAGCCATCTGTGAACTTCCTTTTCTGGTGTGGTAATCATACTCTAATCTGCACCAACCTGGACATTTGTTGGTTTTTGAATCGAGGGACCTCATTGGATCAATTCCCTATCAGGGGACAAATTTGGTGGGGGAGAATGTTGTGAACTGGTTATGGATTAGCTGTTCTCCTCATCTGATAATCTGTCAAGCTATAAATTGCCTATTATAGCACCTCCGCTCTCAACTCTCAGATGAACCAATCCCCAATATCTAGCTCCCTAAGTGGGAAAATGTATGCATTATAACACTTTTTATTCCTCATATGCCTTTTGACCATTACTGTCTCCTTATACTGGCTGATCTCACCCCATTGTTTATGAATTTTTGAGGGCTGAGAGATGGTCCTTTATCACACGGCTGTACAACATCATTGCTGAAGACATGCCCAGGTTTTGGATGGGGGTATTACTGTGTGTTAATAGGAATCTGGCCATGTGGTCATAGCACAGTTGTCTATAGCTGTTGGTGCTGTCTGCCAATATTTGCTTGGCCATTTTGATGGCCAGTTCTGCCTGTCCATTACTCTGGGGATAGTATGCTGATGATCTGCACTTTTTATTCCTCAATTATTGAGGAACATGTTACATACCTAGGAATCAAACAGTGGGCCCCTATTGGATGATATTTCTTCCGGGGCACTGTATGTGCAGAATCAATACCATAGAATGTCACATGCTGTTCTGGCCTTCCCAGATGACATAAAGAAAATTTCTACCTATCACATGTACCAATCTGTGTATCCCAGTATCTCATGTAATTTTTCCCATGCTGGTCAAAGAAATCTGTCACTGTCTTTTAGAATTCAAATTTTGGATTTGACAGTGGCATCAAGGCTTCACTAGGTTGTTACAATGCCATTATGTTGCATTGGGCTCTAGTCTGTTAAATACTCATGTCTAGCCAAATAATCATTGTCTGGCATTTGCCAGAATGCCATTAATGACCTGATGTGTGGAATGGAGTGACTCAAGTATTCTCCCTGTAGTTTTTTTGGTATGAGTATCTTGTTGTCCATTATCATGATGATAATGGATAACAGGATACTCATACCGAAAAACCTATGGGCAGAAGTACTTCAGTCACTCCATTGTCAATCTTTCTAGGCAGCATAATGCTTCTTTTATTGGCCAAAATTGGTGGATTATACTGAGACTTGGGGAATCCCTTCTCTATGTGTTCCATCAGGGACCGGCATTCCTTGTCCATAGCTGTTCCACTTGATTGCACTTAACTTTGGGTCTTGTTAATAGGTGGAATCAAATGCTGCCTTTATAGCACTGTTGATTATCTGTGCTGTATCTTTACTAGTTCTACCATCTTGTCTTGGTGTTGCAGGGTACCTTGATGTGCAATCTGGTGCGGCATTGAGTTTGTCGGGAGGTGCTTTATATGGAACTTGTATATTAATGAGTGTTCCTTGAGGTTGAATAGCTGTGGGTTGTTTATGGGCAAGAAATGGCTTGTTAATTTTAACACCTCCAAAATGAAATTGTTCACTTTTGATCATCTTACAGAGAGCATATTTTTGTTTTCCATCAGCATTGCTGTTGCTAACATCCAGGATAGTGACTCATTGAACTTTCTTGGGCTAATGTTTTCTATTGATATGGAGTAGAAACATTATATGGAATCAATTACTAGGTCTGTTGCCAGGAAAGTCTGTTCACTGTGTTGTACTAAATAATTTTCTTACCAGAATTTATCTCACACATTTTTAAGTCTACCTTTTGTCTATGCATTGAACATTACTGCAACATTTGGTCTGATGTTTCTGCTATGTATTTAGAGATTTTTCATAAAAACTGAAGAAGAATCTGCAATGTTATTAGTCCTGACCTTGCATCTTGATTTCAGTCAGTTTCTCACTACCATAATGCGACTTCCCTGGGCTTTTCTATAAACATTTTGATAGTATTTGTTCTAATGAGCTTTCCTCCTTGGTATCTCAACTTCATGAATTTAAGCGCAGTACTAGATTGACATCATGGTTTCATCATTTTACAGTTGAAATGGCTAGATGTAAACATATCTTCTATGCTAACAGTTTCTTCTCTCACACTTTCCACTTGTGAAACTCTTTTCCAACTTCTTGATTTCCAGTCAAGTTTAACCTTCAAAAATTTAATTCCGCTTCTTTTATTGTATTCTCCCTTTAATAGTATTTTTTCTTTTTCTTTTATTCTTTCATACTCAGTAACCCCCTTGTGTCTCAGTGGCTTTATTGCCTTACTTGGGATAAAATAATGTTGAAAATAATCATGTATATATTTATTTGTATGCAGAAACATTTGTGTGTGGTAGGATGCAAGTCTCTATACATGATCACACGTATAGATGCATAGTTGAACAAGTATGTATGTGTATATATTGGAATCTGTCTTTGTATACTTGATATTTACATATGAGTTTATGCACATTTAAAAATATATTTTTCTGTATACATAACAGAATATAGTGCATGTGAAAGGACTAAATATAAACTGCTAGAAGATGGAATCTATGTTTGCATGAAAAAATCTAGAAGGTGAGTTATGTATTGGCTGCATGAAAATTAACTGGCTATGGAAATTCAACTGTGTGGCTAGAAGTGTACTAAGAGCAAGTTGAAGGGACATAAAATAGCAACAGATAGTAAGGTATTATGATATCATAATGTAATGTTATAAATGAAGAAAAGAATGTGAGACCATTATGTAATCTCTTTATTTCTATATGGCAGTTAAAATGGGATGATTTCATTGTAAACAAATAAAAGATTTCAAACAATCAAATGTGGTCCTAGCAATGCATGTTGAGAATATCATGAACAGAGAATATGACAAATGTCTAAGTGTCAGAACCAATTAGAAAAGACAGCTGAAATTTATAGGACACATAATGAGAAAAGAAGATTTGAAGAATTAAACACTCCTAGTATATATCAAAAGCAAGATAAACGGAAAAGCAGTAAGTAACCAACTTGACAAATTTAAGCAAATGGATGATGAAACAAATACCAGAAAGACAAAAAAGGGATCATAAAGGGGACAATGGGACAATTATTAGTGAGGGCAAAAACAGGATACTGTAGAGAATTATGATTACTCATGTTTTGAAGGGATATGTTACACAGACAAGTTTTCTCAAATCTTCTCTAAGGTTAAGACAGAACCTGACAGTTATAACATCTCTAGTAGACTATGATTGTCTTTCTATTATGAATCCTGATCCAACAATTATATTCTTGTTATCCTTCATGCAATTGTAGGAGTAGTTATGCAACAGTTCTTGGTGTAGTAAGTGTCTTTCTAGAGGATATTGTATTTATTTTCCAAAATATTTTTACATTACTCTCTTCTGACCTTCTAATATACATTAACTTTGGGGAGAGAAGATGGAAAATGGCTTAAAATGGTTTCAAAATCACTTATAATGAAAATGAATCATTCTAGGATGATATAATTAAAGATAATACTAATACTGTTAATAATATGAAGTTGTTGTGGTATTCTTATGTGTTATGTTATAATTACAAAAGTAATCAAATACAATCAGAGAGAAAATGTATGACCAAGTACTAGTCTGATATAAAGAAGATGTGCTTTTTACTGTGATTTTTTCATCATAGTTTTATAGACAAACCTGGCAGTGGGTTTTCCAATATCTAATGTCTTGTGGTTGTAATTTTGTGCCTGGATCATATTTATTGTGAGCCAGTGGATATATTGAGAGATGTGTCCCCGGAAATGCCCACAACAAACATGGCATACTCACAATGTGAGTCCACATAAAGAAATGTAAAGAAATGACAAGAAGCGATATATAAGTACAATAAATAATAATGTATTAACAATAAAGGGTTGCAAGTGACAATAACAAAAATGTGTATGTCAAATTAATGTGAAAAACATTTGAGCCTAAGTATGCTTAGTAAGTGAATGTGCATATGTACATGTGTTGTGTATGTGTGGTTAATTTGCGCATTTCCCAAAGGGAAACACATTCTTCATAAGAGACTTACATGTTGATGAGTAAGCAGATAAGGTGGTGAGAAGAGAGCAAGAAAATTATATTGCCAAGTATTTATAGTCCAGAAAGCATCCTCTAGTAGCAGTTTCAAAAATTAGGAGGAGGTAACCCAACATATTCAATGGAAAATCTAGTTTTCTTGTCCTTGATAAATTCACTGATTGATAGGAAAGCAAAAATTGCTGACTAGTAAAGCAGAAGGGTTAAAATTAAAAATTTGTTGAAATCTATTTTCACAACCAGATGGACGATAAATTCAAAAATATTTGTTCTATATTCTTTCAGTCATTCTTGGTAGACATAGCATAGACACCAGAAAATTTATTCTTGAGTTTTGTGCAAAATATAAACTCTCCATCACTAACGTATTATACAAATATAAAAATATTTGGAAAATTAAATGGATGCACCCCTGTTTATAACACTGGCACTTCACAAACTATATGTAACAAAATGATATAAAAGATGTCCTCTATACTCAAGTGAATAACTAGTGTCATGTACAACACATCTCCAGCTTGTCCACTGCAACTCAAGTTCCACTTCCAATCAAAACTAATGACAAATGTACAAAATTGTAAGCTCTCAAAAAGAAGATCACTGTCAGTTGTATCCCAAAATAAGTAAATTTGAGCAAAATTCCAAAGAAGGATGAAATCTAAATTGGAAGATTCAGCTGGCCAACATTCCTTCTGAACTGTTTCCAGATCATATAAAGTCTGCAATCATAGAAATCTAAAAACCTCAAAAAAAAAAAAACAGTTTGGCTACTCCACAATGAGAAATCAAGATTGATTTGATTAAAAAGAAAAGAAATCCAGGCCCTGCTGATTAAAAAAGTTCACTTCCTGAAATAGAAAGGGAAAATGAAAAGCAATGACTACAAAACAGAGCTGCACAATGGTAAATTCATTGCAATGAAAATGTGTTGCAAAATTTAGCTACACAAGAAGACAAAAGGAGATTTACTAGAATTGTAACAAAAAAATATCAGATAAAGACAAACTTTCGTTTTTCAATCACTGAAATTATAGTAATATATCCAAAATATGAGAGTTGGGGCTTCTTTCATTTTTTTTTAGAAATTTTATGTTATGATTTCATAAATATAAATTTTATTTTGAAAAAAAATGAAATAATTGCTTTAAATACATACAGATTAAAAGTTCATCTTAAGAAAAATCAGTTTGAGCAGCAAGAAACATTGTCTAACAATAATGATGTTTTTTCAAACATTTGTCTCATGTCCACTTTCACTGAGTGAATCCCTATTAAGAGAAGGAAATTATTTATAATTTTTCCTATTCCAAAGAAGATACATTTTACAATAGCCAAACAAAAGATCAAAAAATATTATGAATTTTGATATACCTCTAAAAACTTCTACATATCCCAAATATGTAAATCCTTAATACTGGCTAAAAGTTCCAAGTGAACAGCTCTTAAAAATACATTGCAAGACTATTTCAAGAAAATTGTTTTCTGTTAGGGAAAAACTTATTTCAAATTGGAGCAAAAGTTAAGCAAGACAATATATTTGGTGTTACAACTATAAAGGAACTGATATAATCTTAGTCAGTACTAAACAAAGAGCAAAGGTTCCATTAATGACTGTAAAAGTATTCTTATGAAGAAAAGTGGAAATAATACAAACTGACAAAAGAAACAAATGAAACAAAGATACGGAATGAACAAAGACCATGTTCACTTCAAAAACTGGCTCAGACCAAATCTATGCACAAATTAATAACATCTGTAACAGAAAAAGTAATGAAATTCACTGACACCACAAAAATATAATAACACAAATAAAAAAATCACTTAAACAAAGATTTACCACCATCTTGGAAAGCTGAAAAGAAATTACCAAAGATCTTGACAACTTAGTGGAAAGAAATATATTCATAATTCTACAAGAAGTAAAGAAACCAGAAAAAGAAAAAAAAATCAAGAATTTGGGAAAAAAAAAACAAAATAAAAAACTGATAAAAATGGAGAGAGAAAAGTTTGAGCAAGAGTTGGATGTAACTGATAAGAATTTCCTGCTAGCAATTAGACAAAGATTTGAATGATTGTACCTGGTACTTTCTCTATCTTCCTCTGTAACTAAAAAAACTTCCTGTCACAAATGGAATATCTAAATAGGAGATTAACAAACATGTATCTCTTTAGAGCACAATCATATGCTCCAAATTATGTATTTTGTTTTTTATTATTAGTTTAGAGTATGAAGGAAATCAACACAACTGCAGGATAAGTAAGAATGTAAACAGGGGATTGTTCTATGAAAATATTTTTAGATTTGAATGAACTGAATGATGTTCTTGATGCCTTAACCCTCAGGTGATTACTATGTGTAACCAATGAGAAGGGAGCAGTTGTTGTCAAGCACAAATCTATAAACATTGTCAACGTTTCAAATTGGAGAAAATGTCCATGAAAAACACAACAACCCCGTGAAAACATTCGGTAAGAAATGAATTCCTGCTTGGTAATGATGAAATAAGAATGTGAAAATTTAACGTAGTTTCTCCAATTATTTAAAAAAAAAAAGACAAAAATAATGCAATTATACCCAGGAAAGACATGTGGATGAATGAATACAAGAACTGTTTCAAGATAGAATTAGCTAAGATTGCCAACATAATGAACATTACCACAATCAAGAAATTAGATAAAAATTAATGTAATTTTATGTATGTGTCAATGAATGTTTTTAGTAGCAGCAAATATAACTGCTGAAATGTAAAAATAGACCAATATTAATATGTATATATAAAGACTGACTTGAAAAAAAGTAACAGAAGTGTTGAGATATTCAGACTTATAGCTCTGTTTGATAATGATTAAATATGATTAATTACAGTATTGTTGATCTACTTGCAGACATTATGAGAACTTTCAGTTAGCCTTAAGCAGATATATGTAATGAGATATTGACTGATCCAAAATAAAAACATATTTGGTGCATTTGTTATTATGAAAATAAGAAACAGATCCATGTATCATGCTGAGATGTGAACCTTAAAGCCACTTGTTTTCAGTCAAACTTCTACTCCTGGACCCTTTTTCTTTAAGTATTACCCATAGAGTTGTTCAAATAAACAGATGAATTTTAGAGTTTCATATTTTATCCATCAGTGTTGTCTGTTCTTGCTGATACTTTGTATACTTAAGCTAAAAAAGTAAACAGTGAATTCAGATATGTTAATTTCCTTATAAACATTTGGGTCTTATTTTTGCATAGCATGATTGAGTCACTGCATTAAATTTATTTGTGGTGTTAATGATACAAGGAAAGAGTTCATATTTGAATTCAGTGGTATTTATATCTATATAGAAGGACAAATGTGAAAACTTCTTACCCAGACTCATGCCCTGTGCTGCAGCTCTTTCCTCTTGGCAACTCTGACCATGTGGTAGTGTCTATAGATATCTTTTTCTGCTCTCCCATCAGGCAAGAACCCCCTATTAACAGAACATCTTTTTGTTTTCAATGCACTGATTGGGACTCATTTTGTGATTTTTTTTTTTCACAATGCCCTTTGGGATGGTATTTTTAATCATGCTGTTGAGAAATGTGCTATTAAGCTCTCTTACTGGGTGAAACCCACCATGGAAGCTTTTGTGTCAGCATGAAAGTACCAAGTGAAACTACAGTCTTCTCTTTGGTTCACTCCTCCCTTTTCAGCCACAATATCCCATAGGAATAACTTCTACCACTATACCAAATCGACAGGTCTGATTTAAACAAATGTTTCTTTATTATTGCTCATAATGAGTGCAAGCATGTCCTCAAAGAAGCAAAGTCACTATTTGCTGATAGAATGAGACACCATATAGCCCATCACAAGTTTGGTTCTAGAGATTATTTGCAACTCTACAAGAAAGATGATGAATGAAAGCAAATCTTCTGTCCCTCCTATCAGTTTTAAGTATTGACATTTACTGCAGATAAAGCAGAGTGTGTTACTCAGAAATTCTCTTTCAACTCCATTCTCAAACCATCTGGACTATTTGTGCCTGATTTCCCCTTTAGAACAGTCTCTACTGAGTGATATGCACATAACTCTATCCATGGTTTCTACTATCATTTCTAAATTAGATCCTCCACAAGGTATGCGAATGTGACAGTATCCCTGCAGTCATCCTAATGAAATGTACTCCTGAACTAGATTGAGTTCTCTCCAAACTTTACCATAAATGCCTTGCTGCTTTTTGACTTCTAGCTTGTTGGAAGTCCTCCTCTGTAGTTCCTGTTTTTAAGAGCTCTGGGGAACCCTCTGACCCCTCAAATTATTGCCCTATCAGTCTCTTGCCACTTTTTGGCAAAGTACTTGCAGTTCTAATCAATGCTAAATTATTTAAGCATCTTATTTCACACAGTCTCATTTTTGACAAATAATGTGTTCCATTTCACCAGGTCTACTACCAGTGTGTTAACAGCCATCACTGTTACAACTATCAAGCTTCAGATAAAAATGACACAAACTTGGGTTGGGGCTGTTGATATCTCAAAGGTGTTCAACAGGTTTTGGGCTACTAGCCTTCTCTGCAAGCTCAATGGCTACAGTGTCACAGAATGAATAATTGGTTTAATCCAAGCATTCCTAAAAAATCATGTAATGAAGGTCATATAGAATGGGTACATTTCTAGATCATTTCATATTAATGCAGGGGTCCACCAGGAAAATAAAAGAGAAAAAAATGCATGATATAAAAGGGCATCTGTTTTTGTTGAAATATAGCTATTGATATCTTCCTGAGTGGATGCATGATGATGTGTATCAAAATGTCTCTATTGAAGATTTTTTCTGATTGCTATAGTTGAAAAATTCATCAGAAACCTCATAAAAAAACAACTAGTATGCTTCTTCTTCCATACCTTTATCCCTTTACTAAATGAAACCATGGATGGAGTTATGTGGATATCACTCAGAAGAGACTCTGTTCCAGAGGGGAAAATCAGGCACAAATAATCCAGATGTTTTGAGAGTGGAGTTGAAAGAGAATTTCTGAGCAACACACTCTGCTTTATCTGCAGTAAATGTTTCCTTCAAGAAAAAGTGTACTCTACTTTGAACAATTCATCTTGCAACACCCATTTTTTTCTACATTTTTCCACTAGTTTTCATTACTTAAATCTCAATTTAGCTGATAATCTCTTTTCATATTTCTTTATACTTGATGGGAAGAATATCTCTATTCTTAGATGTTTATTGTATGGAATATCAAAATGATTTCTGTCGCTCATTTCTATTCCCTCTGCATTGACTTTTACAGAAGTCAATTCACACTTCCTGACAGATATGCAATCTATTTTTTATCACATTGCTTTACTCTAAATTACTCTAAGTTGTAAGGGGGCAAAAAATATAGCACAATTCTGATGCTTTGGGCAATATCCATAGGTCCTCTCTAGCTTTTAAAAAGAATCTTAAAAATTAAAATTATTTTCACAAGTTTTACAAAACTCTCAGTATATTATGGTGGCACAGATCTTTTCTTCTACAATAATTCAATGTTACTGCTTTTCAAATAAATCCATATTAATATATTCTCAAAAAAGTAAGTATCTTAATTACAAGTAAATTATAGAAAGATTGCATTAATGAGAAATCTTCTGATATATTTGTAATTATTTCCTCTTTTAAATATTCCTGGATTTAACCTTTCAATAAATATTAAACTTTTTAATTGCAAAGAAAAACATTAATATGAACAATAAATTTTAGATAAAATTTATCCCAATTCTAATTTGATTTGAAGTTAGAAGGAAAAACAGAACAAATTTTTGAACATATCAAATTAGCTGAGGAATATAATTAAAAGAAGAACATTTTTAATATTCATAAAAAAGTAATTAAAACAAGGAGAAAAATTTTAAAAGAGATGAAATAAATTAAAATTAATAATAAAAAAAAAAATGAATAAACCCTAAAATCATCTTTTGAAATATAATTAATTAAAAACAACATTTTGAGTAACTGACACAAAAGCTTATGAAACAGATAATTTGAAAATTATAGTATATATATATATATATATATATATATATATATATATATATATATATATATGAGAGAAAAATGTGAAGAGGAGAGCTATGTATAACAGGAAATCTTACTTTCAAAGATTCTATACTGGATCCAAAAAGCTATTTATGATAAGATTATTTGAAAGTTTGGGTGAAATTAATTTGATGATGTCAAAAAATCACTTTCCTGAAGATTTGGTGATTGGAAACTTATACCTAACCTGTATCATATATGATTCCATCATGACACGGAAATTTCTGTTTTAAAACTGAAACTAAAATTGTAAATTCAATTATAAAAATTAAACTTAAAATCCAGGAATAACTTTCTAAGAAATTTACTTAATTTATAAGCACAGACAGTCTTAATATTTTGAGTTGTTAAGGTTAAGAAAAATTCAATCTGTTTTGATTAGGGGTTGTTGGGTTTTAATTTCCCTAGATACGTATTTCCCTGATATGTATCAAATATATGTTACTTACAAAGCCAGGTTAAGTTTAGGTGAGGTGGGGTGTACCTGCTCACAAACATGGACATCTGTTTTCAGCATATCGTCTGAATTTTCAATGAAAAAAATTTGGGAATTTTTATTTATCTGCTTAATTCATATTTTTATACACAAAGATTTTCTAAAAGGGTCATCTAAATATGAGTAAGTCATATTTTTAATATTTAAATTTTATTCCTACAGATTTAAAGTACCATTCCCCTTTCTAATAACTAATAGAGTATACAGTATTTTTACAAATAAATATTTAATTTAAGAATTTAATTTTGTATTTAAAAAAATTATTCATTAATGATCAAGTATAAATATGTATGTTTCATCTCTCTTCTTTTTTTCACAAATTAATTATTATTTAAGGAGAATATTTGACAGTGCCTACAAAAATAGCTATTTCATTCCTTTGATTTAGTAAATTTTTATTTTTCAGAACTTAATAATGTATAATTTTTCATGTATGCACAAAGGACATGGGTCATTTAATGACCTACGAGCTCTAGCTTTTCTTATTAATTTCCATTTTACTGTTGGTATTTTATTGGTTTCTTTTAAGTACCAGAAATATTTGGATAAGGATGTTTGATTTTGGCATTTATTATTATTAAAGGATATTTGATGTTGGCTCCACTTGCTTTTAAATTCATTACTTGTGCATCAAATGTAGATTCTAATCATGTCTGGATCTACAATAGATGAGATACTGCATTGATTAACTACTGATTCTATACAACATTTATTTTTAAGAGGACAGTTTTGAAGATTTCTACAGTTACATAATTTTTTTTATCTTCATTTATTTTTATTTTTCAGTACAACTGTAACTTAATTTTAAGGTATTTTTATTAAAAATTGTACTGAGTTTATGCTGGTAGGTTTTTTGCATGGCGAAATAGTAAATTTGTTATTATTTGTGTTTATCAATATGTCAAAGAAGGGAATTTTATTATTAGCATTGAGTTCATACGCTTGACTCTACATTTGAATGATAACTAACATTTTTAGGCATTTAAATCAACATGCCTGGCCGCATAGACAATTCCGGAAAATCCTAATTGAAAACACAATTATACTTAAGCATGAAAACAATAAACAAAAGCTAAAAATTCTTGAAGCTATATACATAAAACAGTTGAAACCTCACCTGAACAAAATAAACTACAAAATCTGCAAAAATATTCTTAAATGCCTATAATTGATAACTGAAGCCACTGGTTTATACCAACAGCTTCCCATACTTAATACTTCTCATTTTCACTCTCACGTGGTCATGTGTGATGTCATGAGCTGCGATGCGATTTTCACTTCCATGTCTTGTATACACGAGTTTGTCGTTGCTTTGAAATTTTTCATGCAACAAAAACAGACTATCATTATTGTTCCGTGTATTGGTTGATATATTGAAATGTAATTGTCATCTTTGATAATGGCTTATGTAAGCTGAAAGCTTAGATTGGCTTTAAACATGTATCAATATGGTGATTTCCTTTCGTCCTTCAATGATAATGTTATTAAGCTTATCAGACAATATGAATTGAACTTACTTAAAATAAATAGACACAACGTATCTATATTATTTAATGAAACATGCATCAATATATATATACATATATATATATATATAAAGTATCATACATTGAATACTGGTGTTAATAAAACAGTGCTCAGTGTATATTTATTATATATATATATATATATATATATATATATATATATATATATATATATATATATATCATTATATATTCACTACCTTATTCCTACTCTGTGTTTTGGAGAGATTACATCCACTCATCAAGAGACTAGGGTGCATAATTTATCTTCCAGAAATACTCTTGTCACCTTTGTTGTGGGGGTGAAACACAATTTTTGTTACTGTTTTTTATATATCTATGTATCTATGTTCTCAGTTCAACTCACTTCCAAATATCTGACCAAATGACAAAACATAAGATTTTTTTTAAACAAGTTCTTGGTCAAGCTGAAAACTTTTCAGCACTTCATCATATATAAAATATCATATCAAATTTAAATTTATATAACAAAAATAACTTGATATATCTCACAAAAATATAAGCATAAATAAAGAAGTTTTATTCATAAGGTCATTTCAAGAACATTTATCAATAATTATATTATTTTTGGAAGACAAATCAATGATAAAATTTTATTTTATTTTGTTCTATAATTCAAGCAAATCACTTCATGGATTCATTATATTTATCTCTTTTCATGATAGCCTTATCTCTTTAAACTTAAGACCCATTACAGGCAAAACATAAAAACACTAATTATTCACAATTATTCACCTCATTCAAAACACATTCGCTTCTATTTGCTTTAAAAAAATTTTTTTAACCATTTTCAATCTATATGTTTAAATTTGTAAAATTGCCTACTCCTATTATGGAGTGCTAGTTATAGCTGTCCTCCAACTATGGGTTAAATAATAGGGTAGACTAGGCTCTTTAACATTGGGTGGTAGCCAGTCTAAGAGAAGAACAACTTTGAATCAAGAACCCATGCAGAAGGTAACTGGAAACTATTCCATGATCTTTCTCAAGAAGTCATGGCAATTCACAGATAATAAAGAAGAGGAATCTAACTGATTAGTTACCATTGTATTTTAACCATAAGCAAATTATACATAAAGTTTGAACTGCAAACATTATGCAAGTAATTTTCAAATTGTAACTATTATTTTGAGATTGAACTATTTCTTATTGAACTTCTTTACATGGTTAATGCTGTGAACATTTACAAAGAACTGAGAATATTGCCTTTTCTAGCTTTTATCATATATAATTCTTTTATACACTTTTAATTAAATCAGGCTTCTATTATTAATGTTTTGTCACAAAATTTATTGTTCTTACACAAGTACATGAGAAGTTCTACAGTCTAATGATTGAAGAAGCATTTATTTTGCACAATAATATTTTTCTACTTCATTGTCAATGCACTTACTTCAGTGGTGAATATTAATCAGATAGATTGAAAATTATGTCATAAAAATTCCAGATTAAAATTCAACTAACTATATTTCAGACAACAGACTTATTATTCCACTCCTGAATTTGCAGAGACAATAGTAAAATAGTTTATCTTTCCTTTGTTTTAACTTTAAAAATAATATTCACTTTTGTTTTCTCAAACTATTATAAAGTTGAAATGTATGAACAGATAGAATTTGACACCTCAATCTACCTACTGTAAATATACACTGAAACAAAATATAAATGCATATACACATATACATGTGTGTGTATATGCATACACTAAAATATTTTAATAAAAGTGAAAATGCTACACTTTGTGCTACTGTCTTTACGGTGACTAGCTGATACATCAAGTTAAAATTTCTTGTGATCACTAATTTAGTCTATGAAAATTTTGCCATTTTAACTCCCAATGAAAGTATGTCACAAGGATCTGATGAAACTGCTCAGCAACCTTGATATATTTGGGAAAGATATCAGACTGATCAAGAACCAAAACTGACAGCAAACAGTGTGCATACGAGTTCAGGGAATATACAAAAATAGAAAAGGGCGTAAGGCAAGTATACATCTTCTCAATCGACCTGTTCAACCTATACAGCAAAGCAACTCTGAGAGAATGGGAAACTCTACCAGGATTTAGCATTTATATATTGACTGTTGATTTATATAATAAACAAATACAATAAGTTGGTATAGAAAGACTACAATAATTGGCATGACTGAGTGATTCACTGGGAATTTTGTCAACAGCGAGGATTTGATCAGGCAAATTAATGGAAGAGGCACAAATCAGAATCTACCTTAGAGAATAAAAAAATCTAAAATTCTCTATGACTTTGAAATTCCCATGTCTCACACAATCCGGGCCAGATGTGAATATTTAAATTAGAAATGTATAAAAAAGAAATGCATTTATAAATAAACTTATAAAACAAAACAAAATATTCATTCATCTATACATACTACCAGTCCTATTTGATTTACCATTTTTTTATCTCTTCATTTTATCAAAAAAAATTCCAAGAAAATTCCAAATCATGTTGTTCCTACCAACAAGTGAAGAAGTTAATAGCATCTCTTATTTTCTATAGATTACTCTATACTTTGTTTTATCAAAATAAATTTGGGAAAAAATGAATATCAATACAAACATGTATTTTTATAAACATATCTTGATGCAAAATAATTTTAAGAGAAATATGCATGTGAGAGAATGATTTATAAATTTCTATATATCAGGATAATTTTAGGCATTTGAGGGACAAAGTAGAAGAATTCATAACACAAAATTTACCAAAGGATTGATTACTTCTAGTCTGGAAACAAACAAGAAAAGAAATCTACAACAGAGACACTTAAAAGCATTAAGTAACCTAACCAAAAATAATAATAATTTCCCTCACCTCCTTCAACAATTGTACATTTGAGAAAATAGATGAACACAAAATAATTTCAGAGACATAGAAATTTGACAACGCAGTTAAAAGTTAGTAATGAAAATAAGTCATGGTATAAATTAATAGAATACCAGATGTTATGGTCTACATAAAATTGTATAACACACAAAGCAGGTGGTAAATTTGTGTCCAGGTTCTTACAATGTAACCCATCATATCAGGAATTGGTAGTGCTCCCCACAAAAAAACAAAAAGTTTAACATCACTCCTTGGTGCAATCAGCCCAGCACATTCCACATGCAAGCCACCAATCTGCTACTGGGTGGCATGCCACTAGTGTTTATCGCTGATGGCCTGCTGTTGGACTGCCAATGTTCTCGTTTTGGCAATGTTACCACTGGCAGATCGCTAGATGCCCACCGGTAGCTGCCTCCAGAGGACTATTGTCATTGCAATCGGTGGCCCATCAGTGGGCCACTAACAGTTTGTATGTAGGGATATTAAAAATTTAAGCAATCTGGTCAAAAAATAAAGGAGAATAAATATCACAGATAAACTCATACCAACATTCCTGTTAGAAAATGATTAAAACTTTTAAAAAAAATCTAGTAAAATCAAAAATAAACCTCTTCTTACCAATAAATAAAATCATAAAAAATTGCTGATTTATTACAAACCAATGTTATTTCATTTTTAACAATCATTTTTATAAACAAAGTTTCTGATATATTAACAAAGTTTTGTTAATATATCCACAGAAATCAACATCACCTGACCTTGTAAATAAACTAAACAAAGTTGAACATATGATAGAATTTACTTATGAAACAGAAACAAACAATTTATTATCTTTCCTCGATATCCTGTTAAACCAATGATATAATAATGACCTAGAACTCAGTGTCTATCATAAATCTACTAATAAAAATTATCTTGTAAATTTCTGTTCTCACCATAAGAACAAAATAAAATCTGGAATAATTATCAGATTCTATTTAAGAGCACTCAGTATTTGTAACCCTCAGTATTTATATGAAGAGGAGAAATACACATTGCAAATACTTTTAGGCACCTCCAATATCCTAATTATTTCATATTCGATGTGAAACAGAAGATTTGTAAAAATATAAGAATGAACAATAGAAAAGAAACCTTACTGAACTGAGATGCCTACCAACTCTATCACAACTACAATTAAAAAGAATTTATCTAAACTTAATATAAAATTTGCTATAACTACTTCTAAAACAATAAGAGACTGAATTAACATAAAACAAAATAATAAGAACCTAAAACTTGAAGTAGGAAATTACTTGATAACCTGTAATGTTTGCCACAAGGAATACATAGGAGAAACTTCAAGGAATTTAAATAAAAGATTATATGAACACAAAAGTGTCCATCTGCAAAACAACATGCTACATGCATTATGAGTCTTACCATAATTTTGATTTTAAAAATGCTACTTTAATTAAAAGAAAAGGCAATTTACTAAGGTGAAAATGTGCAGATTGCCAAATCATCCACAGTAAATTTGCATCCAGATTCTTACAAGATTTCATTTAGAGTGGGGATAGTTAAAAACAAAAGTGAAGGTGATTAGATAGATTATGTCTCCAGACACATCTGATAAAAACAAAAAATTAAAAAATTTGATATTCATTATCTCCAAATATTTAGCATTTCCCCTCAGTACATAATTATAAACAACTTTGTCATTCAATTGCCTAACATATACATGTAGATGAAGCATTCATTTGATTTACATTCATAAACATACACACATGCACACACACACACTGGTTGTAACAGCAGAATTGTCTAAATTGTGTAACAGCATGCAATAATTGTCCATTCCACAAAATGTTTAATATCTAAAACACCACTAAACTAATTGAGTTTCTTTTTTCCAAGTTTTCAAATAAGACATTTAGCCATCGTGACACCATTTGTCATAAGAATCACTGAAAAACCCTTTGTGCTAAAAAGAAAGCAGTTTAAAATTGTTTTGTCTCAGACCCACTGTCTTCCCAACTAAGCAATGGTGAGAGGAAAAAGATAATTCAGGCCTTCAGTTATGGTACCAACCTTTATAATCTGGCTTCCATCTTTAAAGTTCATTCAAGAACCATCAAGAGAATGGTGAATAAGTTTAAAAAAGAGGGAACAGTATAAAGGAAAACTGTATCAGGAGGTCACAACAGCAGGAGGGATCATCATTTCAACTTAAAACTAAATAATTCTTATTGTTATAAAATCATTGGAGCTTTAATCATTTCTAAGATACAACTCTCCAAAGCTTAATCTAACAACTGGACAATTTTGCTGTTACACCTGGTGTATATATATATATATATATATATATATATATATATATATATATATATATATATATATATATGAGAATGGATCAGTAAGTTCATAGCCTGACATTAACTAAATTTTGCTCTGAAAAATTCACTGTATAATGATTTATGTGATCAGTACCATATTTCCTCCCACTCATTTGTGTCTTACCCTCTGACAGTTAGATTTGGGTAATAGACAAACACCTAAACATTCATATTTCACACAACTGATGACCCCTCTCCTCCACACCCAAAATAAAATATATATGATTATAAATTACTAAATTAGGAATAAAAATCAAAATTATATAAAATATTAACAAAAAATTACTAACAAGTTTTGAGTATTATTTTCTTCTAAATATTTTTTGTCAAATGATAGGTCCATCTTATACACTTGTGTGTGTAATATGGCAGAAATATAATATTCAGCACTGAATTAAGTGCATTGACAAAGGAAGAAATTATGTTGAAAAATTTATTGTGTAGAATATAAATTCTTTTGTTGTCATTGGTATTCAGGCTTACAAACATACATACATGTATATATACATATATATTCAGAACTTGAGTTTGGAGAACGAGTACCAAACTTAATAGTTGCTCATGTGTAATAAGAATTTACTCATATAAGAATTTTGAATATACCTTGATTAATTTCTGTACTTGAGATTTTAGATCATAACAATTGCCCATGCATGTAAATTATCCAAATCAAGTCTTAAAAATCATTTGTACAATTTTGGTTGTGACCTTTGACCTGACATGTATCTTCTACGTAAATGAAAAAAAAAAGTTTAACTATTCTGGTCTTAAAAAAATAATGATGCATAATGAAAATTGGATTTTTTACAACAATAAGGAAGAAAGCACATGGCATGCAAATGGAAAAACAACACTGATGGAAAGAAAGGCTAATCTTCATTGACAGAAAATGATGTTGTATATATTGTAAAACTGTAAGGGAGTATTCTACTCTGAATTCCTTCTGAAGAACCAAACAATTCAAACAAGTATTGCTGCTAAACAGACCAGTGCTTCAGGAATGCTAATGTACATTTTTCTTTGGTGACTAGACAAAAAATTTTAGTTTGTCTGAGAATTTTCCGCATGTCTGCCATTTTCACCAATATTTTCAGATTATATTTTATTTTGGTTTTTAGGGAATTCTCTTAAGGAAAAGATTCATTTGACAGAAAAAATTGCAAAAGCATCTTATGCAGTTATTTGCTGAGAGAGATAAAAAATAGTTCTATTAGGATGGAATTAAGACTTTGCCTGAAAGATGGTAGAAAAAATGGTAAATGCACTGTTCATTAAACTTAAGTGAAAAATACAAACTTGTCTTTTATTTTTACTTAATAAACAGATTAGACATCTTCCATGTTATAGTTATTTTCCTGAAATTATGGTTGGTTTAACTGTATACAAATAGTCATACATTTAAATTCTGAATAAATATTTCAAATTCTATTCTTATAGTAGCTATAATGTTACATCATAAATTAACTTCCATTTCACATTCCCTTGGTTTTTCTTGCTATATGTTCTGTGTTAAATTCTTCATGACTACTTTGCACATTGTGTCCCAGAAATGACAGCTGTTTCTTTCTGACTATTATCCACAGTTTCTTTGTCATTTCCATTCTGCTTAGAACATCTTCATTTGTCACATACTCTGTTTTTATTCTTAGCATTTGTTGGTAGAACTACATTTCAGTCATTTCAATTTTTTCTTCATATATGTCAGAATTGTCCTACATTCACTGTCATATAAAAGGGTGGACATTACATATCAGTCCAAAATTTTTTTATTCATTTCTAATGTTATGTCTCAATCCCTTAATACAAATATGAATCCTATCTTGTAATAATTACAAGATGGGATTCATATTTGTAGGCAAAAGAGACAGCCCAAGATGTGAGTCACACATTGGGGATTTCAAAAGCAAGCAGATGTGAGAATCCAGCAGTCCAGTAAGTTTGACACAGAAATTCAAAGGTGAATATTAGGAATAACGAAAGATATTTTCAAAAACTAAGTAAAGTATTAGAATAAAGTATATATAGTCATTTCTTCTTGTTTTCCTTCACTATTTTGTATAACAGTTCTTTCAGTTTTCCTTCTGAATCTGCCATCAATACATTTCATCTGCATAGCATATGTTGTTAAGATTACATCCACTAAAAAGGATTCATTGTAGTCCCTTTAATTCACTGTACAGATTAAATAAACCTGATAAGAAAACATCCTTGTTGCGTCCTCTTTCTAATTTGGTATACTCATTCTCTATTTACATATAAGCTGTTGCCAATTTTAGATTATGGATTATTTGTCCATAATTTCCATGTTATGCATGTTTTCTTAACATTTCAAGAAGTTCTTTATGCTTTACTTTAACAGACTCCTTTGCATAACCTTATGAAACACAGTCATAGGCATTTCTGCACTTTTGTTACTTTTTCTGACAGCATTATGAACATGGAAATTGCAGTTCTTGTTCCATCATCAAAAGCCATGGTCACCTTTCAATTTTATTCTGCTCCAAGCTCTGTCTATTGATATCCTAATTAATAGTTTTGTTATGTAAATGCAGCATCCTAGACTGCATCAGAAATGAGGAAGTGTGAGACACTATCAAACAAGAAACTGGTGTTTTGGAAGACTTAATAACCATTGTCAAGAATTCCAAACTAAACTGCTTATTTAATCTATAGGGGTTGACTGTTCTAGTTCTACTGTTCATGTCTACACACATAGATTAAATAAAGAGTTCAGTTCAGAATTCCCTATATGTTACCCAAATCAATATACACCTGATGGAGACCTAAGGACTATAGTCCAAATATAAATATTGTAAATAAGGATAACTCTTCATCCCAGAAATTTAGACAAGAAGTTGAAATGGTATGAACATGCCATAAGAACTAACAGTTTTTCCACTACCATCCTACAAGGTACCACCTTTGGTAAAAGAAGAGGCAGATGGAGTTAAATGGGCTGACAACAATACTGAGTAAATGCGAAGATCATTTGTAAAGACTAGTACATTGGCACACAACTGAGAAATATGGTGGGAGCTGCTCAGATGAAAAATGACCTTACAACTACACCCAATCATGTAACTGATTGTTCACTGATTATTTGATGAAGCTCACTTCCATTCTCTAGCAGCATCTTGAAATTATATCAACTTTAATTTGACAGTATTTTGCCACTGTTGTATGTTTTATTTAATACTTCAGTAACCTTATCAATCCTAATGTCAGCTTTCAGCATTTCTATCACATCCTAATCTGGTTGTGCTGTCTTCTTACTATTCATATTGGCCATTGTTGTTTTTATTTTACTATCTTGGGTCTTTCTAATCTTTTATGTATTGTAGATTTTTCTGCTCCAATTTCATGGAAGAGTTTACTCATGTACACATTCCCACTTTGTTGCACCTTTTCTTTTTTCATAATAATTGTTCCTTCTTTTGATTTTATACATTCAGATGAAGAGCATGTTTTCTGCCCTGTTACTTCTTTCATCTTTTTTCTGAATACTCACTGCATCTGTTTCCTTCAGTTTTTTTCATCTCTGCACATTTTCTATTTAGCCATTCATCTTTTACCTACTATCACTTTTACTTACTATCACTTTTACCTACTATCACTTTTTATTCTAATTATATACTCTGCAGAGATATATCATAATTCCCAAGCCTTAAACAGAAACAGTTTTAATTTTTTTTATATTAGTTTAAATTCTTGTATCCTTAAGTGTTTTCATGATGCAACAACCTTTAAATTTCCAGGCTGACATCAAAAGAAAATAAATGCTGATAGCTTATATTTAGATGCCACCAAAATTTTCTAAAAATGAGGATACATGATGAAAAATGCACAAAACATAAACATTTTTTTGTTAAAATAATGACACAAATGTTATTATTAAGATGAAAGATCAAGGGATTTTTGTGTGTAATTTAAAAAAAAAATTATCCTTTTTAAAACCTTAAAAATTTTGGTTAAAATCTTGTTTTTCTGGCATCAGCATGGAATCATAAATTTGTACATGAAATTTGAGAAATTGTTTGTGGTTGAATTCATTGATTTAGAAATTCTTGCAAAAATCAGATAATTGTCTAATTTTAATGAAACTTTCAGAACTTATTCACAAATGATTGAAATTATTTTTTAAAATCTTTCCCTTTTAGAAAATCCCTCAAAAGCCAATCCCAGCCAAATTAGGATATATGGTAAGGTTAACTTTGCAAAGGATTTAATTTTATGAGTTACCAGCAAGTAGAAGTTTATCTAGATAAAAACAAAACTTTTCCAGCTGTTATGGGCATTCTTTTAATACTTTTGCTTACTTTATTTTTCAAAATAAGTTACTTTGAATGTGCTTAAAGTATAAAGGTTCAAACAATAACAAAAACTGTTTTAATGCATTAATTCACATGGTTATCTTATAGGAATACTGATAGAAATATATGATGATAATTCTTCATTTCTCTTCTTCTATCTGCTTGATAATGATCTAATCTAGATAGCAAAGAAAGGAAAATAATTTCAACTTATTTGTTACTTAAAATGAATTCATTCATTCTCCTTCTCTTCCTCCTCTGTGTCTTTCACATAAGCAGACCTTTCACCTTCATCCCTGTTGTAGTTTTTCATAATTGCCAATTCAATTGGGCAAGATTCAGCAGCTGCTTGTCAAGTCTGAGACGATTCACTGAACAGACCTGCAAAGAAAGAAATATTGAAATAAATATAAAAAGCAGGAAAATTTATCTGTCTGGGTAGATTGACTGATCCCTACAGAAATAGATATGTATAAATAAATGTAGATCAAATGAATGCCACATATATATGTAAAAGTCCCTTAAAATTATATTTAGATATGTTTATAAAAATCCATGTTTGTATAGGCATTAATTTTTTAGTATATTGAAAGAACATATACTCAAATATATATATATGTGTGTGTTTGTGTGTGTGTGTGCCTACACATATTTGCCAGCTTATGATCTTAGAAAAAAAAATGTTGTCAAGAAATAATTAAAGAAGAATCAGTTTCAGTTGATGAACTGATATTTTATCATTGAAGCTAATCTATGGCAGTGAGTCAAAGAAAAGGGATAAAAAAGAAGTGGATTGGTGGAGTTGGGTATTACTCAAGGTCCAACGAATCAAAGAGAGAGACAAAGTGAGGGTGGGGGTGAGAGAGTGGTACAAGATGAGCATTGAGTTGAGATTGGGATTAAAAAGTGATGGTCCTCAGATAAAAAAAAAAAACAATAAATGGTAGAAGGAAGGTTTGAAAAGTATGTAAAGAGGCCATATGAAGAGAACAGAAAAAAATTTCTCAAATGAGAAATTCACAACAACTAAACTAGATAAAAAGACAAAACAGGAAAAGAATTGTGTCTGAAAAAAGGAGAATGATGCTTTTAAAAAAATAACAATATGATATTTGATTGTGTAAATTTTTACATAAACAGTTTCCATAAACGAGAACAAATATTTTATTGTAGTTATGCCAGTAATCAAGTCAATAAAAAAAAGAAGAAAAATGTGAATTAAAAAAAAAATGATAAAAAAGCATATTTGTCATGATCACTTTTCATTCGCTTTTTATATGCAAAAAGATTGAGTCTTCATAGAAAAAATGAATTTAATACAGAAATTTTAATCATTAAATTTGACCTTGGAAAACAAACATTCTTTAAAAATATAAATTTAGAAAAAGAAGTGAAATAATAAGAAAAAAATTATGCATTTTCGCCATATAAATGTAGTCTCTCCCACTACAAACCCAACCACATATGCATGCATGCATATAATACCTGAAATATTACAAGTTAGTATCTTTCATTTTTAATATTAATAATATTAAAAATTCTTTTTTGTAAAGATTTCCACAAGCAATGATTTTAAAAAATGTTGTCCATGTTCTGTTAATTACTGTAATATGCTTGTCAACATCTGCATGAGTTTCTATGTCAGTTGGATATACATGGAATGCTTCACAAATGGGAAGGCAGGAAGAAGAGAAAGACACAGAATGACAAGAAAGGAAAGGAATAATGTAATAAATATGCAAAGGTAAAGAAATAATTAGAAAGACGAGGTAGATATGTGTTTAGAGAATAACACCTGTATGTTAAAACAAGTGCACAGTAACCTGCATATTTGTTTACTGGAACAAATTTTATGTACAATAAAAATTGAAATTCTTTTAATAAAAAATTAAATGATAGTTTCATGATAGATGCACATATTACACAAAAATATCATAAAGAGAAAATTTAGATATAAAAATGATTTATCTTTTATCTACAGAACGGAAAATGTTTGTGCTGTTAAAAATAAAACAATGAAAGTAGAATTTTAATGCATCATGCCATACATTTTCAAAATCTGTAGGAATTATTAAATTTCATTATTAATTTCTGTACTAATTTATCATTGATTAAATTTATTCATTTCAAAATACAACATTTAAGAAATTTTATGTAAGGAAAAGAATTTAATGATGTCAGTTTGATTATTCGTACTATGAAGTGGGGAAACTTTATCTTCAGTTGTCATCAGCCAGCATTTGTAAAACAATATCATCTATCAATATTGCTTTTGATTAGTGTGTGTGTCACTCTTTTAGATATTTCACCTGTGTTGAAAATTTAAAGATCTAATTAGATGAAAAATTGCTTTTCATGATTTTTTTACAAAAAGTATAATATTTTGTGTTTCAATTAAGCTATAATTAAATTAACTATTTTGTGTTAATTATATTCCACTGCTGACTATATATTTTGTAAGATATTAATAATTTAAAAGCGTAAAATTTATAACTAACAAAAACGTTGTGATTGAAGAAATTTATAAAAACAAAGAAGTTGATTTTTAAAATGACCAACTTATTCATTTTTTAACTTTAGACTAATACCTTTTGAAAACTTAACAAATTTTAAATTATGACAGGAACTTTTTAAAAAGTAGAAACGTCAGTTTGGTGTCAGAGCCACTAATGACACATTCATAAATATATATTTTTGGGTATTTACTGACTTAATTAACTTTCAATTATTATTACCAAATGTTTAAAATTAAGATTATGTATATTAATTTAGATAAGCTAATTAACTATATGAATGGACTTCTTAACCTAAGGTACATGATTTAGTTTTTTTAACATTTCCAAATCTGAATAGCACTTGCCTAATGTTACATCCATAAATTTTATAATATGGTAATAGTAATTTCATAACGGCAAATGTTTCTTTAAAACATTTACCGTTAAAAAGCTGCAGTTTCATAAGATTTGATTGCTTGGTAATTTCTTTCTGTTGTATTGAAGTGAGCTATCTACAATCATCAGTCATTAGGTTGATTGGTTAAATATTTTGCAGTACATGCAAGGGGTGCCAAAGAAATATTCACTTGCCAAATAAGGGTTTGAAAATATTCTGATGTTTGGTCATTTAACCAGATTTTAGGAGATAGCTTGGGCCAAGAACTTTTCAGCATCTCAATCATACATTACCTTCAGGCAATTCTTTTTTATTTTTAAATAATTCTACTCTTTGTTTTGCTGTATAATGTGCTGATGTGTCTTATTTTCAAAAATGTTCTGTTATTGCAGCATTTTTTTCATTTGAGAAATTTTCCAATTAATTATTTCTTATTTCCCTCTCTTAAAATAATCATTATTCTTTCTTTAGGTAAAACAGAAAAGAAAAAGGCAATTGAAATGTTTAAAGAGAAGTAAAATGATAAAACAGAGTTGAAGAGATAAAGAGCATAGAAAAGAAAAAGAGAGAGAAATCAAGTATGAGTTGAAGAAGAGAATAGGTGAGAACAATGAGGGTGCATGAAATTGATAAAAAGGAAGAAGCAGAAAGATGAAGAGATATCAATGCTGTATGTATCACAGTCATCTGTAGCATATTCTCTGACTGCCTCCATATAAATTTGTGCTTATTTTGCAGTATTCTTAATTCTGCTTTTATTCATTGATGGAATCACATCAGTTCCTTCTTTCAGCAATTTTTCAGCTATTCAGATTTGACATGATAAGAGCCATGACAACCAGTCAACCTTCCTGTCTACCTGCCTTTTTTCACCCACAAGTTCAAATACAGAGAGTGGGTCACCTGGCATGTCAGCAATGCCATTTGGTACTTTACTCCAGTGACCAGGGTCACAATGACATATAATCTATTCAAGTAATTATAGATGGATGGTAGCAACTCTTATATGTATGACAGCAAAGAGAGAGAGAGAGAGAGAGAGAGAGAGAGAGAGTGCCATATACAGAGATATGAAGAGATAAAAATACCATTATGAGCATACAGAAACAGAGAGAAGTGTGCAAGCATATTTACTTTACAAATGACAAACATATCCTTCATGGTGTTTTCATTCAGAGAATTTACTGCTTGACAAATTAAGCTGCAGGCAAAAGTCTTTTACATGTCTCTTTGAGTCCAGGTCTATCAGTGAAAAGAAACATGTAAGAAGTATTCATTCAGACAAAGGGCTCTTGATGTAAAGCAATGGTTAACAAGTTTTTCAGATCAACCATTGCTCATCTAGTGATTTACTCATTACAATTTACCTTGCTACACTGGCCTTGTATCAGACTAAGTTCTTAGCATTAGATCTCTCCTTATTATGGTATAATGGTTAGCAAACTGGGCCTGTAGATCAGTTGTGAGTTTGATCCTCATTTGGGGTCCAAAACTTGTGGATCCAGGACAAGCAAAACTTAGTGAACAGCAAATAGTCAAACAGAAAAATATTTTTTAAAAAGTCACAAAATAATTGAGAGATAAACATAGAAATATGTGTCTACTGATATCAATATAATGTCAGTGACCTGTGCATGTATGTCTATAGAACCATATATACACACAAATGTGTACACACAGATATGAAAAAGTATATGGATAGTTATTAGAAATCAAAAGAAAAATGTAAATATATACAACATATGAAACTAATTCAAGTCATATATAAGTAAAATACTTAAATGCATATAAATAAACATACATATACTTCTGTTAAAGAAACAATTATTTTAAATGAAAGAATGTTAAGATAAAAAAGAAATTGGAAACATTTATCAAACTAACATGTGTCACTTTTATTAAAGCTTCATCAAAGAATTATATATGGAGAAAACCAAAAAAGAAATTTTGGTATTTTTTACTTTTATGTTATTTGATTTTCATTGGTTAATCATGTTTCATGTGCATATACCTTGTTAAACAAACATTATTATAATTTGCGGTGTTCGAAATCCAAGGTGATATGATACATTCATTCAAATTTCTAAGAAATTAATGAATTCCAAGCCTAACTTAAAAACTGTAAATATTGGTTTATGCATGTAAGTGTATAATAATTTTAGTTTGTCTATGTAGGATTAGAATGGTAATGTATATTCGTAAGTGTGTGTGTGTCTAGTAGACATTAAGTTTGGTGGTTTTTACATGTTGATTTGGGAATGTTTTTTAGATAAACATATGTTAGATTCTTTAAGAACAAAAATTCTAAAATGTTTTGATATAATAATAATGTTTTTGAGGCGATTTTCAATTTTGTAACCTTTTACCAACCTATTAAAACCCTTTTTATTGTTTACGTGTTATTTGGCGTTTCTTCTCTGTAACTACTAACCCCCCAAATCAACATCATAACAGTGTTATCCCTAGGACACCAAGAGATTCGTTCATCACGCAATTCAGATGTGGAGAATTTTTCAACTCTAGGTGGACTTCATATCTCATTTTCTGATGAAACTTTAATAAAAGTGAAACATGTTGGATTGATAAACTTTTCCTATTTGTTATTTATCTTTCATTTTTTTTTTCGCTCTAACAGCAATCAGTGTTCAAAAAATTTTATGGTTGTTTTCTTGCATGAAAAAAAAAAAAAAAAAAAAATACGTCGAATTTTTGTTCTTCACGAAGAAATGGGATTTCAACGTGCCAAAAAAAGTAAGATTTTGTGCTTATTGGATATATACGTGTTTTTCCTTTTTTGTCTAAATATCAAAAGTGTGTTTGATGATGTTTTTAATCTATTACGCATAATGGAAGATTTGATTGCATTAACGAAAAACTCTAGTGCAAAGTCAAATTCAGCAACAAAGTTCAAGCTGAAAAACTACTCAGGCATTTCAACCTTTTCAGCAACAAAAATTGTTTCGGGAACAACTATTGGATTTACAAGTTCAGCAGCGAAATGACACAAAGAATTTTTATATGAAGCGATTTTACTTAAGAATCCAGTAACGAAGAAATCATTCACGGCAAAAGGTATTGCTAATTCTATTACTGAGTTCAAATTTAACCCAGAGGAGGGCATAACATTTCCAGAAGAAGATTTGAAAACAATATTTGATTTTAAATGAAAAAAAAAAAATATTTGAAGGTTGGAGATTTGAAACAATTTGATGAACAAAAAGTGAGTTACATTTTTTCAATTTTTGGGTACAGATGAAAATAATAAGTATACGAATTTTGTCCTTCCAAGAAAAACTGGTGACATTCTTTACAAAATAAAAGAAACATTAAAATTAATACTTTATCTAGTATTTTTTTGTGCAAAAAAAAAAGAGAGCGAGTTAGTTTGTTTCTAGAAGAACTAGCCCTTTTCTGTTGGACCTTTGTTTTTGAATATTCGAAAAATTTCAACAACGATGAGGATGTTGTTAAGGTATGCTGGAAATGTTAACAGATCCTTGTGAACTTTTCAATTTGTTCACATGATCATTTCAATTGATGGATGATTTAAATGTTTGATATTCGTTCATTGAGATTTAAATGTTTGACTTCTAGCAAAGATAAGGACATAAGGTCCCGAATATTGGCAAAAACTCGAACAAAATTCCGAGATCACTTTGCAGAAGGTTACGGAAGAGTGTCAAAGAATTGAAAACTTTAAAACATGACAATACGAAAATTGAAGAAAAAAGACGTATCCCGTGTCCATGCTATTCGACCAAAAAACGGGAATAGTTAATAAAAACGTTAAAAACCAACGTGCTTTTGGATGCGGTGGTGGTCATTTTAAAAGTGAATGTTTTTTTCGAGACAAAATTGCTATTCGTGTGGCAATAAAGGCCATATAAGTACTCATTGTAAAAAAAAAAAAAAAAAAAATTTAAGTCGAAAAAAAGATAATGTGAATATTGTGTTGTCACGTCAGGAGATTGAGGAGGGGCAGAAAAGAAAATTCGTACAGTAAAAAATTAATGGAAAAAATGTTAAACTACAGCTAGATACTGGAAGTGATATTTCCATTATTAATACAGCAACATGGATTAAAATAGGCAGACCTTTGCTTAAAAAGACTGAAAAAAGTGGCTCATAGGATTTCTGGAAGAAAATTGCATTTTCAAGGTGAATTTTCTTGTAATATTTCATTTGTTGGTAAGACACTAAAGTCTAAAGTGTATGTGCTACAAAATGTTTCAAATTTGTTTGGAACAGATTGGATTATACTTTTTTAATTTATGGGAACTCCCTATAAATTCTTTTTGCAATAGAGTTAATGTTTCTTCTCGATGTAAAAAATCGGATTACAGAAAATTTGGTGAAAGATCTGAAAATAAAATTTCCACAGGTATTTTCAGAAGGTCTTGGATGTTGCAAAAAGACGAAGGCAAAATTTGAAGTGAAGGAAAATGTAAAACCTATTTTCAAGCGAAAAAGAAATGTGCCATTTGGTGTTTTGGAACAGATTAACAAAGAATTGGAACAGCTTGAAAATTTAGGAGTTATTTCACGCATTGAATTTTCAGAGTGGGCCTGCCCTGTTGTATATGTTAAGAAAAAAAATAATAATATTCGGATGTGTGCCGATTTCTCTACGGGTCTAAATGATTGCTTAAAAGACCACACATATCCTTTGCCTTCACCAGAAGACATTTTTGCAAGTTTAAGTGGAGGAAAAATATTCTCTAAATTGGATTTATCGGATGCCTATCTCCAAGTGAAAGTGGACGAAGAATGTTCTAAATTGTTGACTATCAATACACACAAGGGTTTATACAAATTAAACCGTCTGCTTTTTGGTTTAAAAGTATCCCTAGTATTTTTCAGCAAATTATGGACACTGTGCTGGCAGGGTTGGACTTTCGCCATTGCATATCTTGATGATATTTTGATAAAAAGTAAAGATCGAAATGAACATTTGGAACATATTAATCAGGTTTTGAAAAAAATTGAAGAATATGGATTCAAACTTGGAGCTGAAAAATGTGAATTTTTTTTATGAGTGAAATTAAGTTTTTGGGGCAGATAATAGACTCTGATGGAAGAAGACCAGATCCGGCGAGGGCAGAAGCGATCATCAAAAAGCATGCCAACTCCCAAAAATGTAGTAACGCTACAAAGCGTTCTTAGGACTTGCTAACTATTATGGGATATATATTCCTAATTTGTGCAGCCTTACGGCTCCATTAAATAAATTGCTTAAAAAGGGAGCAAAGTGGGAATGGTCAGAAGTGTCAGAAGGCGTTTGACAAAATAAAGAATATTTTGACGTCGGAATTATCACTAACACATTATGACCCTAAACAGGAAATTATAGTGGCATCGGACAAAAGCGAGTAATGGAATAGGTGCGGTAATTCTGCATAAATTCAGAGACGGCAATATGAAGCCAGTGGCACATGCATCAAGGACATTATTACCCGCAGAAAAAATTACTCTCAAATTGAGAAAGAAAACTTAGCTATCATCTATGCTTGTAAAAAATTCCATAAGTACATACATGGAAGAAGGTTTATATTGCAGACCGACCATCGCCCGCTGCTTTCAATCTATGGTTCGAAGAAGGGTATACCTACTCATACGGCAAACCGTTTTGCAATGATGGGGAACCATTTTTTACAATTTCAAAATGGAATTTTTATCATCTAAAAAAAATTAAGCCATGCTGATGGTTTATCTAGACTGATCCCAACGTCTTCGGAACCGCTAGAAGATACGGTGATAGCGTCGTTACAAGCAGAAAATGAATTGGTTGAAGTAATGTATAACACAGTAAAAAGAATTACCGGTGACATTAGATGAAATAAAATTAAAAGCAGAAAACGACATTTTTATTAGAAAATGAAAAAGTTGTAACTTCAGAAAAGTATAAAACTTCTTCACCAGCATATTCAATATGTGATGAAGTGCTGTTATATGCTGGAAGGGTCGTGATACCGGTTGTACTACAAAAGCGGATTTTGAAGGAATTTCATCAGGGGCATCCTGGTATTGGACGTATGAAAGCCCTGATGAGGAGTTACGTTTTTATTGGCCAAATATGGACAAAGACATTGAACAGGTAGTTAAAACTTGTAGAGGGTGTCAAATGGCAGCGAAAGCACCGCCAGTAAAATACACACCATGGCCAAAAACAGATGTTCCATGGACCAGACTCCACATAGATTATGCTGGACCCATGAATGGTAATTTCTCATTGATAGTTGTGGATAGCTATTCCAAGTGGCCTGAAATTTTTAAGTGCAAAAGACCAACTGCTTCTGTAACAAAAGATTTTCTTACAGAACTGTTTGCACGTTTTGGAGTACCAGAAAAAATTGTCACCGACAATGGAACTCAATTCACAGGAAGTGAATTTAAGACGTTTTGTAAGACTCTGGGAATTGACCACATCACGACTTCACCGTACCATCCTAGGTCAAATGGACAGGCTGAACGGTTTGTTGATACGTTCAAGAGAGCCCTTAAAAAAACAAATGGTACTAATACAGATGATGGTAATATACAGCAGTTTTTAAGAATAACACCAAATATACAGCAGTTTTTACAGAATAACACCAAATCCAAACGCAATATCAGGGATGTCTCCAGCTAAACTGATGTTTGCTAGTAAAAAAATTAGATCTGTATTCAATAGGCTGCTGCCGGAAAGAAAAAGAGTTACCAGAACAAAACGCATCAGGAAAATATGATGAAAATCTCAGGAATTTTGGCAAGATGGAGGTAAACTCAAAGAAAATGTATATTATACATTTTTTCCAAAAAGACATTTGAATCAATTAAGAAAAAATTTGAAGAAAAAATGGGAATGGGAATTTTGGCAAGATGGAAAAGAAGGGTAACTTAGCTGAGAAAAAGAAGAATTGGAACGATTTTAAGTCCAATCCTAAAAAATGTTATTAACATGATAAAGTAAAAATGGAGGTAAGCACAAAAGACATTTGAACCAATTAAGGAAAAAGAATCATTGAAGAAAGAAGTAAAAAAAAATTTGAAGAACCAATGGAGGTATTATATGATTTATTTGATATACCAACAAAATTAACAGTCCCACTTGTATTTTGATGAAATGCTAAAGTTGTCCAAAGAAGGAAAATCAAAAGAAAAAAGAACTAGGGTGGAATATTTAAGTCCATATATCCCAAAAATGTGATAAAAAAATATTTAAAATGATCTCCGGAATTAATCACAAGGGGAGGTGTTGTGTCGGAAACCTACCACCCCTCTTGAAGATGAATATTGTCTATATAGTCTATATATTATATATATATTAAAGACTTGCAATCACCTTAAATAGTCTTCTGCTGTAAATCATTCTAAAGTGTATCCTCTTTTGAATGACATGGTTTTATTCTTTTAAGACAAAGATCAAAAATTAGACATTAGCTTCAAGAGTTCAGCCATTTGCCAAAGCAACATCAAAAGTCAGCTTCAAAACAGACCATGCATCACTGATTCAAAAAAATTGCTTCTGGTAACAGACACTGCACCAGAGGAATCTAAAAGCTTTTGGACTTTGTCCAAAGAAAAATTGAAGGCAGAAAATGAGTCATTTTGACAAACTGCTAAAAGGCAGATATGAATATTTTTAGTAACTGTTTAAACAGATCACTGGTGCACTTACTTCCTAACAATATTTTTTTTTTAACTGTAGTTCACACACACACACACAACATATATATATATATGTGATAAAATATGGTTTTGAGGTATGAAGACATCTGTTACAGACTAGTAAAATACAGACATGGATATGCCATGATTTGACTGATGATCAGTAACTTCTAACATTTGACATTTTTTATAAGGTAAATAGAAATGGGACTTGAGAAATTTACTCTCCACCAAATCAGCTTTCCCCAAAAAACAAATCTTTGCCTCAAAAATGGACAAATCATCTTAACAAACAGATTGCCCATAGTTGGAAGATGACTAGTAAAATGACATAATAGATTTGAATTCCATTACATCCCTTTACACCCATGTCAGACTTTTATGAAAGTATTCTTATTATCATGATTTGGAAATGATGCATCAAAAGTTGCAAACATTTAGGCTAGTAGTGGTAAATAGAAAAGGGCTAATAAAACATTATAGTTCTCAAAGCATTTGGCAAAAACTGATGTTATTAGACACCTTCTCTATTCACTGGAATTCCATGATCATGACTCCAGTTTTTATTTTGATGGAATGCCTTTACTTTTGGATTGCTATCTACATTGGGTCAATTTTAATGATACATGAAGTTGTGTTTGAGATGAGTTATGAGGTTTTAAAATTTATGATTGGAAACTGTCTTTTGAATTCAAATATTATGTGTGTTGTCTTCCTATAAAAGGAAGTTTTGAGCTTACAGCCAAGAAAGCAAATTTGTTGTAATATTCTAGTCTCCAGTGTAAAGGAAGGAATTTGTTACCTCCTAGTTTAGGCAACTATACATTATGAATTGAAAAAAGTACATTGAATTTTTTTTACAGAAAATGTCTTGGATAATATGAAGGCCTGTGAACAGTAAAACAAACTAGGAATTTACCAAGTATAAAGTGGCTAGAAATCAGGCTTGTTTTCAAAAGTAGAATATTTTTTGCAAATGGACCACAAATGTTGTAAAAAATGTACTCTATATAAGAGAATATTAAACTATCCAATACTTAATAATTAAACTTGAAAAACATTGAAGAATATATGGAAAGGTGCCCTCAATAATTCACTGATTAAAAAACCCTTGAGTTTAAGCGTGATAGAACCTATACCCTGATGCTGAGAACTATACTTAACATCATTTGGAGGAAACATCCAACTAAGGACCTATCCCTGATATTTCTACAATCTTACATGAACACAGAATGCACTTTTTAGGACATTGGTGGGAAGCCAAACAAGAACTTGAGAGTGATCTACTGCTCTGGATATCTAGCCATGTACAGTTTGGGTTGATTGCTCAGCAACCACCTACATTTAGCAACTATGTAATGACACAAGCTGCTACCCTAATGACCTTCTGACCTTGCTGTAGGACCATGAGGGTTGATATGATAGATTCATGAATGTCCAAGCTAGGTTGACTGAATAAATAAATAATAATAAATATATGGAAAGTAAATGGTACACATTGCTTCCTTTTGAATTCAAATAAAAAAAATGGATACTGCAAAACTGGTATTTTTAGTGTCTTATGAAGGTGTAGAAAAAATTAGCTAAAATGTGTTAATATCTTCAATGTGTAGGTGAATATTTTCAGCTTCACTCTTCAAGTACCACTGCCTGTGTGAAATTTTAGTTTCACTCATGGAGTACTACTGCCTGTGAATATTTTTCAGCTTCACTCATTGAGTACCACTGCCTGTGTCCATATTTTTCAGCTTCACTGTGGGAAGTTTTGACTCTCAGATCAAGTACTAAAAGAGAAAAAATCTCTACCACATGAATTATACATTTGAGGAAGGCTAAAGTATTCACTGGTCTAAATGTCATTATAAAAACAAAAGGGATAAGTTCAAACAACTCATGTAAATGATTATAAATCATCGCAGAATTTCTGATGAGTTTTCATGCATATGGCTCTTTATGCAAAAGAGAACAAGGCTTGTATTTAGTGTTATTCTACATTTTTCCTGAAATGAACTCAATTTCCAGGAGAAACTGATTTTGCCTTTTTTTTATATATCATGAACAAAAGATATTTAGTTTAACTTTTGCTAAATAATAGACAGTTACATGTTTGTATATAACAATGTGAAATAAGTGTTTTCCATTAGTTGTTCTTAACTTTATTGATTTTATCATAGAATTAATTGAAACATGCTAAAGAAAATGAGAATATTAACTTGAATAATTTGTGAAATAAACGTTACCACATTTATTATTCATTTTACAGGGAATCTAGTTATTTCCTTGCATACAACTTGAGCCATTTTGGAAGCATTCTATGAAAAGGGAAATAGCCATATTTATTCCATACTTATGCTTAATGAAAGCATATATTTGAACACAGAAACTAACTTCACAGTTTATTGCATTCTCTTACAACCTGGTTTCTGATTTCTGATTTACAATCAGAATATGATTTTATTTGTTCAGAGTAAAACATGTAATGAATATTTCAAAGTCATTACAAAAACTTTGAGGTAGACATAAACTCTTGTCAAAAGTTGCATACTATTCCATTCTAAAATTTACCATTGGCAAGCTCTGATAAAGTAAGCCAGAGAAATGAACACATTCTTTAAACTGATGATATTCTTTCTGTGATTAAATAAGGAACAAATAAGAAAACCTTTATTAACTTAACATGTTTTACTATTTATTTAGCTTCATCACAAATCTGGAAAGTTGGAGAATGTTTTCTGCACAAGAAATATTTTAATTTGGTAAACTGAACCTTGAAAATTTATGCGGTTTTTCAAAATCTTGCCATTAATCTCCAGCCATTAAAAAGACTACCGACAGATATAAGCTCAGATTTATGATTATTATACATCATCTTTTACTTCAAATAACAAAAGAGAGACTAGCTTTCAAAAGTTATCAAAAGTTTTGGCTGATGTAATAAGATATATAAGCATTAGAATGATATCCACTTATTCAGAGCTTTCTAAATTTATTGCACTGACATTTCTTTCACTTTTTAAAAAAATATCATGGTTGAATTTTCTTTATACTGAATCTTAATTAGGATATGTTTAAACTTCAGATGCTATAACTATAAAGAAAATAACTGCAATCTTATTATACAAGATAAATACATAAAGAAAAAGGTCGAGTGATGAGATTTGATTTATCATTTTCTTGGACTAACAAAAGCCTTAAATTAAAGAGTACAACCAAACAGGAAAATAAACTTTAATGAATATTTCTTAAATAATGTTCATTTTTAGAAGATAATGTACATTGTTAATATTTTGTATAGCTTCACTTGAATAATTGAATCAGAGCCTCAAGGAAGAGGGGCATACAAGTCCTTTATCATCTTCATGAGTATGAAATGCCATTCTCTCTGGCTGATCTTCGATAACTCTTCAACATTGCAGGTTCTCCTTAGTTCTGTTCTCATTTACTCAAGAGCTCCAAGCTGGCCAATTTTTCAATATGGTTACACCTTCATTAACCAGATTCAATATGCGATCTGAGACATGGAACTCCATCTATCCTGAAAAATCTTATCTTCATACAAATCTGGTATCAAATGATTCTTCAACAACTCAATGTATTTGGTGCTGTTTAAGCTGCTACCAATTTTAACCAACTTTCTTGGTTTTATATATCCCCAAAGCATCAAGATTACCCCAAATTCCACTGTTTTCTTCCAGTAATCTATTTAGTTTTGCTTTCCTGTAATTTCTCACTTATTACAATACAGCTCTGTTTTAGTCTCATTGCTGAAGCTGATCTTATTCCAAATACCTACATCCTATAGTTCATAATTCTTTTACCAACTTCATCTTGCTTTTTGTTTAATGTTGGTTTCTTAACTGAAATGCAACTCTTTAGTCAATATACTTGAATTTACATTTACACATTCCTATTGACACCAATTTGGACAATTTGCATTTATCCCTCACTTGTCTTGCACTCTTTTTTGATTGATCTTTTCTTGTCCTGATCACTTTCTGCACATTTTCCTATGCTGCAGCTTTAGAGAGCAACAATAGGTTGGTCGATCGGAAACATTTCAAGAGGATTTATGAAATGACACTTCTTAATGTGCTTAGTTCTATAACTACTGCTTGCTGACTCATATTTTAGTGCCATCTCACTATCTATATCCTGCTTTCTTTGAAAACTATCAGGCAAAGAAAGTATGCAGAAATTCTATATCGAAATTTACCCTATAAGTAGGAAAAATTGTTTCAGTTTTGAAAAAAAAATTATTTAGCTTTTAGCAGTGGAACAGAAAGGAGAAAAGAATGGTTATGTGGCTGAAAAACTTTTCACAACTAATTTTGAGTGTCTTCTGACATCTTCTCTTAATCAGAACCTTTGCTGAAACATGACAAGTGTGAAAATTGCTTCAATATGGTCAAAGTTTCATCTTTATCTGCAATGAAAAACATCCACTTATGAATTGGCAATTATTAGAAATTTACAATAGTTTAAAATGGCCAAAGACTTTTGCATGGTACCATATTAAAAATATATGTGTATTGTGAGCATGTATTTTTCTATGCATCCTTATACAAAACTGATATGATCAGTATGAAACTAGATGGGCAATACAAAAATCATATTTGTATATGAATTTATGCATAATAATTCATGTTAATATAAACTCATAATTTTATTAGTATGTGTGTACATGATTGAGAGAGATAAAGAAAGAAAAAACAAATGTATATGCCCATGTATTTGGGGGTATGAAGGAACTTTATATGCATACACAAATATATGTATACATGTCACACAGACTTGGAATTAGAAATTTTTGTATACATTCAAACAAGTATTTGAATATACCAGACATCCCATCAAACTTTTTTAACTTTAAAGAAACAATATAAATGCAAATCTAGAAAAAGATGATATTGTTGGAGTTAGCTCCTACTTAATTCCCTAATTGTTCACTAGGGGTCTCTCTCCCTATACTATAAATACTAGGCGACTTCTTGCCTCATTCTCTTTTTCATTTCTTCATTTCAGCGAACACCTCTACAATGTAAGCTCTTGCAAAGATAGTGTTTCCCATTTGTGGGAGACGCCATGAACATTATACAAACATACATGTATGTACGAACATTCACCAAAGAACAAACACAAATGTTCACACACACGTAAATGTTATTGTCTATGTCCATTGTAAAATTGTGTTGTTTAATACATATATTTGTTGATATATATTTATATTGGTCTTGTTTGTCTTCTTTATCTTCAGCTGGACTTATAGTTTGACCTTTTAACATGTGTGCAACCTCTGGTAGAGGTTACACACATGTTTCTAATACAACAGCATGCAAACCCACAATGGCCCACTGCAATAATGAATGTAGAAGTTTTTAGACTGAGTTGTATATATTATGTAATTTAAATTTTTCATTGGCATGAAATATTTTAAATAGTTGCAATATATCTACACATGTGCACATGTATATTTCTTGTCTATATTTTGCAGATATTATATATGTGTTTAGGGTAAATACATAGAAGGTCTGTTCAGAACATATCCAGGATGCTTTATCCAGGATGAATAAGCAGTTGTTTAGCTTTAATGACATTTAGCAACCAGAGGGAACCTTGCTGCACATACCAAAAGAGAAAGTCACCAGTGTGGTTATTCAGTCAACATTGAAATGTCATTGATTGAGATAGTGAATTGTGTAATTATTGCATTTCACAATGACCGAGTAAGTAAATTCTTCCTGTTGTGTAGATTTTTTTTTTACATCATCTTTTAGCCCCTACTTACATTATCATTGGCAACACCAAAAGAGAATTTTACAATTTGTTTTCAAATATGTGAGATATAAATGTAGGAATCATAACAGGAGTTTTTTGAAGTTTACTGACTAAGTACCACTGTTTTTTTATTTGTTTTTTTTTGTTAATATTAAATTTCTTTCTAATATTGCCTACCTGTATTTGCTTCTAATGTTTGCATTTAATATTCTATATTCTGTACCATTCTTTGGTATTGTTTGCTGTCTTTTTATGTCATCTTGAGGATTTCATCTGACATCCAATCTTTTTTTTATTGTCTCTTTCCTTTGGATGATCTCATTCACCAATGTCAGTAGAACCACTTTGAATATCTGGTACAATCCAAGATATTTGCTCTTAACTCTGTTAGCATATATCTATTTGCATTACATAAGCTTATAATGCAGATTCTGATGAATACAGTTAGATCAGAAATACATCAAGTGTGGTTTTGTTAAAGACCAGAGAACAATAAATGTGGTCTTTATGATCAGAATAATATCTGAAAAAACAGTAATAACACAGAACAATATATACCTATCTTTCAGAGAAGATGCAAAAGCATTTGATAAGGTATAGCACAAAGAGCTATTTGAACTGCCAGGATTTATTTGGGAAAGGTATTAGAATAATCCAGAACATTTCCTGAGAACAAACTGCTTGCAGATGGGTATAAAATGAATGGATCAAATAAATAAAATAAAAAGGTGTGTAAGACAAGGGTGCATTTTCTCATCAAACTTATTTATTTATTGGTAACAAAGAAAAGAGTGCTGAACTGCTATGTAATATCAATCCTCCCAATGTGGTACAAGTTTCTTCACAAATAAAGACAAAACTTGAGGCAGCAAAAAGTGCTGAGAATACTATGGACAAAAGCATATGAACAATGAGGATGTTTTAAGGAAAAGGGAAATAAAAAGGACAATTAAAATTAAAATATGAAAAGATGATTAAAATTTCTGAGACACATGATGAGGAAAGTGGGTTTCAAGAATTTGACTCTCTGCAAGACATACTGATGACAAGAGGAGCAGAGAGTACAGTGAGTAACCTACTCAACAAGCTTGTGTAAATGGATCATGGAACAGAGCATGGAAGGTATAATGAAGGAACACTCATTGCCACAAAGAACAGCATATTGTGGAGATATATGATCACCTGTGTCTTGAAGGATACAAGGAAAGGTATAATTTCTAGACAGACCTACAAAGCTAGGTAACGACAGCTCAGATACATATATCAGTTGTTTGCAATTAACCTTCATTTGAACCATTTTATTCATGATATTTTAGCATTAGTATTTATATATATATATATATATATATATATACAGTGGGGGAAACAAATATTCCTACACAGATAAATTTGTTAATTTATTGTATTTCCAACTAATAAATAGACATACTTTTGATATAATTATCTGTAAATAGATGTATAACAATTAAATATATATAGAAAACAGTAACAAATTTGACTTAATAGAAATAAATCCCATTTACCCATTTTAATGGAGGAAAAAGTATTCGTACAATGCAAAAAGAATACGTAATATTTTGTAGAATAGCCATTATTCAATTTTACAACAACCAACCTCTTCTTGTAGTTTTAAATTAATTAATTAATGATTTGCAAATTTTACTTGGCATTTTGTTCCATTCTTCTTTGCATATGGTCTTCAGAACCAGGATGTTTTTTTGGAGCTCTTGATTGGATTTAAATTTTCAAATAACACCACAGATTCTCAATTGGGTTTAAATCTGGGGACTGACTTGACCATTTCAGGATATTTATATTATTTTCAGCAAGTCATTTCTTCATAGATTTTGCAGTGTGCTTAGAATCATTATCTTTTTTGAAAGATCTAATCAGGAGGAAGTTTAAGATTTTCAACTGAAACCATTAAATTTTTTTTCCAAAATATTTTGATATACTGTGGCATTCATTCTACCATCTATTACTGATATATTGCCAGTACCTTTTGCAGAAAAACATCCCAAAACAATGATGCTTTGGTAATTCCTGTGTAGCGAAGAAACCATATTTTAAATCAGTTAATTTATATATATATATATATATATATATATATATATATATATATATATATATATATATATATATATATATATATATAAGGTTTAATCAGGCCTGACGATTGCATCTAGCATGAAACAGACTGTTGCCTCTAAGTGTTGAATTCTATGTTCACTTTTATATTTACACATGCTCTATCTCTGATATTGAGCACTTTATCCCATAAATATAGCACATCTTAAGACTATATTTCTTTATATATATATATATATATGTATGTATGTATATATATATATATATATATATATATATATATATATATATTTACAAAGTTTTCAGCATGAAAAAAAGAGATGAAGGGATTCCAGAATAAATTCTGTTTTTTAGTTATTTGTTCAGATGTGGGTTAAACCAGGGACTTTTCATCACCCACTCATGCTTTATGCTTGATGATTGCCATGTCCATGAAACTTTAAGTAGCCTTTAGCAGTGAGGAACAGCTATATAAATTTTTAATATATATATATATATAAATAAACAAGTGATAAACATCTGTGTTATATTGATGCATATGTATACATAATTGTATATGAATATAGCACTGACATACATGTATGAATATCTATAAATATTAGTTGGTACATATTTCTGTACTTATCTGCCTGTACATTATTGAAGCATAACTATATGCATACAAATCCATGCTTATACCAACATAAATATGTGTACAAGTATACATTGTTAAAAAGCTATGTGTGAGTATCCGTCATGTGCATTTCAAGATGCCAGCACCTATTTCAGATATGCTTCTCAATCCAAAAGACTCTTCATTCTACATTGAAAACCATTAGTTTAATGAACCATGAATCTATGAAAGGCCATTTTTCATGCTCAGCCAACTATTATATTATCTCATTGGCACCAAGAATGGAAAAGTTTGGCAAAGTTGTACAATCTCTGCCAACTTTGCACTCTTTGTAACAAAATTTTCTGATGATTATTGCATCCTCCTTGTCTTAGGGTAAAAGTAGATAGAGGGTTTATTGTTTGTATAGTGTTTCTAGACAAGGATGTCCAAAAATAGAGACAAGAGAAAAATAGAAGAGGCAAAATTGGATAAGATTAGAAAAAAAGAAAACACAAAAAAAAGGTAGAAAAAATAATGGAAAATCAAAATGAAAAAAGTGAAGAATGAAAGCAGATTAGAAAAATGTATGCATATTTAGAATAAGCAAAACATTTCCTTATAAAATAAAGAAATAAGATTAGAAATAAATGGAAAAAAGTATAGAAAGCATTTAAGATTAAAGAGATTAGATAAATGTTTTAAATAGAGAAAATCTCTGCTAACGTTTAAAATGTTGACTTTAGGTGACAATTCATAGGGAAAAACATCTTAATAATTGCCAAACATTTTTTCATCTTCAACTCTTGCATTTTCATACATTCAAGTAGCCTTTCCAGCCCAAAATACCAGAACAATTTTCAAAGAACTATTATCAGGAAGCTTTTCAACTTCTCTTCAAAAATAAAAACAAATGAAGATATACATAAAATAAATATGCTCTGATTTAGATGCATTCAAAGAAACTATCTATAAATTTTTCTTTAAGATATTTCAAATTGTTGAATATTGAACAATTAAATCTTTTTAAAAAAAACAAAAACAAAAAATATTTTACTTGAGAATGAAAATGATCTTGAGGAAATTCTTTTTAAGTAAATCTGACTGTTCAAACAAGATATTTCAATTTACTTTTTTACATAAGCTTTTTATAACACTAATATATAAGTCAGTCAAAAGGTAACTATAAAATTGGCTGCTTCCTTACCTTTCTTACCTCATCATCATTGGAAAACTGATGCCCTCTAAATGGTTCCTTCATGGGCCCAAACAAAGAAAAGTATGAGAATATACAATCACAACAAAAGGGTGGATGAGGCATGGTTGTCCAGTCCTTAAGTTACTGTTAGGCATTGCCTTATGTTACAAATATATAAGTACATCATTGGAGAAAAATGCTGAAAAATGCATTCATTTTCCACTAAAAAATATTTATTTTTTCAATATAATTTCATTCTTTGTAAACACAGGTGAATATTAACCATGTAAAAGGGATTTTATACAGTGAAAAATTTAAGATTAAAATTTTAGTTAATAACTGTAAAATTGACTCACACTTATATTTAATTACCTTATTGTTCAGCTAGAATAAAATAGTCACAACAGGTATATTTGTTTGTTCAAGTATTTACCCATCCACTCTTTTTTATTAACTTTTCTGTTGACTTGTCAAGATATTTGGGACATAAACAACCTCAGTCAAACATAAAATTATAGCCATTAATAGTACAAATGGGGCTATTTGCATCTCTGCTTGATCAGTTCAATATGAAGTAATTCTGAAAAATGCAGTTCAGTTCTAAATTTGGTTAGAAATGAACAAATTAAATAATATGATTGAGCAGTTTTAATGGTATAGATTCATCAATAGGGATACAATTGAATATCTGGCTCATGATTATGAAACATTTTCAAACAGGAGTTGCTAACTATATTTTTATGCAGTCTTTTTGTTGTTTTGAGAAATTCTAACATTTCTTCTATTTTCTTGATGCCTCCATTTTATTTTCACTATCAAATGTGCTGTGTTCTCCTAAGGATCAAAACTTAACATGCTTACCAATGATTGAGCATTAGGCCAAATGTTTGTGGAATCATTTTTCCTTTTTAATTTGTTTGCTTTTTGTTTGTTACCTATTAATGGAAGAATTTAGGTTATAGAAGGGTCATCTGTTCTACATACAATTGCTCTCATCACTACAAAGATAGAATAAGAAGATTTATTCTATGTGCAGCATTTCTTGTTTTATTGGGACAAGTTCTATGGAATTAAACTTTAACCAATAGTGGTCCTCTTATGAGTTGATTGTTTCCACCTGCTATTCTTGGCAGTAGAAGTTTGGTTTGCTAAGAAGATTATAATTTCCTTCAGAAGATCATAAGCTGTTGTCTGGTGTTGATGTGCTGATGTAGGACTACTCTCATATTGTCTGATAAAATCAGCTACAGAAATGTCATCAACTGATTTCCTGTTTTGCTTAAATTTTCTGTGATATCAATAAAATATTTGCTTACAGATAAATAAGGCCAAGACATGTTTCTGCTATATAGTCTCCAACATGAGAATAAAATAGAAGTCTAATGTTTTATGCTACACAAGCTCTTTATTGTTTTATGCTATACAAGCATAATGTTTTATATTGTTTTATGCTATACAAGCATAATATGTTTTATATTGTTTTATTCTATACAAACTCTCTATTTTACAGTATTCAGCTTTACAACACTCACACACAAACACACTATATATAGAGAGAGGTGGGTATCTAGGCAGCAAAAGTTCATTTAAACAAGTTTCCTTGAAGATACAAATTATATCTATTATAATTTTAATAAGTTTATCTTGGTATTAAATGTATATATGAACTTTCCACTGTTCCTATGACAAGTGAGCCTATATCTACAATTTATTACTAATTATAAAACATTTAAAAATCTTAACTTAGTAATATCACATTTAAATCAAATCCTTTACTTACTTCTGTTTAAAAATTTGCTTGTTCTATTGGAAATTGTATTTTTGAAAATAATAAAAAATTTTTATAAAGGATATAAAATCATAACTTTTTCTCATAAACTCACTTGTTATAATTTCAACCAGTGTTATATGACAACATATGATACAGAAATACCAAAATTACAATAATATAAGATAGCTATTTTAGAATAACAACAGTATACAATAAAAGAAACATTAAAATAGATTTAAAATATTAGACATTACCAATATTAATTCAAAACAATCAAAAATCAACCAAAGCATCTAAGATTCTTGAATAGGCATTTTAAAATGTATTTAAATTCTCACAATCCACAGTACATCATGTTCGTGTGACCACAAATATTTAAAATTTAAAAATAATAATATAATATATACAATCTGTGTGACATCCCAATCATTCAACAGTTAAAATTCCATAGATGTAAACAATGACTAAACAAACTTTTAAAAAGTTTGAAACTAAACAATAGCTAACATCAACTGTGTACAGTTTGTAAGATTTAAATTATCTTAGTTCCTTATATTTTCTTAAATATATATATATATATATATATATATATATATATATATATATATATATATATATAGACAAAAGGAAAACTTATCTTAGCCAACACATTTCATCCTTTGAGAGACTTTATTGAGCTATTATTGCTATTCTATATACTCAAAATGTATGATGAATATTTTTAAGTGTATGTTATTTAATATTTATATTCTTTTATCTTAACCTTCCTAATAAAACTGTTATCAATATAGTATTTAAACTTACAAATTATTCCCTGTCTGTGTAATTATACATGTATAAGAGATTGGATAAATCTATGTCAATGTCTATTTAAGAATGCTTGATATTATTATAAGAGAGTATATCACCGTTAAAAATTACAGTTTACTTAATACATGTCCAATAATTTCAATGAATGAACTTGTATTATAATTAGATCAACTGTTATAAATTAATACTACTATTTGTTTAATATTCTACCTGGGTAGATCATTTAAATATTTCTATGTACTGATAGTATTATTTTCAGCACTGCTTCATATAAGTTTTCATTGTTTTTTGTTTGTTTTGAGAAATAAGAGAAACAAATCAAGCTGCATTACAAATGTGTAATTCTTTGTTAAACTGCTGTCAACTTTCATCATACAACTGAACCATAGAACTGCAATGATTAAAATTTTCATGAACTGCAGTAAATAGGTTAATATCTATAAGTACAATCATTGATTATTATATAGAAAACTACTAGTAGGCTGAAATGAATATGTCTATGTCCATGTAGATGTATTTTACTATGTTGTAATATCTTTTTTTCACTGGGCAGTACCAGGCATCCCTGCTAGCATATATAAGTTTGTGACTGATATATATATATATATATATATATATATATATATATATATATATATATATATATATATATATATATGAAATTTTTATGCTGTATGTATTTATAACACATATCTAAATGTGTGTGTGTGTCTGTGCATATATATGCATGTGTACATTTTCATATCTGCCTTTCCTTATACATAAATATATGTAAAAGCAAACATTTTATTTTTTATTTGTTCAAGATCTTTGTTATTATTTAGTGGATGATTTGAAACTTATCTTTTTTAGTGTAATAAGTGTCAAAAACTTGAAATGTTGCTTTACATTCATTTGAAGTGAGCCATGGATGCCTGCCATATTGACACAGTGTTTACCTTCTGCCCAGATGATCATTTGAAAAAGAATGAAGGTGAATGGTGGAAGATGAGAGAAGGAAAATGGGGTAAAAATGGGAAGTAGGTAAAATAAAAGATGTAAAAAAGTTTCAAAGTTTTTTTGTTGAAAGAAAAGGAAATGATATGATCATGTGAGGAAAAGAAAGAGAAAGGAATGAAAATATAAAAACAATGACATAAGAAATGTAGTAGATATGATTTTAGAAGGATCTTAAATTTTATAATAGAGAATAAAGAAATGAAAGAAATTTTTGAGAAAAAAAAAAGAGAGATAGGAAGATATGTAGTAAGTACTGCTTATGATGCCTGACACGCAATTCGGAAACTGATAAAGATGGTCATCAAATACTAATAATTTAAAATGGGGTAAAATGATGTGAACTGAAAGCATTGATCAATTTTACTGAAGGAAGACAGAATCAGAAAAATAAATTAGTGAGGATATGAAAGACAGTCAACAGAATTAGGTTTCCATGTAAAAATTAAAATCTTTGATGAAAAAGTCAAAATCAACTACCATATTTGATACCCTCTTGTATGATCATGTCTCTTTCAATCCATGACTGACTAGGCAGAAGATTTGACACAGTAGACTGCCATTTCTTTCTACAGTAGACTGGTTGCTAACCAAGGATATAGGGCCTAGTCTATCCTGCAATTCAACCCACACCTTGGAGGAGAAGAGATGGATTCATACCTTTTCTGAAGGATATTTGCATGTAAGGGAATAGTGTATAGAGTATATACGCCTTTGTAGAGAATATACTTAAATTGTTGACATTATAACCAAGTTTGTTTTGTTTTCATGTTTGTAAACCTTGTTTTTTTTGTTATTTGTTTCACCCCAAGCAAGGTGATAATGCCTCTAGGACTTTGGGGGTTACTTTGGTGAAAGAGAATGAGAAGACTTTAATGAAGAGGTAGGTAAGGACAATAAAAGAGCAGGGTTCAGGATGACAGATGACAATGATTGACACTGTATTTAAATTTAACAACTGTAGGTGGTAGGGAAGCAAGAAATTGGAAAGGGAATTCCACAGGTGAGAAAATCTAAGAAAAGAAAACTCTGTTAGAATAGAAGTGGTGGTTGTGTTGCAGATGTGTGTTGGAAACGAATAGAAGGTTTGAATTATCAGAAGGCTTAAAATTGTGTGTGTTCAATAATCTTCCATCCACAACAATTAATACAAGACATAGAATAATTATTCAAAAACATCTTGTTTCAAAACATAACAATTGAATTTATTAATATTTGATATGCATGAATACTGAGTGAAAAGGTTAGACAGAGTTGTGTCTCTTAGATTAGGTAATATTTGTACCTAAGTTCATAAATTGAAAGTAATTATTAAACTGTAGTTTAGAAGAATAAAGTTTCTTTAGCATGTTTGGAATTGTGTATTGTACAAGTTGGTAAAAGTTCAGAAGAGATTTCAGAGTTCGTACTTGCGTGAATGTTGATAATGGTTTTAACATCTGACTGCATTAGTTAAGATGGAAGTTCTTGAAGATTACATCTTGGCAAATGAGATGCAAAAGAGAGAGATGAATGAAAAGAAAACACAAGGGAGTTTACATGTGTTCTGTTTTTATATGGTTGTGTATCATGTGGGAGGCTCCAAGCATATTGAGCAGGAAAACAGATTTGTTGCATGCAGGATATCTGATTGGTCGGAACTGAGCAATCAGCGAGCTAGTTTTGAGTAGATTAACCAATGAATGCTTGTTATATATTTTGTAAGATTGTGATGGTGAAAATTACAACAGGAATAGTGCATTTCCTAGCAGGGGTTAACTGGCTTGTGGTGGAAGATTCCACAGTTGCATCTAGCTATATTTCAACAGTGAGACCTAGTTTCCATTCTAGTAGCATGACTAAATTCACATGTAGTTGAGGTACTACAAAACAAAAGCCCATCAAAACAGTTACTATGAAAATATTTGTAGAAAAAACAGAGGAAAGTCACATTACATTAGTGAGAAATGACTGAAGTCAAGATTCCTTGTCAGGATCAAATACATCTACAGACTCTTCTTTGAATTTTGTCAAAAATCTCAAGATATACAGCAGGAACAACAGATCAAATATAACTGCAGTATGCAATGCATGGAGTAATGTTTATAAATGTGCAAAATGGATTCAGTTAAGAAAAATGTTCTAGCAAGACACTGTAAAGCAGTAGACCTAGTAATTGATTCAATATAGTTGCTCCACTTCATGTCAGTGGGAAATGAGAACTCAAGAAGGTGTAGAGTATTAAATACATGGAGTTTAGCATCAACCATGCTGATGGCTGGCAGAAATCTGTGTTAATTAAATGAAAGCAGTTTTGTTTTGGAGGTGTTTACAAGTCATTTCTTGCTCCAGTTGATTAGTGGTCCTTTTCAAGAGCAGTTGCCAGACTTGCTACTCAGACAGGAGTATATACTTTATGTAATCTACATCAATACCTAGTTGGGAAGTGATGACATGAGAGTGAGGGAGAGCATTGATGAAGATCAGAAATAGTATAGGTCCAAAAATAGAGCCCTGAATGTGACACCTGTGTTAGAATGAAATGATCTGGCAACATGCCTGTTCAATATGACCGTTATTATATGAATTTAAGAGATGTTTCTCTGATGTTGCTAATCCAGTATGAAAATGTCTTTTATTACTCCATTGAATTTGAGAGTTTCCTAGTAGCGGCTTTCTTCTCATTGGTAGACTCACTGTGTTGGGTATTTTAATTGTTCATATCATTATGTATATATGCATAAGAGGGAAAGAAGAAATATGGAAAGAAGAGCCATTGTTTTGTTCTATCTTTGATTGTTGCCTTAGAATTTCCTTGGATAAATTGTTTTAGATGATTACCAGTTATAACATTTAGATTAAGTCATACAAAACGAACTGGAAATTATTTAATCTCAATTTAGTAAGTTCAGCATTAGGAATCTATTTATGTAAAACATTTTAGAGATAGATGTAATAATAACCAGCAATGGAAACACACATACAATTTGGAAGCTGATATGTTTTTTGAGCTTGCCATACTTCAATTTTAAAATCTTAATTCAAATAAGCTTAAAATTCAAACAAAGAATAACAAACTTAAACATTGGAATAATACCATGCAAACAGGTCTGGTGCATCTTACCCTGAAACATCTGACCAGAGGTGAGGGTGGGGCATTTTTTTCATTACTGTTTTATGGCCATTCACCATTTTTAAATTATTTTTAAACTGACATTACATTGTCAGTCATCAACTAATAATATACATCATGTATCTGCATGGCTGGAACCCCTGACAAGGTTGGAGCCCCAAAAGAGCTTAGTTTCAGCAGTGTTTTTTTTTTTTTGCTTTTTGTACTTTTTACTTTTTTTATACCAAAGTCAGTCATCAACTATAATAATTGACAGGGCTGATGTTTACTACTCTGAACCTCTCAACCATGTGGGGGCCCATTCCTACTGAAGAGTGGAGGGGCTAATTTCAGTAGTGCTTATTTTTTTAAATTGTAATTTTCTTTCTTAACAGTTCTTTTAAATCAATTAAGAGTGTAATATATCTCGGTAAAATGATTTTTAAATCCGAGATCATCCACTAAAGTGGATCTCTGATTTTTCTTTTTTTTTTTAATGTAGTAATACTAACCAGCTATTAATTAAAATAAAATTTCTAGTCCCTATTTTTTTACATTTCTAGAAAAATAATGATAATTTTAAAAATAAAAATGTTTAAAGAAAAATGTTTCCCAAAAATTGAAATACTGTTTTTAAAACAATTTTTTAAGACAATCCCGTTTGTGTTGTGTTGGAATCTTTGTAAAACTTTTTTTTTCAGCAGAGATGTATCAGTGATTAATTTTTATGGAAATGTAAAAATTTGTGATTACCCATGAAAATATTAGTGGTTATTACAAAAAGAATAACATTTTCTCAGATTTTTAAAATAAGAAAAAAACTATTCATTATAAAAGTAGATGATTAATGAATATGTACTGAAATTTTCATTTAAACTGGATAATTCCCCAACTTTTGGTAATTTAAAAAAAGTTTTTTGCCCCCCTCTCCACATTTTCATTCAAGGATTAGTGGTTCCCAGGTTGGGAAACTTTGAAATCAACATGTAGTAGAGAGGGGGACCCAATATCAAAGTTTCAATGGCGAGAGGAAGATTCAGACCCTAGCGCTGGCCCTGCATGCAAATGCTTTACAGATTCATTAATGAAGTAAGTGAAGAATATAGGTGTAGAAAATGTTTTATTAAATTGCATTTTCGTTTTATTATTCTGACAGGTAATCTTGTACATTTATAAGAAGAAAAAGCACCTTTTACAACTTCAAATTGCTTAATTACTTGTATAGTGTGTCCATTAACCATGTTTGTATGTAAATAATCTCTTTATTTTTTTTTAATGTCCAATCAAATCATCTCTCTAATTTTATTCAATCTATTCTCTGAAAATGCTAGAAAGTGTTTACTTTGTTATCCGAGTTTTATTGCTTTTTACTTTAGTATTTTCTTTTTCTCTAAAAGAAAAATCAGCTATGTAAGAGAATATCTATTTCTTTAATATCCCTACATCAAAATATCTTAGAGAGTTTTATGAAATACCGGACCCAAACAAAAACCTACATGTTCATGTTAATTACTTTCATTTATAAACAGATAAAGACATTTTGCAAACATTTAATTGAATCACTCTTGATTTTTCAGGTTCAATCCTAAACCAGCCTAAATCATTCTTAAATATTGTATAATCTATATAATAAATGCAAATGTCACTGTGTCACAATTTTTCAAGTTAAAGGGACACAACTCTCTAACTTTCAATAACTCATTTCAAATGAGAAAAGTTACTGTTCTCAAATTATAGTGTTTCAAAATAAAATTGTCCATATTTTCAACTTTACTCCTAGAGGCCATATATCATATAATTTTGGAATCAGGTTGACTCCATGAGCAAATTAAAAACATTCCAAATGAATAAAACATCCATGAGCAAATTAAAACATTCCAAGCTGAATATGGACCCACAATCATATAATTTTGGAATCAGGTTGACTCCATGAGCAAATTAAAAACATTTTTTTGAATATGTTTGAATTTTGGAATCAGGGTGATCATGAGCAAATTAAAAACATTCCAAGCTGAATTTGATCAATCATATAATTTTGGAATCAGGTTGACTCCATGAGCAAATTAAAAACATTCCAAGCTGAATATGGACCCACAATCATATAATTTTGGAATCAGGTTGACTCCATGAGCAAATTAAAAACATTCCAAGCTGAATATGGATCCACAATCATATAATTTTGGAATCAGGTTGACTCCATGAGCAAATTAAAAACATTCCAAGCTGAATATGGATCCACAATCATATAATTTTGGAATCAGGTTGACTCCGTGAGCAAATTAAAAACATTCCAAGCTGAATATGGACCCACAATCATGAAATTTGGGATCCCCAACTTTTCATTACTGCAATTGTTTCCAGCAATTTTTTTTTTATGTGATTTTTTTGCAACAATTTTTTTTGTATGAAAGCAATTTTTATAACTTGAAAATAATTTTGGGAATAATTGAAATTAATTGTGAAATCAAATGAAAGTCACCCATGAAATAAAAATAATTGTTTGTACAGAAAATAAGGATTTACATACATCAAATTTAAATTAAGTGGCAGCAGAAGAATTATTCTTGAACTTTTAAAAGGTAAGCTTAAATATTAATGCAATACTTAAATGCGGCAATCAATTTTGAGTTCTTCTGTAGCTTACTGTTGCCTATTGCATCTACTCCTTCCTGCCTATTGTGATGAAGGCCTAATCAAGAGCCCTCTGCAAGTGCTAACTTAAATGTCACCCAATAGGGCAGCATTTAAGCTAGTATATTAATAACACTGATGATGAAATATTGACAACTGTGCAGTTGTTATAATCATAAAATAAATTATCATACAGATGAGTGTCAGCTGTAGAATGATAGTAAACTATTATTCAGAATTTTTTTCACTGCTGTATTCTTGTACTAGACGAGGTTAAGCTTAGTAAATATCTACACAACACAAAAATATTTTTAAGTATATAAAGAAATTATATTATGTCATTAATGAATGAAAAACATTTTACTTTACAAAATATGTTGTTTATAAACTTTTAGATGTTTACATTTTGAACCTCATCAAGAAAAACAATTAAAATTTAAGTATTAACTTTTATACTTAAATATTTAGAAAGCTTCAACATTTGTTTTCACTCACAATTTTTCAAAGCAGTTTTTGTCCTGTCATCAATAAATATATATATACAAGCAAATAAAACTACTCTCTCTAGTGAGTGATCTGCTTTGCCACCTGGAGCACATATGCTGACTTCATGTTCCAAATTTCAAATTAACTTGTCTTACACTACTCAAGCACTTTATATGATACCAAAAAGAACTAAATAGCTATTTAAATAAATTTTCACAAAGTAATAGTAATTTAGGGAGTGATAAAAAAAGTCGGTTTTGTTCCATGTTTTGTTTGAATTGTAAATTATTTTACTAGTTTCTTCTTTCAGTCAATACTTTTTATTTCAAGAAAAAATTTTGTCTGCTTCTAAAGAAAAAATACAAAATATACAATTATCACTCCAAAATTTCATGTGTATTCAAATCAGATATTTAGGAAAAAAAATTGGAATAATCTGAATATTTATTCAAATCAAGGTTTAAGGCTTTCAAATTTAAATTTTGTTTGGCTTTTTTAAGTTTGATATTGCTAGCACATTTCTTGCTATTTAAAAAAAAATGATTCCATAAATTTTTTAAAAATAATTATATAAATAACAGAATGAAAACTTTTACCTACAATTTTATATTTCATTAAACCATATTTAACTTACAAATGAATCCTGCCCAATAAATTGATCTCTCTAATTCAATCAAAAGAATTTTTTTCAATATTTTTCTTTTATTTTTACCCTACCATAAAAAAACCCTCTAAAAATGTTGTGTGTTGAGCTATGATGACAAGTCAATGTCAAAAGAAAATATCACAATCATCCCATCTCCAAAAAACAATCCCAAATAATCCACATTTTACATACATTTCAGCTATTCACCTCTCTCTGTCTCTTAAGCCGCCCAGTGACACACCAAAGGGATACTTGCCAAATTTTTAGGAGGTCAGTTCTTTCAGAGGCTATCTCATTTAATTTGTGGTTGAGAGGAGGATCTGAGGAGAAGGAAACGCATTGATTAGTGGTTGGGGAAAACCTGGAGATAAGTTGTGTTGTCCAAATCTGCTTAAATGACATTTAAAGGTCATTCTATTTGATTGATCTTAATTTGGTAAGTGGAGACCCAAACAGATGAAGAGGCAGTTTTTCCTCAGACCCATGTCAACTGCTACCTATGATTTAGCCTGGTTGGCTGATTTTAAACACAGACACCATTCGGTTTTCAGCTTGAAAGACTATGGTGAGGTTTTACCCACTATTAAACAATTTAATATTCTTCATTTTTTCCTGGAAGCAGGTTTAATGAGATGTGAAACCTTTATCTGAGCCTTAATTTAATAAATATTTTAGCAGTAATTAAGCAGAAACAGGGGTTTATTTGTTATAGTTCCAGACATAGAGTGTTCAGTGAAGACACAGATTAAATTTGAAATTATTGCATTCTACACCATAGTAAACTTTATATATGAAAGTAAAAACTTTATGAATGAAATCTTTCTTCGTAGTATTTGTTGTGCTTATTGGTTTCCTTCAAAGACATTTTTTTAGGTTATATATTCTACCTGAAATGTTATGTTAGCAAACACCCACCCACAAAAACATGTAAGAAAGGATTAATTTTTAACATAAAATCATGTTTTTTATGTTATCAATATAAATATTACCAAGATATTATTACATTAAGAATGTGTATTTGTATCTTACAAACCGTGCACATTCAAATATAAACCAAATGTTTTTAATTATAAAATATATAATATATATTATATACAATAATAAAATGTGAATTATATGAATTAGAATCTATCTGATTTGAATCTAAAAACTTTATTTCAAAATGATTTTTATGATTTGAAGTTTCATAAAATTCCTTCCTTCTTCTTTTTATATAACTTTTATAGATGTGTTTTGTTAATGTTCTGTATGAATAATCACAAGTATAAGTCCCAAATAAACCATGTTTAAGTGATTATGATTTATTTACAGCAATCTTTTATTGATAGATGCTTAAAAATGTTATGATAATAGTAAGAGGATGATGCAAGTCTGCAAAAATGATTGTGAAATAATAATAACACCCTATCTAAAAAAATAATCTAACAATACTCACTAGGTATAATGAGGAATAGTGTTTTATTAATTTCCCATTGCCATAATGTAGCTTCCCTGTGCTTTTTTTATAAATAGTTTCATGAAAATAGTTCTGATGAGCTTTCCTCTTTGGTACTTTGATGTTACAAATTTAAGTGCAGTACTAGATTGGCTGTTAGGTCTCATCATTTTACTGTTCAAATTTCTAGATGTAACTGTAAGTTCTATTCTAATAGTTTCTTCTCTTGGACTTCTCACTTGTAGAACTTTCTTCTGACTTTTTATTTTTCAAACAACTTTAATCTTCAAAAGTTTAAATGCAATGTCAATTGATATCTTCTCTTTAAGTTCTGTTTTTTATTGTCCTCTCTCCCTAATAATGTTTTTTGTTAGATTCTTTCACACTCAGTAACCCCTTGTGTCTTAGCAGCTTTATTGTCTTGCTTGGAGTGAAATGATTAATAAAAAATTAGAAAACATACAATAAATGTCTGTATTTGCAAAATTTATATGATTATGCTAATATAAAGTTGAAATAATTAGTAGGAAATAATACAGAATTATATTATGTCTGATTTTATTATGCAAATAAATGTTTTCTATCTGAATTTCTGGGATAAGGAGTTATGATTATTTACATTCAGACTAATGTCCTCATCGTTGTTGTTGTTGTTGTCAACATAGATGAGGACAATAGTCTGAATGTAAATAAGTAAATACTTTCACAATAAAATTGATATCAATCAACCAATATTGATAAAACTTTCAGGATATTGTTATATGATAAATATACCATGTGAATTTCCCCTTATAATATCTAGTCTTATCGGAAATATTTCTAATAACATTCAGTGGTGTGAGATTTTATCATAAGTTGCTCCTCATATAGAAAATATATATAGCATAGTTAGTGATGTTTATTTATTAAGATATATAAAGATTGTTATGGTTTGTAAGAAAGATATAAACAAAAAAAGCAAGCTATTGTAAGTTATGTCGTAATGGGAAGAAGACAGTTTTGGAAATTGCCAAAAAATGAATAGAGATAAAAGATTTATTAAAAAAGAAACTAAAAACATTTGCTAAGAACAATGAAAAAAATTGATTTTAAGAATGTCACAAAAAGAGATTTAAGAAAAATTAAAAGAGTTATAAGCAAGAAAATTAGATTGAAGTGTGAGAAGCTATTTGGAGAAGCTATTTGGAGAAGCTATTTGGAGAAGCTTATATTGTGAAAAGATAAAGAATTGATCAAAAAATATGAATGTAATCAAACTACTATAACGACATCTGGCAGCAAGGTCTCTGGTTGGGAGATTGGAGGTTTCAAGGAGTGTGAAACCACCTCTTAATTGTTGTTGTTTCCAGGTCCACACCGACCCAGGTTGACAGCACCTGTCAGAGTCCCAGAGGAGGCATGGTGGAGTTATGGATAGTGACTTGGATTGAGGAATTGGAGAGCCAAGTTTGAAATCCATTTGAATCCATTACATTCACTTACATGCCTACATTACCCTTGAGAAAGGTATGAATCCTCTTCTTCTCCTCCCCAGCTATGGGTAAATAGCAGGACAGACCAGGTTCTATAGCCTTGGATGGAAACTGGTCTACTGCAGAAGGAAATGGCAGTCTACTGCACGAAAAATCTGCCTCATCAGTCATGTATTGAAAGACACATGATCGTCTAAGCATGTATCACGCATGGCACATAACTGAACTGAAACAAGAACAAAACATTATGAAAGTGTAGGAATACATTTTTTATAATAAAATTACCAGTAATACATTTTTATAACAATATGACCAGCAATACATTTTATCTGTAGTTGAAACCATAAAATTATGTTCAAAATATTTAGATTGTGGCATTAAACAACCCACAGAGGTTTTGATATGCCGCAAAACAAAATCATCCAACTAAATCAAACTACTCTCTTTAAGAAAATATCACAGTAAATGAAAACTGATTTCTCAATTGTAATTTTTATGAATGAATATAGGCTATCTTGAATGGACTTGATTGCTAGGCTAGGGATTAGGTCCAATAGGCAGCCAGTATGAGTTAGAAAACAACAGTAGGGAGGTGAAGTTTTGTTTTGGGCTAGTATTGTAAGCATTAAAATTATAGGTCCTGTCAAAGTTGATATTTCAAAATAAATGCAGAGAATTACTGGACAAGACATATTTTGAGTGTTACAGGTCACAACGAAGAAGCTTTAAGCTAAAGGGTATATTAGGGTATATTGATATTAGATGATGATCTTTAATATTCTACAAATATGGCTGTTACTCACCTTTAATTACTTCACTCAGTTAATAGAAAGGCTTCCAGGCTATCCAGATATTCCAATAGGAAATGTGCGGTTCATCATTAAAAGAATTATATATAAGAATGGAAAACAATATTTAATGTTAAAGTTGAAACAACTAAAAAGTTAAGAAAAATCAACAGTTTAAAGACCAAGGAATGTTATAAAATATAAAGGAGCCCATATTGACATATAAAATAAGAAAAGAATAATTCATTCATGTATATAGGATAATGTATTATTAAGGATATATGTGTCTGTATCTTTTTTTATTCACAAATCCATATGTAATATTTTATAATAAAGTTAACACTCTAGGATAAGGATATTTAGTTAACACTCTAGGATAAGGATATTTATTGTAAGTTGAAAATCACATTGGTCACATAAATATAAATACATCCTGAAAATGTTTGCCAGTATCAGTTGGTTACTACTAATTTTATCATGAAAATATTGATTTGCATTTTTAAAAAAAAAGTAAAACGGTTATAGAAGAAATAGAAAATTTCCTGGAATAATTAGAACTATTTGCATATTAATTAACATGAATTTAATCATTGTTTGTAATATTTTTATTTTTAATCTTATAGACACACCTCATACACATTTTTTAATAAAATCAATTTACATTCATATTTTTTTTTTATTCATCCCTTATAATTACAGTTAATACCAATATATTATTTTCTAGTTGAAATTTGCATTCCTTTAAAATGTAAACATAAATTACTTGGTTTATTTTACTGTGTGTTTGCAATAATTTTTTCCAGCCTCCAATATTGAAGTACTTTTGATATTGTGTAAACACATGACTACAGGTAGTATATGACACTTTTTGTTCTCTTCAACAAAAACATGTTAAAAACAATATATGTTGAAATGACTGAATATAAATAAGACACATACATGGCAAGAAGATTGTTACAGAAAATCCCTTTTTGCTATACAGCAGGTGTTAATATTCCAACTCTAGCAATAACATTTTTTATGAAGCCATCAGTTTGATCTTTGACTGCCAAACATCAAAGAAAAATTGGTAGCTTTTCATGATGTTCAGACTTGTGTCAAACTAACTTACTAAGGAATAAATAAACTTCAAAGAAGATGTTCATAGAAATACCAATTTCCTATAAGCTCTCAGTTTCTCTTAGATAAGTCACTTTAAAGTTTTTAATGATCACACTCAACAAAAATTGAATTAGTTATGAAACTTTTGTTGTGTGTAAGAATTTGACAAGAAGCAATTTATTCTGTGGTAAAATGAAATAAAATTGATAAATAGAATAATAATAAAGAAGGAAAAGAAATACATTTTCCCATGATGCAAAGAGTAAAGGAACTGGAAATATGATTACCCCACTTGGTTTCAGCAATAGTAATTAGGTGGTGTTGTTGAAGCCAATAAAAAGGCAAACATTTCCTGCCTCACTTTCCTCTTTGCTCCAAGATGTGAACCAAATAGTAATTACATTCACACAGAGGAATGTTTCCTGATGGCCAACACATGACACTTGCAAATGCCTTCCAAAAACTTCAACCTATGAAGTAGGTCATGTTTTCATTTGGTTGTTCCATCTCAGCACAAGGTGGAACACAACCACAGTAACAATGCTTGCACTGACTTACTCTAACTTCTGGTCCAAGGAAAAGAAAATGGACATCCTATAACCATGTTTAAATCTCCCAGTAATAAAGTAAGTAGAAATTTTCCTTTGGTTGTTCCAACTCTACACAAGGCTGACTTGAGCTTGACCATGAATATGATACTTATACTTGCCTATCCTAACTTCTGCACCAAAAAAAGAGAATAGACATACCCAAAAGACATTGAGAACATTGTTTCACTACAGTCACTATAAAAGAGTAAATGTCTGTAGCAGAACCCAAGTTTTTGTATGTTTCTATCTCCTCTGTTTGCATATTGAACATACACCTTCACATAAAATACAGACACAAACACACAATCTTTTTAAGTTCTACAACTCAACACATTATTAACACAGCTTGTTATTAAAAAGATTCCTTAGTAGACTTTCTTTAAGAAAAATTAAACTTTATTGGGGTCAGCCTATTTTTTGTAGGAAAACGGAGAAATTATTTTTTTAGTGAAATACTGAATAATAATTGATGAACAATTTTATTTAAAAAATATGCAGATGTGAATATGCAAGAAGATAATAATGAACTTACAACACTAAAAATGAATGTTATTTAATAAAGAATATAACTAGCTGCAGCAAATATGTATTCCTGCACAGGAAAACATTGTGTGTATGTGTGTGAGAGGGACTGTGTACATAATTGTGTGTTGAAAGATAGCAGCAGTAGAAAAATTGACTTTGTACAAAAAAAGACAATTGACCAAAGCAATAGTTAAGCAGAAACAAAGTTAAATATTGATGATGTGATCAGCAACTGGTAAATTAATGGATCTGATTGATAGTTTTAGGTAGAAATTTATGATATGAAGGTAAGTTAACCAGTTTAAATTCATTAAAGATTCTCCAAAAACAAGTAAAGCAATACTTAAAAATGTAACTGAATTCTAATAATTGGTAAGAATTGATCAGCACCAAAATGATTTGTTTAATGGACAAAATATTTTTTGCTTTATTGATTTATTTAAGATTTATTTACATTCTGATTGTTTAGAAAATATAATTAGCAAAATTTAAGTAATTGTGATCTGTGGGCCTACATTTACAGAGAATTTATGCTCAAACTAAAGACAATCTAATATTGACTGTTATATATTTTGTTAGAGTAACGTCTATTTTATTATTAATTATGCTAATAATTATGGTGGCAATAATGGGTTTTTGAAAAGTGTAATCATTACTTAAAATTATATATAAAAATGGAAAGTATTTTTTTATTTTCTTTTAAATGAGAATTCATTAACATTGTGCCCTATTCTTTACAGAAAAAAACATGCAATTTCAAAAAAAACACCAGAATGTAAGGAGACTGCAAACATTTACATTCATTGTTAGAAATACAAAAGAAACAAAGAGTTTTTGGGGGTTTTTACTGATATCCTCTCTGGTGATACAATCGTAAAACAATTACAGGATTAAAACCTGAAATAAGAAGTCATCATAGAAAGTTGAGCCAAAGTTTTTGAATAGTGATTGTTGTAGCAAGTGGCTTAGCCCAAAATAAAGAGCCAATATTATCAGAAATAATAGTTTCTGAAAAAAATAAATTACTGATTATTGAAACAATATTGTCATTGGTTTTGCTGCAATTATTATAATTATTAAGTTTTCATACTAGTCACAAATGTTTTTGATTTCACTGAAAATCAAGTCACAACAAGGCTTCTCAATACTGAAGTATGCTCCTCATTATACAAATTGATCTTAGTAATGTTTTTATCTGTTATGAGTCTTGCTGAGATTACCAATTCTTCCAAAGAGTTTCAAACATGATAATAATGATAGTTACAACTATCACCTTCATGTTTCTTAATGTTTTTGTTTTTAATTCTTTGTCAAAGCCTTGGCATTTTTCAACCTTTCACTTTCTTTCAATTTTACAGTTCATCTATTGGAACAATAACATCCATTTTTACAAGTTTTCTTCTTGTTTACAAAGACTACATCTCATCTACTAGACCTGTTCTAGGTTATGCTTTATTTGAATTTGAACATCTCCAAAATATGATGTTTTGTATTCTCTATCTATCCCTGATATGTGCATCTACTATTTGTCAAATAATAGTGGTTTTCCCATTCCTATTTTTCTACACCTTCTGAGAGAACTGACTGCATTTAAATATGAGTGACACTTTCATCACTTTCTATGCATTTACTATTTTGTTTACTCATCTTGTTGACCATAATACAAAATTGGTTCAGGATATCATTAATAGGTATTCTCTCTTACTCTTCAAATCTCATCTTCACAACCATCTCTATGCCATATCATTAACCTCTATTTTTTTTATTTTCTATCTTGAAATGTCACACAGCAGTTTTTCTTTCTATTTTTGCCTTCTCTCTTGTTCTTTCATCCAAATATCTCTGTTCTTCTCTAAAATATCTTACTATATACAGTGCACATATATTTATTTTCATTGATTATATTTCTGCTTTTGAGTCAAACATTTTAGTCATTACACTGTAATATTCTTTGCTGATTTTTTCCTTTGTTCCATTCTTCTTGATTGAATCCATATTTAGCATTGCTCATTTTAGATATGCTGATTGAGAATTTCTTCTGTTGATTCTTTTGTGCACCACTCATTGAATATTTCTCATTTCCAAAACCTATTCTATAACATCCTGGTTGAAGATCCTGACTGTTTATTTGAATTATTAGCATTCTTATAAAAACAACAACAACTAAAAAACACTGCCTCTGTTATTGTTGGGGGTGATGCTCAGAATCTTCTTTTTTTAATTTTAAATAGATTAAAACTAAAAATAATTTCAAACTTTTGGAAAAAAAAGTATCACAGTATTTTGAAATGATAATAATACTGATAATAAGGTCTGTGCCTATTTTCAATGATGATGATGATTGTACATATAAAACCCATCCTTACAATCCTCTTTTCAATATAATTAATGAGAAAAAACAATAAGCACATCAACTTATATTCAGTGAAGAAAGTAAAATTCCAATAGAATAATCTCAGTCAGCATTTTGAAAAGAGATAAAATAACAAAACACATTGCTTCTTTCTTGCTCCTCATGAATAATTAAAGGAAAAAACAGCATTTTCTTTACTAAAACATTAATTGAATTGTGTTCTAATTCTTGATTAAAGTGACCTTAACAAAAGTCAAGCTGCCCTTTTACTGAGTGATTATTGCCAAACCAAGTTTAATCACCTTGAATGCTAACTTTTCATACAGTAATAACACAAACATTTGAAAATATTGTTCAAACCAAACTTAAAGGCGTTTTTTGTAAGCTTAAAGCTTAGCAAAGTTTTCATATTCAAATTATGCCACTGTTCAAAACTGCCAACATCACATTCTTCATATCTTCATGTACATTATATAACCACACATGCACACACACACATAGAAACAAATAAACAAACAAAAAGATTAAAATAACTGACATGATAATTATGAACCCTTGTTTTTTATTACCTCAATTGACCATGTCACTAATTCGTTATTCATCTATTTAAGGATGATGGTCTGAAGATGATGGCAAAAACTAATTAAAAATTCATGAATGTTTATAATTTAATTTAGAAGGCTGAACGGCAAAGAAGCACTTCCTGTTTATTTTTCTTTAAAGTATTTTTTTTTTAATTTAAACAAAATATGCACTGGTATATACAATATTTGTCATATGTATTTGAACAGGCAGAACTTTTGCTTCTAAATGTTTGGTCTTGAGAATTAAATACAGGAAGATAATGCAAAACAAAGCAAATTTTATTACAAACAACATAACAAGATGTTTAGTCATGTTTTGTGTTAAATTTCTGGGAAATTATGAAAAAGTAAATTTAATCATATTTGGTTAAGTTTAATGTAAGCATCTGTCTTCAATTATATATATACAGTACTTGTCACAAATATTGAACAAGGAGAGATCCTGCTTCGAGTCACTTTGTTTGATTAAAATCAGAAAAAACAAATTTTGTTGCAATTGTAACAAAGCATGGATTTAGTTATGTTTGTGTTTTTGTATAATAAATTTCTGGAAAATATTTTTAATAGAATTAAATGATTAAAAAAACAAGTTTTTTTTTTTTTTTATTCTTCTGAAATCTCATTTAAAATTAATCCAGGAAGATTGAAAAAGCAAACTCACATTGCTGATTGAAAGAGCAGCTAAACTAGAACAATTTCATTTGAATCTCCATCTATTCAAAATCCTTACTGTCTACTACAATCTGAAACAATAAAAACAGAATTTGTGCTTTGGTCAAATATTTATAAGCAGTATCCTATAGAAAATACTGGTCTTAGGTATTTGAACAAACTGTGTTTTATTTAGTTTCATTGATATTTTTACAAAAATTATATGACACAAGGTCTAAAATGGCATGTCAGGCTGGTTTTCTTTATACTAAATTTAATTTAGCTGGGAACATCAACAATTGAGATCTTCCCAAAGAAAAATATGAAAAGGAATGGATGAGTGATGAAATTCTTGACATGATGAAATGGAGAAAAAAAAAACAAACAAAAAAAACAATGCCAAGGTAGAGTACAGAATATAGGACTCTCCACAAATGGTACAATGAAAATGTGCAAAAATAGAAAGAATGAATATCACAGACAAAGCAGATATGCAAGAAGGAATAAGAGAACTAATAGCACAAGAGACATGCTCATCAACAGGATGCACAGAATCCAAGGATAGTACGCTGCTATTAGATAAATAAAACAATATTCCAGAGATGGAAGGAATATATCAGAGAAGTATTCCACGATGAAAGAAAACAACCAGCAATACATAGATATATCAAAGGATCAGAAATATTAAAATTTGAAGTGGAAGCTGCACTGGCCAAATTGAACAGAAACAAAGCAGCAGGGCCAGATGGAATTGTAATAGAGATGCTGACAGCTTTAGATAATTTCAGCATTGACAAGATTACAGGCATTACAGATATAATAAATGAAATCTACAAAAGTGGTGATATATTGGAAGACCTAAGTAGATCTATTTTCATAGCACTGCTTAAGAAGCCAGGGAAAACGGATGTGAACTTCATCAGACAATCAGCCTAATAAGCCATATAACAAAACTTATCATCCATATTCTAATGGCTAGATCATGCATCAGAATTAGACTATAAATAGGACAAGAACAGTGTGTATTCGTTAAGAACACTGGAAGAAGGAATGCAATATTTATTTATCAGAAAAAGCAAACAAATGCAAAATGATCTTTTATAGATTATGCAAAAGCATATACAAAGTACTAATGGAACTGCTAGGTAACCTTGACATATTTCAGAAGGATATCAGAATAACCCAGAACCTATACTGTCATTTGCAAGAAGACTGAATGCATGCTTATTAGCAAAAGGAAAAGCTCAACATGCAAATTACAAATTAAAAATACCCAAATCAAACAAGTACAACAATTTAAATATCTGGGAAGAGTACGGAAAGTGTGACACTGAAATTCAGGGGTGCATTGGGATAGAGAAAAATGGCTTCCAAAAGTTGAACAGTATTATGAAACAGGAAAATTTCATTAAAAACAAAGAAAAAAAGAAAAGAGTGCTGAATTGTTACATAATATGAGTCCTCCTATATGGCAGTTAATGATTGACAATTTCCACAGATGAAGAAGAGACTTGAAACAACAGAAATGTGGTTCTATAGAAGGATGCTGAGAATACCATAGACCAAACATGTGAGCAACGACAAAGTTTTAGAGAAAATACAAAGAAAAAGGACCCTTATCTTTAATATCAAAAAGAGATAGTTGAAATTTCCAGGGCACATGAGGAAAATAGGTTTGGAAAGTTTGATACAAACAGGACAGATTGAAGGCAAAGGAAATCAGCACATAATCTACCTAGTGAGCTTGAAGTAAATGGATGGTAAAGATTAAGGAAAAATAACAAAAAGACAAAAATTATTAAGATCTACAATGGACAAGAAATTGTGGAGAGCCATAATCACTTAGATGCTGAATGAACACAGCACATAAATGAAGTAGCTGCATTACTAATCAAACATTCTTATTTATCACTTTACCAACAACACTGCATTTATTTTGAACATCTGTTTCATTTTACAATTTCAGGAGTTAGGGCATGAGCAAAAGAATGATTTTTATCTACAATTTAAAAAAGATCCTCAATCATATGAATTTTATTTAAAAATTAATATGAATCCTCAAAACATATCAGAATTTTAAGTTATCTATGCAAAAAAATAATGAGGAAAAAATTCAGATTCTGTGTTTCTTGCCTATAGTTGAAAATGTGCTTGTGAGCATATTAGAGAAATGAACTATGCAATCTGTAATGAAAACTCAATCTGGTTCAGCATAATGTGCCTTTATTGAACATAACTGAAGAGCCTTGTCGTTTTGGCTAAGACAGTGTGATTTATTTATACAAATGCAGGGGAGATAATCAGGTTGTCTTACCACATTCTCCACAGCTTTGTTTTCTCCTAGTCCAACACAAAATCATCCAGGTGACTGGGTCTCTTGACAATTCTCTGGGATTTTCTCAGTGCCAGAAGGTCTGGCCTTTCAGGTGTCATGGGGACAGTTGACCAGGAGTTTTTTGCCTCATATTGTTTTTGATTCCTTCTTGGAGTGGGATGCTCTGATTCTGAAAGGTGAATATCAGAGTCTGTGGTAGTATGCTCTCATTTTGAGGGAGCTATTCTGGTGTCGATCTTTGATTCATCACTATCGGGCCTTCGTTCCTCAGGAGAATCCAATGGCATTGTGTCATTGTTACTATCAAGAGGGAAAGATATTGCAGCAGGGGCAAAATCTCTGAGGGAAACATTTGATTTTCTCCTGTCAGGATGTTGGATGTGTGTATAGAGTAGGTTCATCTCAAGCAGTTCTATCTTATTCACAGGAGAATCATACTTGCTTTGTCGAACATGGTTTCTAAGTAAAACAGTACCTAGCTGTGAAAGCTAAGAAAGGAGAGTGATCCTGGCCAGACTTCACCTTCAAAATTTTAAAAACATTTTGTGAGGTGTTGCATTAGTTTTTGTACACAATATTATTCTTATAACATACAAAAATATGGTTATTATGTCTTCCCAATGCCTAATTGGAAGGTTTTGGTTTTTGTGTGCTAATTGTATGGTCTTCAATATTATGTCATTGTATCTCTCACACTGTTCATTCCTTTTAGGGTAGTCTGGCTTATGGCCACTCTCTTTATCAATAGGAATTTTCTTAGTTGGTCAGATATAAAAGAGGTCCTGTGATCTGTATGACTATAAACTAGAGTTCTGAATATTGAGAACAGTGAGCAAAAACAGCATATGACCATTGTTGCACTTACATCTGGACAGGGAAAGGCAAAAGAGAATTATGTGTACTTGTCAACAATAGTTAGTAGATATTTGTTTTGGGTTTTAGATGGAAGAGGGCCCTTAAAGTCCATGTTCAGTCTCTCAAATGTCAGTGTAGCATTTATTAGGGTTTCCAGTTCAGGTTTGTAGAACCTTGATTTTATTTGAGTGCAAATCTGACAATCATTTGTTATTTGTTTCATATCCCCAACTGAAAAAGGCGAATTTCAGCATCAAAACCACATGCTTCATCCTCATGATGCTTGGATGACAGAGTTAGTTATGAACTTTTTTGTAGATCATTGGTGCTCTTTATAGATCCACACACACACACTCTTGACACTGTGTCCTCTGTTGCATTTTCCTTTCCTGACTGATAAAAATGTCAAACGAAAAGCAGGAAAGCTCTAAACTCCAACTTGCTATCTTTTCATCTTTTATTTTGATTGAAGTCTTGGGATTAAATATAAAAGAGACTGACTTTTGATCACTGATTAATTTAAAGCAGTAACCAATTAAGAAATGTCGCCATTTTTTTAGCATCTTGACTATAGCATAAGCCTCCTTTTCGTCAGCTGAATGTCTGCACTCAGATTTTGACAATGTTCTGGAGAATGCTACAGATTGCCTTAACATGTCCGCTGTGGCATGGTTGGAAGCATCAGTCTCTACTTCTAGGGGAATGCTAGTATTCACTGAAGTGATGGCTGAGTTGGCAATATCTCTTTTAAAGCCCTCAAAGGCTTCAATGGTAAAAGAAGATAAGAAAATTTGGTAATTTTCATAAGTGGGTGTATTTTTTTTCCGAAATGGAGGGTATCCATTGAGAATAATGAGCAAACATACCCATGGTTCATTGCAAGGCGGCTATGGTGTTGGGAATAGTTAGTTTTAGCAGTGGTTTTAGCTATTCAGGGTCCGACTTCATGATTCTTTTATCCACAATATATCCAAATAGTCTGATGTTTGTCAACCCATGAGAACACTTGTCATGGTTGAGTGTAATTTCTTGTTATATTTCTTGACAGCCATCAAAAATCATTTTAGTTTGTGATTGTGGTCAACCAAGTCATGGATGCACATTATGTAGGCAAAGGTGCCTTGTAATTTTTCTTGAAGACCCTCTGAAAACTGGAAACCCCATCAGTGACCCCAAATGAAATCCCATCAGAATGGATAAAATTGTCCACAGGTTTCAAAAGCCATATAAAGCTTATCTTTAGGATCTATAGCTACTTGGTGGTAAGCAATCCTTAAGTCTAATGTGCTAACTCTTCTGTATTTGGCAATCTTATTTATTAACTCGTCAATACAGGATATAAGGTATGCATCCAGAAGGGTGTACCTATTTATAGTTTGGGAGTAATCTATGACCATTCTTTTTTATCATGATTATCAGAGGACATTATTAATAATTGTGCCTTCCATGGTGATTTGCTTTCTTTGATTATTCCTTCTCTTATCATTTTTGTTATTTTTGCTTGAATAAATGTTTTGTCTTTAAGAGAATATTTTTGACATTTGGTGGCCAATAGTTTACAGGTTTTGGTAAATTTTTTGAAAGGAGAGTGGTATTGTATATTTATAGCGGCCAAGCCACACACTTGGTTAGGGCCCCCAAAAGGGAGATTAATACTAGAATTCTGTTTGAGTACAGATTTGACATCATGAAAAATTTGGTGTTAGTGTAGTTAGTTTGATTCTAATCCATTTATAAAGGAGTTTCTGATAAATTCATCCTCTGCCTGGTTTGCTGTCATCACTTGAAAGTTGCAGTCTTGACTTAAGATGTTTTAAGTGCTGAAGATACTGCTCTAGCCCCTCTTCAGGGGATTGGCGGATAAATGCTAATACATGCTGGGCAAAGATTATGTTTCATCTCTTCACAAGAATTCCATCCAAAACATCCATGGCACTCTAGTAAGTTTTGCAATGAGAAATATTGGTAAATATGGATACGGAAAAGTGGTGTATTACTAGGTTAAGTCTAGCCTTATCAGTAATAGGAGTGGATGAACTTTTTTCCAGTGCAAGCAAGAATCCTTTGAATAACTGTTTCCAATATTGCCAAACATCAATAGAAGACAGGTTTGCAGAGTTCAAATTGAGATGTTTTGGTTTAAGATATTTGTCCATAATTACATTCAATAAATTGTAATGAAAATTTGGAGTCTAGTTCGGCTTAATGTGCTTTTAATGAATGTAACTGAAGAGTCTTGCTGTTTTGGCGAAGAGAGTGCGACTTATTTATACAAATCATAAGACAGGGGAAATAATTGCATTTTTTACCACACAACCTGATCATAAAAAATTTTCACATCAGCTGTTTCTAAATTACTAATAAAGTATAGATTTTCTGGAAGTGTTGCAACCAAAAATCCTCCCTAAAAAGAGGATGCAAAACTAAATAATTCAAATTTGCCAGAAAATAGAGAAAATGGACCAGAAAATGTTTATTGGGCAGACAAATCCAAAATGGACCTTTTGCTTATACCTAAAGACAATGGATAAGAAGGAAATAAGAATATCTTCTATAGTAAGTCATCCTCTCTTTAATAGATAAGATAACCCACTCTAGATGATATCACTCTCATAATGGAGGCATTTTTATAATCTAGGACTACATTTCTGCTGAAGATGTTGGAGATATCTGCTTGACAAAAGGCCTAATGAACAGTAAAAATGTATTGGCCATGGATTTTATTATTAAGAAGATAATAATCTAAAGCATATTTTTACTCTATGTTGAAATTGGTGAAAAAAGAAAAGCAAATTGTGTTGTGAACTAGGGACAGGCCACCCCAAAACCCAAACTTAAATATTATTGAATAGGTATGAACTTGAATAGATTTAAAGTTACAGAGCAATACAATTATATACAAGGAAGCATAATAGCAACAAATTAAAATACTCTAGCACAGAAGTATTGAAAAATAAAGAAATTATGCCCCAAAAGTTCCTAAAAGTAAATGGTTGCTACAATTAATATTTATATTTTCATTAATTTTTCAAACATTTTTCATTTAGTTATTTTCACCTTGTTTATGCCAATAAAACTTTTTGCCCTGTTTTTTAACACTTAAAGCCAAATTATACATGTAAAATTTCAGCAATACTCTCCAAAGGGCATTGTTCATAAGTATCTGAACAAGATCAAAATCCATTTTTCTTGCCTAAAATTGTAGGCAGCCATTCATGATTTTAGGTAGAGGAGATACAAATTAATTTTAGTTTGGCAACTTTCAAATACCAAAGTGAATTTGCATTCTCCTTCATTTCTGAACAAGATTTTTACAAGAGTGGAAAAAAAAATTTCATTTAATAATTTAATTCTATGTAAAAAAAAGTCTTTTCAAGAAACTTAGCTTTCAAAACCAGAAAACATGACCAAATGCATGCAATAAAATTTGTTTCTTTCTGCATGATGTTCATGTTTTTAACTCTCAAAATCAAGGAATTAAAAGCAAAATAATATTTTGTTTAAATACTTATGGTAAGTACTGTATATAATGTCAATTCAGGCAGCAATTGTTTAATTAAAGGTGGGTATGGGGATGCTGAAAAAGGCTTAATCTAGCCAACTTCCTAAATGTGACTGTTTGAGAAAATATTACACCAGTTTACATTTTTTTGACCCAAATGTTGTTGGACAATGGGCACATGTTTCTGGGCTATTTTTTCACATTAAATCTGGAAATCAAGTCCATTTTGCTCCATTGCATCACTTTTTCTCAGTACAGGTAATTTTTATTTTGATTAAAATAGGCCAAAATGCATAATTCACAGGGATATGTCACTGCTTATATATGTGAGTGACATAGTTGAAACATTTCATTTCATGTTAAAATGATTTATCATTTAAGAAAAAGTATCCAAATAACTTTCAAAATGAATTCAAAGTTATTTCAGTTCAGAAAAGCTGACCTGAAAATTCTTGATTTTATGAGAGATATCTCACTAGAAAATGTTCTTGTACCTTCAATGTTCTTATCTTGTTAAAACTTTGTGATTTGTGTTTCATCTCTACTTTGCATAGAAGATCTTTAGAAGTCATTCAAGAACAACAATTTTAGTTTTTATTAGTAGTTTTCACTTTAAGCCTGAAACCATCATAAGATTTTATCATATCACTTGAATTTACGGAGGTCTGATATTGTCATGCAGTTTCTGTGTAACATGCATAGGAATATCAATAAATGAGGGTTGTTAGGGTGTTAGGTGAGTGTATTTGAGACTAGCAAGATTAGAATTTTCTTTATCAGCACTTAAAATAGCTGCCAAACACCAGATAGGCATAGACAACTAGGCACTTTGCAGATGGGATGTTCATATGATGTCTGATTTCTGCAGAAGCATCAAAAGAGATCAACCTTTTCAAAAGCACTCTAGTGTTTCCAAGAAGAGAATATTTATACCTTTAGATGAACAAAAATGAATGTATTTTCATTCCTTTATATCTATTTTGACTGTTTTGATTCAAATTGATAACACATGTTTGTATTAATTTAATTTTGTGTGAGATTTTTTTGAAAAGTTTTCTGATATGAAAATGCTGAAAATGCATTCTTTAAGTTATTGGGATATTTTTTCTTTTATGAGAAGTTATTCTAACCTGAAAACATTTAAAGATGGGTCTACTTGACCCTGGCATATCATTGTTAAATGGGTATTTTGGCCAAGAATGATGATATATATAGAAAAAAATGTGTGATAATCAGGAACAAAGTTGGTGGACAGAAAAAGAAAAAGAATACAGATGATTTTAGCTAGATATGAAAAAAAAAAATTTTTTCAAAAGATTTTGAAACTACCTGCATCTCTCATTTCATGTGCATCTGTAGACATGGCAACATTAACAAACATGTCACAAAAAACGTTTCCAATTTGTCATATTTTCCTAAAAATATATATATATATATATATATATGTGTGTGTGTGTGTGTTAGTATGTATATGTGTGTCTATATATGTATGTTCATGTTTGTCTCTATATATATATATATATATATATATATATATATATATATATATATATATATATATATATATACACATATACATATGTATATATATATATATGCATACACACATATATCTATACACACACAAACATATATATATATATAGTTTATGCTAATTTAGGTAATCCGTATGGGTAGACCTGAGGAGGATGATATCCAGAGAGCTCAATGTAAAATTCAGAGCAGATATGTTTGAATACAAGACAGACCACGTTAAGATTCCATGTAATAAACTATTTCACCATAACCCCTTTAACAGGGTTCTGGATCATCAGACTTTACTTCCAAAAGCTGAAATGAAAAATGAAAAGAAATTCACACGTTTTTTTACGGACCTCATCAAGTATACGTAAAAGTTAACAAAGTGAGGAAGTGAGGTGGGAGAGAGGATATGAGTGTGTCATATGTATCATTTTAGTTTCCTATTTTAACCCCAGTGTGTCGGCTGGATGTTGCTCAAATTTAACGCGTCTCGTCTCTAGATAAAGGTGGTTAAGGGGTGAACGATAAGAACTACATTAAAGGAAGACATTACAACAACCCCAATAAATTACACGACAGGTTTCATTCAAATTCTTAGATGCTGTCAGTTCGCATTACTTTAACGTGCATATTTGGGAGGTTAAGGTTTGATAAATATCTAAATTTTAAAACAATCTACGAAGAAATTAATTTGAAATTCGGTGGAGTTTTGGGTATTTTCTATGAAGCAGTCGATTGGAAAAATCCATAGACAGAACATTGAAAGAGCAATCCAATTTATATTTAGTACTTTTTTTTTTTTTTTTCCGCTAAAACTTTTATCTTATAGCTTGTTAGGTTGACATTTATTCGTTTGATTTTTGTTCATTAAGTAAACTCGTGATTGTTTTTGATTTTTGTTCATAAAGTAAACTCGTGGTTGTTTTTATGTACCCAATTATCAACAGTTATTCCCATTTAAATAATTTTATTCTCCACACTGGGGTAGTATCTTTCAATCTCAATTAAAATACTAATTTAAACTTTCCCTTCGTGCTATTTAAAATTCACTTCCAATTGGAGAATATTAGAGGAGAAATTTGGAAGAGATGTCACTAGCAGAAAATTAGGCTCTTCTTTTTACAATTTCTTATCTACACATGTCTTAAACCCTATTTGTAACCACATACCTATCTTTCTTATATGCCTATGAGTTCCTATATACACCTACACACACATTCACACGAAACGATATATGTATATTTCCATCTTTACATATATACACCTGCAGAGAAAACGCACATCCACATGTCTCCATACCTATCTCCATGTATACTTATAGGTTTACATATATACATATACACACAAGGACATCTGCATATCCATATATATTCATATGCATATATATATATATATTTACACATCCATACGTATACACATATACACACACACATACACACCCATATATGCATACATACATACATGCATACATACACATATGCATATTCATACGCAGAATAGAATACATACATACCCACATATGCGTTAATTTGCACTTACATATATCTACCCAATGTATTTGTCCCTATCCTCATGTCCAATGTGCATCCACTTTATGCCATGCGTTCGAAGACTATCTCAGTATTTAATTACATTATCTATATCTTTACACATATAATATTACCCGATCTTTCATATTTATGGCAAAACATATAAGTACCTATCTAATTGTACATCTCCGGGGTCAAATCAAAAAAAAAAAAAACCTGGTATGCTTTTTTTTTTCCGTATAAAAACATATACATGTACATATCAACAGGTGTCTCAGTTCAGATAAAATACATTATCATAGTTGTATACATATAGTCATGTATTAATGTTCACATTGTGCATAGTAATATTTCTAAAAACAAAGGGAATATAAAACATTCAAAATTGCTGTTCCTATATGATTATTTCTTAGTGTACTTGCTTAGGTTTTAGGTTGTTTTTGTGCCGGCATTTAAAAACATATATATATATATGTGTGTGTGTGTGTGTGTCTGGAGCATTCACATATGATTTGGAAGTCAAAATAAAAACTGAGCTTCATGCAATTTGGATTGATTTCATGAGTGTGTATGGATTCGTTCCTCATGAATTAATTCACATGTCTCTCGAATTTTTCAATTTTCCTAGTAAGGTTGGGGAAATGATAAGGACATATTTCAGAGGAATGTTTATTCAGTACACCGCTGGTAACTACTCCACCAAGTAGCAAGCCCTTGAGGTTGGCATCATGATTGAGTGTATGATTTTTTCATTATGTCCATGGAACTCATATTATGGGGTGAAGTGGGCACAGCAAAGGGAGGTGATGATGAACGGACAAATGGTCTTTCCAGAGTGTTCATGGATGACATCATTCTGGTTCTGTATATGGTTGATGCCAATGAACTGCTGCAGTACTACCATAAGCTCTTCATGTGGGCAAGAATGAAAGCTAAACCCAAGAAAAGCCACAGCTTATCATTACTCAGAGGCTCAGGGAGATTCACTTCTGCATAGGTGGGGGGTGACATGACCATGACAGTCAAAGAGAAGCCAGTGTAGAACCTTAGACAGCTCTATGAAATTCCACTGTTTGATTGGCAATGAGATAAAGGGATGCAGAAAGTGGCACTAGATGGACTTGAATCTGTCAACAGAACCCATCATCCTGGCAAAATGAAAACTTGGTGCTACCAATATGGTTTGCTGCCCAGACTTCTGTGGCTGTTGCAGGTGTATGATAATACTCTGTCTGGCATTCAGCAGACACAGCAGTGTATCAATAAGTACCTGCATAAATGGTTTGGAGTTCCCCACCTGCTTCTCCATGGTGAGACTCTATACCAATGCCGGAAACCTGCAACTTCTCATCTCCTTAGTGGAGGAATTCAAGGTCAGGAAATAAAGCCTTCCCATGATCATGAGGGACTTGGCTGATGAGTTCATCAGTAGGTTACAGCCAGATATCAAAACTGGTAGAAGCCACCCAAGAAGCTGAATCCAGCCAGCAAACCAAGAAGATTATGGGAGTGACCCAAACCAATCAAGCCGGCCTGGGAAGCATGAGCAACCAGTTTTTCTCGAAACAGGGTCCAAATTAAAAAGAGACATGGTGATTGAAGAAATTAGGATTTTTGAGGAAGAGCAGTGAACAGTGACTGTTGTTTCTCAGTCCAAACAAGTTGCTTGGACTACATAGAGTGATATTGATCCAAATACTCTATTATAGAATACACTTATTACAATGGAGTCATTGACAATATCATTTCTCCTGTGATCTACCTATGATCTCCTACCAAATACACTGACACTGATGTATACACATTATGTCAAAGTGATCGAGGCACTTTATGTCACATGCCCACAATCACTGCAGATGTACATGTGGCATTATAACAAAATGCTGGAAGTGGTCATGGACTTAGTCAGTACACAGTATGAAGCAGTCAACAAACAGCCTGTAACTGCCAAAGAACCTCAGATCCATTTTCATAAAGAAGGTGAATACCCACTCTGTGCAAAAGACCCAAATAACTCCCAACATTACACTACTGAGTGGAGCATGTGATTGGAGGGTGATATTTGATCTTAGAACAACTCTGCAATTTCCGGCATACATCATTCACAGATTCATACCCTGATATTGTAGTATGGTCTGATTCAAATAAGTGTGTTTTCCTAGTAGAATTAACAGACCCATGGGAGAAGAACAGTAAGGAGGTGCTCAAGCGAAAGTAAAACTACTATGAATTGCTTCAATCTGACTGCATTGAAAAGGGATGTACATAATGCTACCTATTAAGGTCAGGTTTCCTTACTTTAGAAGGTGAACATCACTGGCCAGAAACTAAAGCGTCCTTCACATTGTCTCCAGACCACAATTCAACAGGAATCAATCAAGTTGGATCTGGTAAAGATCTAAAATAAAAGTTAAATAAAACCATGCTCACAACACAATGCTACTTCTGCCATGAAACACATCTGTTTACCTTGCATTCTACGTCATTAATAATGGTCATTACGAGTGCATTGTATATTTTAACATGTTTTAGTTGCAATAGTAAAAAGAAATTGCAAGAGATTGACATATATACAAAAACAATACGCCGTCTGGTGGCAAAAACAATACCCAGTCTGGTGGTGCCAGTGGTAGCAGTACCACCTTAGCCACCAAAACTGTGTTATCATCCCTGGTTGGTGGCTGACAAGAGCAGGGTATCACAAATATTTTCACATGCTGAATGTAGAGAAATGAATATATACATATGTGTGTATATGGCTATGCATATTTTGTTTTGTATATATATATATATATATATATATATATGTGTATGCACATATATATGTATGTATGTATATATATATGTGTATGTATGTATATATGTATATGTATGAGTATATATATGTGTATATATATATATATATATGTATGTATGTGTATATATATGTGTGTATGTATATATATGTATGTACATGTATATATGTGTATGTACATGTATATATGTGTATATATATATATATATATATATATATATGTGTGTGTGTTTATGTCTGCATATATATATATATGTGTATGCATGTATGTATGTATATATACACAGGAGTTTGGATTGACTATTTAAAATGTAAGGCTTTTTGGACTGTCCATCAGTTTGACAAGACAGTGGTGATGTATCAACCTGTCCGAAGAATTCAGTATATAGAGCCATCAGTTTATGTTGATGGTAGTTGACTTGGGGAGTAGACAAATTTGTATACCTTGGTAGTACCCTCAACTGCCACTGCTCCCTTGATGATGAGATAGTGTTATGGATTAAGAAGGTTTCTGATGTATTTGCAACACTCAAGTTCTGTGTCTGGAGTCAGAAGGGCATAAAAAAGCAGACAAAAATTAAAATATATAATGCCTGCGTTATGTCATCTCTGCTATATTCATGTGAGTCATGGGTAGTCTATTGCAGACGATACTGGAACATTTTCATCAACAATGCCTTTGGTCTGTGCTTGAAATCCACTAGATGTCTCACACCCCTGATACTGTTGTTCTACACAGTGGTGTAGCTAAGGGGTGGAGGAGGCAGCCCACCCTGGGTGGCACTTTTAGTCAAGAATGAGTTTTCAGTAAAGAAAAAAAAATAGCAGAATTTCAATAATTTTTGCAAAAAAAAAAGTAGCAATAAGGAAGAAGATAGGTTTCAAATAAAGCCAATTTGTCTTTGATATGGCTGGCACAAAGCCAGCCAACAATCAATAAAAAAAACTGTCTCTAAAACACTCTGTCAGCAGTGGTGGGAGGAATAAACCCCACTTAGAAGATGCGAACAAAAGGTATGAAAAAAATTTGAGCATTTTTAAAGGGCTTGATGTGGATTTAGATTAAGTGAATTTGGTGAATCCACAGTTTTTTTCACATCTATGTGAGAAGTCCAGACTTTGGCATCAGTTCTTTGATTTTGACTTTTCATGTTTGTGAACTGTGAGTGAAAAAAATTAAATAAATAGGTGAGCCAATTGTTTCTTTTTATCTTATCATAGGCCTAGCTTTAATATGGATATAAAATCGTTACTTTTTATTAATTATAAAATAGATATGTAAATAAATTGAAATAATTCCAATGCTTAAGGATATTACATGCATTCCAATTTTTACAGAAATTTAAAAGAAAATTGAAAATTAATATATTTTTTAAATGCAGGAAATTTATTTAAAGTCCAAAGATGGGCATTTTTTTTCAATTTCTTAATTTACAAGTTTTCATAGTAGTAAAACAATGTAATGTTTTATTTTACTGGTTCTTTTTTTACGGGTGGAAAAGCCTTTTGGACAGGCAGTTTTTGTCATAAAGTGCTCAATATCAAAAGTTAATATAGAGTGTTAATAGAATTAATTTGTTTATCTGAGTGGTGTTGGTTCAGTTATGCCCACTGTGTTGTTTTGTGAGCACAATACAGGTATACACATACACAAACAGAAACACCCAAACACACAGACACACATGTACATACACACAAGGTCAAACACCTAACCATAATGTAAAAAAGCAAGCAGACATACACATCAACACAATAAAGTAGGTCAACCCAATATAGTAAAAAGGTACCAATCCCATATAAAGCAATTAAGTAAAATACAAGAGGCCACAACAGTGCAAAGCAAACATCAAGGAACCCCAAACCACTTCAGTAATAACAACACCACCTATTAAGTGAAAAGCCGCACACCTATAAAAAGATAACAAATTACACCAAACTACACATAAATATGGCAAAATTGAGAAATAGCAGCAGAGAAGACAACAAGCCCTGAAGAGTGAACATGTTATCTTGATTTGCTCACAAAACTATTTAGCTGGCATAACTGAACCAACACTACTCAGGTAAGTGATAAACTTCTCCAAATTAATTATATATATATATATATATATATATATATATATATATATATATACATACACTAGACAAATTAAACAGGCATTGCATTTCATAAAACAGGCATTGCATAATCATTGTTATCATTTGAGGAGAAAAATGATACATTTCAATATTACTCAATGATCTTACTGATGTGACCCCTGTCTTCCGGCTTTTTCCTTCTATATTTTGGGTAGGAGTCATTCCCTTGTTCAAATTTAAATTTAATTTAATTCAAAGGGAAAAAATTCAATGGGTGTTTTGTGCACAAACAGCTTGATCTGATATATTTCATATGTGTTTGGTGCAATACTTGATTGTTTGAATTGATGAGCAGACTATATTTTGGATAGGAGTCATTCCATTATTCAAATATAAATTTAATTTAAATCAAAGTGAAAAAATTTTCAGTGGTGGGTTTCTGCTCCCTGGGAACCCTGTTGATCAAAATGAAATATACTTATTCAAGTACCCTGGGTAATGTAGTTTCAGAATATATGTGGTTATTGGGGTCTATCTCCAAAAGTCTAGGAGGAGTTCGCTAACAGACAGATTATATATATATATATATATATATATATATAATTATAATTATGAAAATGAAGAGTTTAAAGATACATGGTAATAGTTTATTTTGTTAGAATCAATCTCTCTCTCGATTGTAACTCATCAAACCAAAAAATCTCACAAAAATAAATGGATAAAATTTTCCTGGCATAAAACTATATATTATGTTAAAATAGGTAAATTCAGAATTGGGTGAAGGGAAAAAGGAAAAGAGGATATGTATTTAGAATAGGGAAAGTGATGGAGGAAGGAAGAAGTATATGTATTCAGTGCTGGGAAGGGAAAGAAAGAGAGAGAGAGAGAGAGACATAAAATCTAAGTCAGTTTAAAGAGATATATTGAAGTCCTAGTGATGGTAGCAGACATGTTGATCTAATTATCTTGCATGTACACAGTGAAATGAAAGGGGCATTGTCAGATGGAAATAAAGGAAGAAGAAGACAAAGAACAAAAAGAAAAGAGGAAGGACACTGCTTGACATCAGCAATATTCTGTATATAAGAGATTTTCTGTTTAATGCATGTAATCATTTATGTTCTTGCCACCTTTGCATTTTTTAAAAATTAATAATAATAATATTATTATCTCAGAAAAATGATGCAATGAATCTTTTTAAAAAAAACATATATTATTATATTACCTTCAAAAATTTATATATATATATATATATATTTCCTCAATTTCTAAGCATATATAGGTATATAGGAGACGATAATAGCACCCACAAGAAATACAGAATATGTCTAAATATGCAACCAGCATACAAAAAGCCATATATATATGTGTGTGTATGTATAAATATATGAGCATTTATGGATGATTTGACGATAAAACAAGATGATAGGAAAGTAGCACAGTTGGTTCTGGATAAACTTGCAGAGTTGGTAGAATGGAGTCAGATGGCATTCAAACCAAAGAAAAACAGGTCATTGTCTATGAAGGGAAGTTCTCTCATACATGAAGTGATTTCTATCGCAGGTGAAAAGATACCAACAGTGCGGGAGCAAGGTGTGAAGAGTCTTGGGAGGTGGTATAACTTCCCTGTGATAGATCGTCACCGTGGGATTGAAATCCAGCAACAAGCAGAGGTCAGTCTTTCAAAGAATAGACCAATGTGTGCTTCCTGGAAAATTTAAAGTGTGGTGTATGCATTTTGGATTGATGCTGAGACTAATGTGGCCACTAACTATATATGAGGTGGTACTGTCTCAAGTTGAGATAATTGAGAGGAAAATTAGTAAATGCTTACGAAAGTGGCTTGGTGTTGCAAGGATACTGTCCCTGGTCACTTTGTATGGCAGCTTGGGGGGGGGGGGCTTCAGTTACCTATTACTTCTTTGGTGGAGGAGCACAAGGTGGCAAAGGTGAGATTGCAATCCATGCTGTGTGAATCTAGGGATGCTGTAATCCGGAAAAATGTGCCGGAGGTGAAGACAAGAAGAAAGTGGAAAATCTCAGACGTGGTGTCAGCAGTGGAAGTGATGGTAAAGCAGGCAGAAGTTCAGGGTGTTACAAGGAAGGGATGTGCTGGACTAGGTCAAGTTGAGAGGGGGTGATTCTGGTCAAAGGCCAGTAGACAGGAACAATGCAAGTTAGAGGAACAGGGGTTTTGAAAGCTTGAGGAGGAGAGACATTTAGTGCGGACTGTCCAGCAGGCTCAGCAGGGTCGATGGCTCAACTGGGAAGGTATTGAGGGTTTTCAGATCAGTTGGTCTGATTGGTGGCATCTAGGCGCAGGACATTTGAGGTTCCTCATACAGGCAGCATATGATGTGGCAGCATCACCAGCAAATTTGAAGAAATGTGGAGTGCAGGAGTCCTCCTCCTGCCAGTTGTGTGGTGCTTATGGTAACCTGCACCAAATACTGTCAGCCTGTCCGAAGGTGCTAGAGAATGGCTAGTACACCTTCAGGCATAACTTGGTTCTGGAGGTCATGGCAGCAGCTGCAAAAAGTGCTAGCATGCACTCGACCTGCAAAGGGTGGCCTTCCTGAAGCAAGGTGCGACTAACACAATGCAGAAGACCAGGTTGGAGGACTCAAGGAAGTGGAAAGTGTTGGTTGATACTACACTGCCAGTGGAGGTTATTGTGTCTGGACTGAGATCTGGTCTTAATTGATATCAAGAAGCAACATCTGAAGAGCCCTTTGAGTTATTCAGCTAGAAAGAGAACAGGTTAAGATCATTTTGTGTTATCCCCACTATCTTCTTAACTGAGTAATGGTGAGAGGAAAAATATAATTTAGGCCTTCATTAATGGTACCAACAGTCATACTCTGGCTTCCATCTTCAGAGTCTTTTTCAAGGACCATCAAGAGAATGATGAATAAATTTAAAAAAGAGGGAACAGTATAAAGGAAAACTGGATCAAGAGGTCACAACAGGAAGAGAGATCATCATTTTAACTTAAAGCTGAAGAGATCTATTAGAAAAGATACAATATATAAATATATATATATACCGAAAAATTCACCTTATTTATTGAATGACCCTCGTATATATATATGTGTGTGTGTGTGTGTGTGTGTGTGTGTGTGTGTGTGTGTGTGTGTGTGCAAATATATAGAAAAATAGGAAAGAAAAATCCAAAGTATTTTTATTTTATTTTTAAAAACAGTGCTCAATACACAAGTAGAGCCTAATATATATATATAATATGTGTTTATGTATATATATGTGTGTGTGGATCTATAAATGAGAAGCAATAGAAGACTTACTATTATTTAACCTACTACTACAGTGCTGCCAGTAGTAATGAGTATCAAACCTGTTAGAGCCTATGCAATGCCTCATTCTATCAGCAAACAAAAACTTGGCCCCTTTGCAGACATATTTTTATAATTATTAGGAGCAGACACAAAAAGGAGTCTGTTATGGTCAGAAGTATCAAGCTGGTACATCCAGAAAAAGTGTGAACAGGCTAGTGTGAACAAAGAAGATTGTAGTTTCACTTAATATTTCCAAGAAGTTACAAAAGCATCGATGCCATCTTTAACCAAGAAGAAACATCTATGGTACAATTCTCAATAGGGAGGTTAAGAATATCAATCTAAGGGCTGACACAACGAATGTCACAAAATGGACCCCAATCTGTATGCTGATAACAAAACAAATCTTGTGAATTTCAAAAAATTATCACCAGCAGCATAATCCAAATTACCAAGAGGTCAGAGTTGTGATGCCCGACAACTATTTGGCTAAAAGACTAAAAAACAGAAAGATGGAAAGTTCCAATACCTGCAACATCAGTAACATTACAATTATTAAGCTGCTTTGCTTTAATGACCATTAATATCACCTAGCACAAAAATGTTTGTAGAGAGATTGCCATTTTTATAGAAATTTGTCAGAAATTTAGATAGATATTATATTTGTTACTGAAATGTATTGAACTTGTAAATTTCTTTGTGGGAATGAATGTTGCCAGGTATAATAGTTAAATAGTAATAATAATATATTAATAATAGTATAATAATTTGTACCTTTGTTTCTGTAATTTGAAGAAAAATGCAACATCAAAATCTGAAGGTACACTGGGAGAATAAAAGATACCTTCCAAAAGCAAAAGAAATGGGAAATTCTTGTTAGAAACAAAGAAAAGAGTCCTGAACTGTTATATAATATTGGTCTTCCTATATGGCAGTGAACATTAGATAATTTCTTCACAGATGAAAAATAAACATGAAGGAACAGAAATGTGGTTCTACAGAAGGATGATAAGAATATCATTGGCTCAACATGTGAGCAACGATGATGTTTTAGAGAAAATGGAAACAAAAATAACACTTATATTTAATATAAAAAAGAGGCAGTCAAATTTTTTTGAGTGCATAGTGCAGAAAGAAGGCTTAGAAAATGTGACATTCACAGGACATACTGAACACAAAGGAATGCATGTATAACCTACCTAATGTGATTGTATAAATAGTTGACAGAACAGTGATTAGCAGAGGTAGAAGAAAGACAAAATTTACTAAGAGCTACAAAAGACAGGAAAATGTGGAGAGACACAGCACATAGAAGCAGTCTCTGTTACACAACTTACACATCTAGTGTTGTTGGTATCATATCCAAAAGTTTTGTTAGCGACATGTTGGCATATTTTAAAATTTAAATATATGTGCATCATTACATTATGTGTGACTAGTATAATGGTCATCCTTACATTACATGTATTTCAATGTAACCTTTTTCTAGGGGAGAAAATATCTGTAATCACCTTTCTAGAACAAGATACATTCCCAAGCAAATGCAGACATGAAAACAAACCTACACTACCACATTATGATCAAATCCCATAACCTAAAGCAAATAAACTTTAATTCATATACCGAAACTTAGAACCCCTTTCTTTGTTTTTAATCATATCACATCAAGCAAGGCAGGAATGCCACTGATATGCAGTGGGGGTGGGGGTTACAGAGAATGAAGGTAGGAGATAAGACTGATTAAGGGGAACTGAGGAAAGGATAAAAGGTGAATGGAGTTCAAAAAGATAGAAGATGGTGGTTGATGTTGCATTTAAATTATTGAAGATTGTCATTATCAGGGAAGCAAGGAAACAGAAGAGAGTCCACAGGTGGGAAGTGCAAGAAAAGAAACTGTTGAAGTAGAAGTGGTGATTACATTTAACTATTTCGACAGTAAAAGGTTGGGACTTAGATGTCAGTCTATTAGCACACTTAAACTCACATACACCAAGCACCAAGGAAAAAAGCTTGTCAGAGCAGTTGCTATGGAAATATTTTTTAGAAAAGACAGAGAGAAGCCATATCATGTTGGTGAGAAAGAGACTGAAGTTCAGTGCCAAGTCAGGATTGATTACATTGCAGATTCTTCTTTGGGTTTTGTCAAGAACCTCGAGATGAGTAACAGGAACATCAGACATGGCAATGGTATTCAATGCATGGGCAAATGGTTAATTTGTAAATGTGCAAGATGGACTCTCTCTGACAAGAAAAACCTTCTGGCATGACACATTGATCCAATTTTCCTTGCAGTAGAGGCAGCTATTGATTTGATGTAGTGGTATTGAGGGAGGAGTAAATGGTAGTGTCATCAGCATAAATGCTTACTTGGGAATTGATGACATCAGAAAGATCATTAATGAAGGTCATTAAAATGGCATAGGACTTAGAACAGAGCCTTGGGGGACACACCCGCATTTGTGTGAAAGGATCTGGAAATGAGTCTGTTCAAAATGAACTTCATTTCATGATTTGATAGGAATGATTGGATTAAATCAAACAGTTGTTCAGTAATACTGTAGCACTGGAGCTTATGTAGAAGACCAGCATGCCAAACGCTGTCAAATGTCTTCAAGATATTGAGAGCCACAGCTTGGGCTTTACTGTTATTATCAAGAGCTTGATATACATATTCAGGGATGGCCCTTAGCACATCAGCAGTAGATCTGGCAAAATGGAAGCAATATTGTTTGTCAGAGAGTAGGTTGTGAGAGCTAAGGTGTTTAACCATTTCACAAAACATATACATAAATAAATGAATTATGTGTATATATATATATATATATATATATATATATATATATATATATATATATATATATGTGAAAAGTGTGTATATAAATATAAATAAATATATATATATATAATTATTTATATATTATAGGCGCGGTACTTATTAGAAAGTGCTCTTTGAATTTCATCATACAAATGCGTATGTATAGACACAACACCACCCATATACATACATATGTCATATCCGAAACTGTCCACATATGTTTATATATGTATGAGTCCTGACGGACAACCAAGTATGTATATGTGTCTGCGTACTTCATTGGGCGTATGAACATACATCGATGTTTGCGTTAGCACAATGACATTATGACGACGTTTCCCTCCACTTCCATAATAACACCAATACATGCAATCTACATAAACCCAAAATTTAAAAAAAATTGATCAGTTTGTCTGATGATCGCAAAAGCGTGAAACCCAGGGTCACAAACTCACATCTGTCCAACCAAATATATATATATATATATATATATATATATATATTTTAATTCACTTATTGATATAATTGTGAAAACTGAAATGAAATAATCACAAAAGGAGTCATATATTCCATTTTCAAGAACAAATAAGAAATTAAACAACAATATGATTCATTGTTTTGCATTGAACTTGTTTTCTTTCATTTTTCTTAGCTTGCCTTTTTTCAAGGTTAACACTTTTCTTCAACACTGAAGGAAGAAATAAGTCAGTGGAAACAAAAAAAACAAAGCTAAAAAGAAATAGTTATGATTGGAAACTAAAAACCTCATATTTTGTTAGGTTTCTCTGTGTTTATCTCTGGTTCTCTTTAATTGATTTGACCTTTATTCATTCAAAAACTAACACTATATAACAATGAACAGGTTTACTTTTCATCTCCAATATAGCCAATCTCATTTTTTCACTTTCTACCTAATACATTCATACATGCATGCAAAATTATTCATTGACTTGGTGCATCCTATGCTAGCAAGATTAATTTTCAGTCTGTAAAATGATGGCCAGTTTCTGTGTTACTGAATATAATTTCTTATAATGCTTCATTAAACACAGCATAGAAGAGTAAAGATTAATGTCATCTCGAAAAATAGGAATGAAACATATTAGATTAAAAGCGTATTTTTCCAATGTTGTGTGCAATTCTTTTTTGGCTTTACATCACTTTTATAGCAATACAAAAATATGACAGAAATTGTTAATATATGGACAACAGTGTAGGTGTATGATGCAGATCAGTATCGAAAAGAGCATCAAGAAACTGATCTCAAATTCTGATTCAGTATGTATACAATCACATTGCACTAATGCCATTTAGAAAGGCTTGAACCAACTTCTCCCTGCCACAGCTCTAAATATCTTGTGAAAGGTTTTGCATAATGGTTGAACAGGAAAAGACTTGAGTAATACTTAAGTAAAATACTTTTCTCCCTTATCTGTTTAAATAGCAGCTGCAAACATCTATTCTGTCATATTCACCTTTAGCAGACCAACTGAAATAGATAGATACAAGAAGGTACATCTGTGTATACATGCAGATAAATTATTAGTATTTATTTTCATGTAGATAATTTCCAATAAGTCAAGTTCCTTGTATATACGTAATGCAAAATTTGTAGATAAATCTACAAAAAACTACTTGCAAATAACTTGTATTTGATTAACAATAAATAAATTATGAATCATTTTAATAAAATCTGAATATTTATTCACATAATTATCTTGTATTTTTTTATCCTATAATTTTAAGCTTCTGAGAATAATGTAATCAACACTGAAATATTTAGATATTTATAAATCTACCTCCCTTTCTCATCATCTTTTTCTTTTTATATGCCAAGATGTAGGAGATCATGGCTCTCCACAGCTTCCTTTCTTTTGTTACTCTGTGTAACTTTTGATGTTTTACCATTCCTCTTTATCTTGTTCTGTCATCCATTCACACAAACTCATTAAATAGATAACCTATTGTTTCCTCACATATCACTTGCCTTCAGTATGTCCTGTGAGTATTGAATTCTTTAGACCCTCTTTCCTCATTATTTGTCCTAGAAATTTCAACTATTTTTCATGATTGTTAGTATAAATTGCTTTGTTTCTCCTATTTCCCTTGTCTTCCTAGTTGCTCACATGTTCTTTCCATGGTATTCTTAGAATTCATCTATAAAACCACATCACTGTCACTTCAAGTTTCTCCTACATCTCTGAGGTAATTGTCCAGCATTCACTGCCATAACGTAACAGATTAGATATGCCATAACAGTTTAGTACTCTTTTCTTTGTTTCTAACAATATTTTCCTGTTTTAATACTTTGTTTAGTTTCTGGAACACAACTTTCAATTTTCTTATGCACCTTCAGATTTCTGTGCCACATTTTCCACTTTCAGTTGAATTGAACCTGCTTGATTTTGAGATCCACAATATGGTAGCTCACACCTTGGACTGTCTCTTTTGTTGACAATCATCTATTCTGTCTTCTTATAGTTAACAGTCCTTTTCTGTTTCTATCTTAATTGAATAATAGTTTCTTTCAATTACACCTTTAAAGGTATTTCCTTCAGCTATGTTTTCAAATTTTCTAAAGATAATACATAGTTTTTCAAAAGATTTGATATCATCTGAGGCAAATGAAATTGAACAGGTTTATTACTGAGCAATATAAGATTTATCAACATTTGAATGGGAAATTCAAAGGTATGTGGATTTCACAGGTTTTCAATATGTGCACTAACTGTGACATGGCACATATCAAGTTGGTTGTCTACCTTTCCTCTTTGGACTTTTTTTACCATGTCCAAATCTGAATTGAGAAATTCTCTCACAAATGCATGCTCTATAGTCTTGTTTGACCATGTTCAAACATACTCTACTATACAAAACACCTTTTCATTTCCAGTGAATAGCACTTCTGCACTGGAACAGAAGAAACAAAACATTAAACATAGGATTTTTAGTTGTTTCTACACATGCTGTTAAAATTTGAGATCATTTGAACAAGAATTTGTCAAGTTACTAGATTACAAAATTATATCAATTTTTCTGAAACACCTTGTATTTCCTAATTTTCTAATGGTAATATTTCTATCAGCTATTTTTTCAAATTTTCTGATGGTAAAACTCAGTTCTTATAGGCACATATATAAGAACAGATATATAATTATGTTTATTTTGTGTTTGTTAGTCATTCTAACATGTTAACCGATGTTATCGACAGGCTAAGGTGTTTACAGCTAAGTATGGATGACCAAAATTGACATAAATTTACAAAATCTAAGTGAACACTTTTTTGTTTTTAACTACCTAGTAATTTTTACAAATTAACATATTTTCAGCAATTATCTAATATTTTATTGACTTTTAATTACTGTAGTGTTACAGTTACTGTAGTGTTACCTTACATTTGAAGATGCTTTCTGAAAAAAATAATAAAAATTTAAAATACTGAAAAAAAGTAAAAAAAAAACTACTAACAAAAAAAACAATTCTTCTAGGTTGTTTCTTCTTAAAAAAGTTAAAAGAATTTACTCAATTGAAGTATGACCTGCACTAAAATAAATACATAAAATATAAATATTTAGTGGAATAGACATTAAAAAAAGTAAAACTTATTTTAAAGTATTAAAACTTTGAAGGGATGATGCACAAAGCCTGTTGAGACATAAACACAAAATGAATAAAGAATTGCAGACAAGCGAATTTCTCAGGAAAGTTAGCACAACTCTTACAACATGTGACCTTTTAATAATAATATCATATATAGACTACCATATATACAAAAATGGAAACATTTAAACTAAAAAAAATTAAAAATTATTTTAAAAATATTGGGGTAAATGACTTTTAAGTTTTCAATTTTTGATTTGTAAATATAGTTTCCACTTAATTACAATATCACCTAAAAGAAAGAAAGCAATGCAGAATTTTAAACAATTTTTAAATTATTATAAATTATTATAATAAAAATTTTAAAAAATGAAAACAATTCTTGTAAAAATACGCTATTCATCAAAACAAATTTTTTTGTACTTAATATATCTTATTTATAAAAGCAATTAAAAGCTTTTCTAATTAATTAATGTCATAGTTTTATTTCATTTTATAGTTTATGATTCAGAGTAGATTTTCAATAACTGGGATGTTCTATTTAAAAAAAAATGGATGATTTACATTCTTAAAGGCGTCCTATTTTTAACTAATAAAAAATTTTTGGAAAGAAAATTTAATTCCTTGAAATTAAGTCAGTTAGGGTAACACATGTAAAAAAAAAATACTTTTTAACAAGATTTTCTAAGACAAAAATTTCAAAAATAATTTCATTCATTTGTGAATAAGTCCTGAAGGTTTCATTAAAATCTGATAATTATTTGATCTTTGCAAGAATTTCCAAATCAATGTGCTTTTTACCAGAAAAGAAGTGAAAAAACAACCAAAATTTCGAACGTGCTAGAAAGAATTAAAAAATCTAATAAATAATAAAAAAATACTTTGTTCATTCCTCTTAATAATAGCATAAACATTTTGATGATAAAACTTTGTTTTTATTAAGTTTGAGGCCTTTTTCATCATGCTATGCTGTTTTTCAGTGAAAAAGTGGAGGTACCTAAAACCTGTTAATGGAAAACTCCTTACAAAGATCTAAAGACAAATGTTGATCTAATCCTTAAACATATTTTATTCTTTTCTTGACAAATCAAATGATTGTTTTCCAGTTTCTTTCATAGTTAATTGTGTCTAAATCCATTCAATTAGATAAAATCAACAAGCCAATCACCGTCTTTTTCTTGTTTAATATAAACAAGAGTAAAGTTATGAGGGAATGAATTAAACAACACATTTGGTTGGCTTTTCATTTACTGATTACTTCTATCTAGGTGAGGCTCATAGCTACCCAAGAAGGCATGCTATTTATTTATATGTTCATATTGGTAGCTCTCTTTGCATAAAAATACACACACACACACACACACACACACACACACACATTTCCTAAAGGATTAAGAAATCAATAAATGTGTAGAGCATTCAAATAGACATCATTTATTTTGCAAGATTAAACCTGGAAGTGAGACCATATTAATCAATTTAAACCAGTCCAAACTATTCAAGAGAGTGGACAATGGCTCTCTTTTACATGATTAGATTCAAGCTTTGGAACTTGGATTTATTTACTGCTAGATTTGGTTGATGTGAACATAGTAAGCGACATTTTTGACACATTATGTATTTATTAAGAAATGTAGGACTGCAGCGCAAACACAAACAAGATTTATATAGTTTATGGAGAAGATATTTTGAGTGATTGAAATTGTTGAAATTGGTTTGCAATGTTTTATGCTGAAGATTTATTACTGAATGGTATTCCACAGAATGATACACCAGTTGAGGTCGATAGTAATCAACTGATGACATTACTTGAGAATAATTAATGTGATATGACATATTCAAAATATTCAACATTATCAAAATATCCAAATCAACCATTGAAAATCACTTATACCAACTTGATTATGTTCATAATTTTGATGTGTGTATTATACATAAGTTAAAACCTACTGAACCATATTTCAATACTTAATAAAATTATGATACTTAAAAATTGCAAAAATGTTCCATTTTCAAAATATCCATGAAAATTGGATGCTTAACAACAATGTAGAATGTAAAAAAACTGTGGAGCTAGTGAAATGAGCCACCATTAAAACTGGTTTCATCAAAAAGAAAATGATGATGTTTATATGGTGCAATTAGAAAGCAGTCTTTTGCTATCAGCTCAACTGATTTAAACACATATTACTCCAAGTTAGTTAAGCAGTAGCAATCAAAAAAAGCCATCAGAATAGAGGTGTAATATTCCATCAGGATAATGAATAGAATAGATTTTTATTTAGTGACAAGTTAAAATTTTTACAATTTCACTCAATTACTAGATATTTTTGTTTTTGTACTTTCAGATTCACATTAATTTTGGTCTTTATAAAATTCTCTTACAAAAAATTCAGTTCCTAAGAAAATGGTAAAAAGCATCTTCAGCAGGTCTTTGTTCACAAAGATGAAAAATTCTAGGAGAATGAAATTAAGTTGCTTGAAAAACTGAAGGTAGTTAAACAAAATAGTAATGTTGCTTAATAATGGATAGAAAAAATTTTATTTTTTTACTGAATAAATTTTTTTCAATCCTTTAAAGTGCTAGATCAACAATAATAAATTAATTAATTATAACATTAATTAACATTAATTGTGATTAATATCTATCTATCTATTTATGCATAATTATAATTATTTTTTTTTAAATATGATTCCATTGCTACATATGAATATAATTATAAAATAATAATAATAATAATTATAAAATAATTATGATATAGACTCTATTGCTGTATTGAGCACTGTTTTTTAAAAATAAAAACAAAAATACTAAAGAACTTTGGATTACTAACCTAATGGTTCTTTCCTATTTTTCTATATATTTACACACACATATGTATATTGTAAAGTAGTCATTCAAAGAATAAATCAATTAAAGTTAAATATATATATATATATGTGTGTGTGTGTGTGTGTGTGTGTGTGTGTGCATATATGTATGTATGTATGATGTTAATGGATTTTATTTAAATTTACACTGTTTAAAAAACAGAGATGCCTCCTCAAACATGTATATCCACTAAAATATAATATTTCAATTAATAAGAGATATTCATTTATTCCTTGTCCTATTCTTTTCCATTTCATTTTCATGTCATGCTGTAAATTAGATGAAATCTTTATCTTAACTGCATTTTTGTTTACTTAAATTAATTCTGTAATCTTATATATTCTCAATAATATAATTAATGATATTTATTCCTTTAATTTCAGATCTATAACATTTGTGATGGGTAATAAGAAAGAGAAAATATCATGTGTCCTTAAAATGCACAATTCTTACAGGGTCCCTACCTTGCTCTGTTTTCAGTGGCCTTTGCACCTTGTATTGGATGAATTAACAAAATATAAACAAACATCAAAAGAAAAACAAGATATTGCAAACTTATTGAGTGATGAGAACGCAGCTTTGGAAAGTTAAAAAATGTTCACATTTTTCACAAACAAGAAAAAAACTGGATTTAAAAGATTTGAGAAAAATTCAAAGAGACAATAAGAAAGAAAAATGGATTAACAGAAAATGTAGAGAATATTAAGAAGATTAGCTAAGAACATGGAAGCAAGGAAACTACCACTTTTAAGAAAACATCACATCACAAAACCTGCAAGTTGTGCCAAGAATATGAAAACTGATTTCTCAACTGTAATTTTTGGGATCAATGTAGAACTCTATCAATGGACCCAACTTCTACTCCATCCATTGATGGAGTAGAAGTTGGGTAATTCATAATCAATGAATATGATTTAAAAGACAAGAGTGAGGGAGATGGAGCAATGTTAGTATTCTAGGCAGTACAATCATAGATCATGATAGTTCAAGATAAAGGCAAAGTATTATTATGTCTTCTTGGACAACTTTTGAATTGTACAATTAATAACTGAGAAGATTTAAATGAAAGAAAATGCTAGTTCATTTTTAGAAAAGCTGATTATTGTCCACCTTGCCAAAAAAAAAAAAAGAATTTGGTTCTTTAGTGGTCTCTAAGTGATGATATTTAATGACAGCTAAAAATAGAAATCACCATTCTAAGGAAAGACAAAGTCCGTGATTTTCCAAGAAAACCTATCTCTTCTTTTACTGCGAAAATCTGCATAATACTAAAATTAGTGTTTCCATAACCACTTGACAAATGGAGAGGACTTTTGATTCCCAATACAACAGACATGAAAATTTGACTACTACAAAATAAAAAAACAAAAACAGTCTCTGAAGCCCATTACATTATGCAGCTTTACTACTACAACCAAAACCCCGCACTCATTATAGTAGTACCCCCCTCCCAATTTTCAGCAGTGGTAACATACATTATCAATTGCTTCAGTTGCCTTTGTTACCAAAAAAGGTTTCAAAGACATTATATTTATGGAATAAATAGATATCTATTTTTTAGATATAACTCCAGATATTAATTTAATTGAAACTTTTGGTCTATCATTAAAAGTGAACCTATGTGAAATGCAAACAAAGAAGATCTCTAAGAAATGCTAAAAACTGCTGCAGGTAATGTTAAATTTGATACAGTAGAAAAGTTCATGAAAATCAATAAATAACAGACTGATGAAGATTATAGAATATCAAGGAGCCAATGTTGACATGTAAAATATAAAATAATTTATTCAAGTACTTATATTTATGTCTATGACGTTTGGATTTATTCATAAATAAAACTTTATATTGCACTTAACTTGTATAAAAAAAAAAAACTTAACTTGTATAAAAAAAAAAAACACTCACAAATGAAATTATGAAATTCTATTTTTCAAGACTAATATTTACTCTGGTGAGGTTAGGACATAAAAATGTTGGGTGACAAATAAATACTATTCATTCACTTCACAGTGAATGAATATTCATGTCATATTCTGATTGGATACCATAATAGTTACATAATAAAAATATTTTTCTTCCAAGCATGAAATGAAAGACATTTACAGAGGCTAAATGAAGGGGGACAATTTTATGATAACAAAAGATTATACATTTTAAACAAAAATAATTTAAGCATTTTAAAGTAAAAATATTCAACTTTTTATCATATTATAACAACTGTATGACTTTTCACACTGTAAACATATTTTACATATTTTGTTATCTTCTTTCTATGTAGACTTTTAGAATTTATTGTGCCATTAAAGATAATGAAAGTTTTAACATATTTGCTTAATAAATTCTCCTTGAATTATCATATGTTACTTTAATTTAGATCTAAAATTATAAAAAAAATGTATTATCTTGAAATCTATAGCTTTTAAGTTGTCTCAGAAAATTCTGACCATCTATAAAGATTTGCATAGCAAGAGAAATGTCTAGACTAGTTTGGGTAGAGACATAGCAGATCGATATTTATTCTTGCTCTTTCAGAAAATATTCTGTATATATTCTGGAACAAAGGCATGAGCTTATTCTGTCTGGCCATTTGCTTTTGTCTTTATATATATATATATATATATATATATATATATATATATATATATATATATATATGTGTGTGTGAATTTTGTTATTTTATGTACCTGGTCAGATATTGACCTGAAATGAACAAGATCAGCAAGAAAGAGAAATAATAATAAAAAGAAAAAGACAAGACATCTCAGACTCAGACTGTTTGCTGCTGGAATTAAGTGTGGTCTCTCATAATGCCTAAACAGTCTCTAATCTGCTTTGAAAAATGTTACACAATTCCATGGCTTTCCATTACCTAACATGTGATATGTGACTCTCTTTTCCTGTAGCAAGCCTGGCCAGGGGAATACAAATTGTGTGGTGGGAAAACAATGCTGCACAAGTTGGAGCACAAGTACATTAAAATGTCATATTATCTAAAGGCATATTATATGACATCAAAAGAGGTAAAGCATCTACAGCTCATACAAAGCTCACACAAAGCTGAATCTGATAGCCCAAAAGTTTTATTACTCAGAAAGCACTAAGCTAAAAAGCAACTAAATCCTTGCAATCCTTAGTTTTTCTGCTCTTTTACTTGCAGAACTTCTTTCCAAGAATCTTCTTAGTCTTTTTAAAAGCTGGACATTGGAAAAAGTGTCCTTGCCACTGATACATTCTTCCTTCTTACCCACATCCTGCTATCCTTTACTCCCTTTCCAATCCCAAACCATGCTTCTACATCTTCCTTGACCCCAGCTATACTTAAAATAATATGACCAGCAGTGGACACCAATGAACCAGTAATAGAAAGTGCCAAAGTTATTTACTTGATCTTCTTATAGATTTAGTAGTTGCCACCCAGAATGTGACAGTCACATTTTATTTACATTACTTGGTCAGTATATATTTTATTGTTCTTTCAGAAAGTATAAGGTTGTGGTATTTAAATGTAAATGCCCAGATGAGTAATGGAAAAGGATCACCTAATAAGACAGACCTTTTTGCTTACTAAAAAAAATATAAAAGGAACCAGTTTCTAAATTCTACTGTTCAATTATAATCTTCAAGAATTTAACAAAACCCTGTTTAATTAAAATAAAAAAATAAGCAACATAAACCATAATGTCTATAAGTTCAAGTTTTATAGTGACTCAGATATTTACATAATTATTTTTCATCAATCTGTACCAATGAGGCTAGCCAATACAGTAAAAAAGCAGACTGATGACTGTTGGATCAAAATTTTCTAAAATAAGTCATTTGGTACTATATATAACTAAAAGTGGCGTAGAGAGAGTTGAGCTCCATCATGCTATATTGCCCAAGAAACACCACTTCTAGTGTGGTTGCAGTACACATAGTGCCCCTATGATTCTATGGGTCATGAGATAAAAAATATAACTAGAAGAAAGAATATGATTGAAACTTAATTAGACTTTTATAAGAATTGCAATGAAGTGTGTAAATGTAGCATAAAATATTTTAGTCTTTTACTCTCTCCTTACAGACAATAGTACAAAATAATTTATCTTTTTTCTCATATATTTATAATTTTTTTCACAAATCAATATCAAGATGAATAAAAATGTTCTCAAATAATCAAAGTGAAGACTATTTTGGGGGAAATTGCGTAATTTAACTTTTTGACAAACTTATTTTCATGATGCCTATTTTACTAGTGGCTTCAAAAAGAGGTAAGCCAATTCTGAAAGATTTAACTATTCAAAAGAAACATTTGAAACATTTGAAACAAGAAATCTCTTAAAAAAATGAAAAGTATGCGAAAACTTTAAAATCATAATATATACAAAAAATAGGACTGAGCCAAAATTAGAGAGGGAGACAGAAAAAGAATAAGGACAAAAGAGAAAAAAATGTAAAAATCTAAAAAGACATCAGGAATATGAAAGCCAAACCAAATGAAGAAAAAATCAATGAGCAATGAATAGCAAAATGCAAGACAACAAGAAAATGAGAAAAAAATGATAGTTGAAATGTTGAAAAAGAAGAAAAAGTAAGGAGAAAAATATGTTGATATTTTTGATGTTTTTTGTACATAAGAGAATATCAAGGTCAGGCACTTTTCTCATGTATGTGTTTCATCAAAACAAGTTGTCAGAAAGGATATGACTTATCAAAATAATGCATCTTTTATTGAACTTATTAAAAGACTCTTCCCATCATCAAACAGTTAAAAGTCTAATAGGCTGGATTAACTGGCTCTATTATTAAATTCTTTGCCTACTGTCTTCATTTGATTAATCCCATAATGGTATCTATAATAATAATCTATCCAGAGTATGAAGCAGAGTTTGCTTTATCGTTAAAAATTGTAACCAACTCTGCTCAATTAATGCAATCTGTTATTATAACTATTGAGTGGCCATAACCTCTAACCCAATGTTCAGCCTAATACAAGCACAGATGTTGCCTACCATGAAGTTAAATAAATATGAGACCAAATATACATCTACAGAAAGAGAAAGAAACTTAAAAACATTTAAAAAGGAAACTGTATTATCAAATTGTCTCCAGTTCTATCAAGTCAAAAATAAATGTCTGAAAAGAAGAAAATATTTTAAATCTTATTGTACTCACATTCAGCTACAAAAGAAAAGTAGTTTTGGAGTATAATGAATAATTTTATCACTGCCCACTAAAAAGTTTAAGTTTATTTCTTTTTTTATCTTCTTTTTCTTTTTCTTATAATTATAATAAAGACCAATGACATTTTTATTTGTTTGCATTTTGTCATACTAAAGCAAACAGATATATTAGATAAACACTGCCCTGATTTTAATTTCTGACATCGGCTAAGTAGTCAAGCAACATACCAATAAACCAGCAGACAGATGCTAAAATATGTAAATTAACTTTACAGTACTAATTTACATATTTTAAATTAAAAAATATTTCATGTTTGTAATTATTTCTATGTATCACTTATATTTTGTTCTTTTTTCAATTAACAGTGATGCATTAAATTCACTTAAAACAATGAAAACCAAATTTAACAGTCTTTTTATTTTATTAGATTATGGAACAGCAATGTGAGTGAGATTTGGGATAAACTTAAAATATTCCTATTCTAATCCAAAATTTTATTAAGGAAATTAAAGAAAACATAAATGAAAATTAAGAAAAAGTTATGAATATTTTTATGTTCTTTAAAAAATCTCTTGTCATCTAATAGAATAAATTAAAAGAAGAAAAATTTAAGAGAATAATTTAAAAATTATTTTCATCAGCAATTATCTTAGGCAAACTATAATGAAAATGTTCTGCCACTTCAAGTTATGTCAAAGAAAATTTGGTAGACAAATTTAAACAAAAAGAATATAGCTTTCTACTTCTTTCTTCATTCTTCTATCTTACTTTGGGAAATAGGTTTGCATATATTAATTGGTCACAAACAAAATATTTTAACAAAAAATAAACCAGCTATTCAATTTCAAATAGCCATTGATTGCAGAAGAATATAAAATCTTACATGGTTATATATTTTATAACTTGCATACAGACATGCATATATATATATATATATATATATATATATATATATATAACCAAATTGGTAAATATAGGTAGATGTACGAGTGAGCAATCATATACAAATACATATAAATACTCTATAGTATAAGAAAAACAGTTCTCAATGTTATATAATGGAACTATTTAATATATATTAAGAAACATATATAATACTTTACATTGATTGCCCAACTCAGAGTTTCATGCTTTCTGCAATCGTAACATGCAAATTTTTGGGGTTATTTTTTGGGTTAATACCAGTTCTTTAATATTTCTAGTTATTTTTATTGTTACGGTGGATTATTACTGCTTTTAATTATTTAAATGAATAGTAGTTTAATTTTGGATTTAAACTTAGACCCAGAATAACATTTAAGATCAAAAATAAGGTTGGAAGTATAAATTCTAATTTGAAAACAGATACTGTTGTTATGGAAAAAACGTTTTGAAAATCATGGGAGGTAACTCTATTTTTTTCATGAAAATCAGTAAAAGACCAAAAGTATATTAATATTAATAAACTTAATAAGAGTAGTGATATTAATAATAATAATAATATATGCAGTGAAAAATAAAATTAAAAAATAAAATTAACTAATATACTAAACTAAACTAAAATAATACATATCAATGAAAATAAGATAAAATAAAAAACATAAATAAGAACATATAAATATGTAAATAAATAAGAATAAATAATGCTAAATAACTAAATAAATATATCAAAGACATTTCAAAGTAAAAGTAAGAAAAGAAAACAATGATAATTGTCTATATATTAAAAAAGGTAATGATAATAATAATAATAAAATAATGAAAATGATGAAAATAAGAGATTAGCAAAAAGGTGTTACATGCATTCCAGGATTGTTAATAGTTTTTAGAATTATTCATTTTTCAGAAAGACATAAGTTACATCTGTTGCCTTTCCCACTGAAGGGTTTAGTTTTTGTTACTGATTCCCAGGTGATAGATGGGTTTTTATTCTCAGTTTCCAGAAAAATTCTGTTACTATATTTGATATTGCCTAATGTCATTTGGTGGTGGTAACAGCATGATTTCCAATCATTTTCCATAAAGCCCACATAAAACTTGACCTTGTCATCATATCTGCTTTCAGTCTTATAAACTAATGATTTGGCCAAACATCTCCTGTTTAATGGATAGGTTTTGTTTTTTCTGCAGTTACAATCATTAGTTGTGGGGATGTTGTTGTTTTGAAGGTTGTTGAAGTGTTTGTTTAGAATGGAACAGTTGTACTGTGATATATACTGGTTGATGTTTTTAGCACAACTGTAGCTAACTTTGAGTTTTTGTTGAAAATCTTATTTAGCATTGGGGAATGATTGAACTGCTTATGGATTAAATTCAAAACAATTTTTGCAATATTAGTTCTGATGAGTTGTTGAAACCATATATCACATGTGTGATGTTTTGGTTTGCTGGTATTATACCACTGGATGATTCCTAAATCATTTATTGTGTATTTGTAGGCACTTTCTAGGATTTTCTTACTTATCTTACCAATGTGATGGATTGATTAGCTGGTATTGGGAGTTGTGTGGGAAGCTATCCATATGGTCTTTTACTGTGATAAAAGCCTGTTTCTTGTGCAAATTGTAGACTCTATTGTAGATTTTTAGTTCTTTGGCTGTCTTTTTGGCTTCACTATTGGTGGAAAATTCCCAGTGTTGGCATGCTTTTTGAAATTCTTATTGACCTCCCTATTAATGGCTTTGTGATATATGTCAACATCAATCTGGTTTGCATGTTTTATCAGAATGGATGATAATCTTATTCGATTGCTTGATGGTAGCAATATCTTTATACATTTTCTCCTGAAGGTTATTAGTGGTGTTAGTGAATTTGATCTTATTAATGATGAAGAATAACTTTTTCTTGAAGCCCAGGAGTTAATCATCACAGGGTGGTATTTTTTTGTGATTTAAATCCAAAAGATTAATTTTCATTTTGATTTAGGTGTTTATGCTGGCTGAAGAATATCTTCCACCTCATTCTCTTAATGACACTCTCTATTTTGTCTAGAAGGCTCAGTACACGTGATCTTTTCTCCCCCCCCCCCCAGGGGGATCAGAATGTTCTTAGTGGAGTAGCTCAGGTGAAAAGGCTCCATATCCCAGTAACAATTAGTGTATATTGTTTTGTACTTTAATTACACTGATAAAAGTACTCAAAGGAAAGGAGAAAAATATAACTAAATGAGTAAATATAGGTAGATGTATAGTGTAAGAAAAAACAGTGCTCAATGTTAAATAACAGAGCTATTTAATATATATATATATATATATATATATATATATATGTGATTGAATACTTTCACTTAAAGTTTTTTATACTTAACCTTGGATACTGCCTATATAAGTGAATGACAATGGCAAGTGATGGCCGTGATAAGAAGAAAACAGTCATTAAAATAGTTTTGATCCATGTGGCATTGCATGCCAAAGAACTACCATTACTTAAAACTCATACAAACATCTTTGGCAGTGATTACAAAGCATCACATGACTACTTACAACTTTGTTGACATCATATTTATACAACAAAAATGTCATATAAACAATCAAATTCTTTATTGAAATCACACATTTCACTCAGTTAATGTGATACACAGAGAAATACAATGGCTGTCTTTTTGATGTCAACTATAGTTGCAACTTACTTCTACCACAGATGTCACTCAACATGTAAATAAAAAATAATTAAAACTAAAATAGTACATTCAGTTAAAGAAGGAAAAAATATGTCACGTTCAGAAAGTTACCATGCAAGTTTAAAAAGTATTCATGAATTAAACACAGTTATTTATTTAACATAAATATTTGGCAATGCCATAGACTTTAGATGATGTATAACGATTTTTTTCACTACTCATGTCATTTTGTATACTGGAATATATTTATATATCAGTTTATCTCCAAATAATGATAAATATGTTTGTGTATCTGTGTGTTAAAATTATATACAGACATATATATGTATTTTTTATGTATATATATATATATATATATATATATATATATATATTGTCAGAAATGTATATATATATATATATATATATATATATATATAAAGTATTAATTTAATGTTTTTAACATCAAAGCTAAGGAGGAATAAAGTGAGTGTTTTTGTAACCCAAACCAAAGACACAGGCTTTTCCATGTGAAAAGGAATAGATAATCAGTTATTATTGTTAAAATGCAGTCTTTAATCACCTTCTATTCTCTTCTGCTTTTCTTTTACCTCTTTAAAAAATTTCTAAGTAGATTATAACATAACCAAGTGAAAGACACAAAATGAAATTATTATATAACTGAAGTTAATATATCTTTTACTAAAAGTTCTATCTTTATCCATTAAGCATCTATCACGTGGTAGATTTGTTTAAAGTGCACATATATAAAAAGAACTGAAGAACTAGGTTTATTTATTTTATGCATTTCAGAACAAAATCCATTTTTTAACAATATAAAAAATTGTAATGATGTACAATCTTGGTCTGACAATAACATTCTTTGATCCAGATAGATTTGAATTTAGCTTAATTTTACTTAAAACTCACATGCAATGTTTTTCACATATCTTGACTAATTGACATAGGAGTTTATTTCCATTTTGTCATTCATTTACCTATTATTAGTTTGATTAGATATCATATCTCCTATATTATCTCATGCATTGGAAAATGTAACTGTTTTTTGGATAATATAAAGCAAATGTAAAATGTTTTAAAATAGATTTAAATAACACTGAGGAACATGGTTTTTGCTGTCTGATGTTGAAGACATGTTCCCCAATAATTTGGGGGTGCTGATTTCAAAAATCCATTTTGCTTTATCATGTCAAGATTTTTCACAAACTCAAATGGCCATTTTTCAACATTTCCAGTATTGTCACTATTTCTAAGGATAGATTTGCTTCATCAAATGTATGAAGCTTGAGTAACTTTAATAACTTAATTTATCAATGTCATATAAAGTAAATAGATGTACAAAAGTGATAATTTAAGTATGTTCAATAAATAAAAAGCCTCAAACTTGAGCAACTATTACTATTTTCAGTCTAACCAGTTTTAAATGTCATGATGATGACAGACATATTCTTTATACAGTTAGATGTGAATAAACAACATTTTTGTGGTCCTTAACATCATAGACATCTCATATTTGTGGAATTTGCTGTATTTATCTGCAGATATGCCAAAGCTTGCATGATTTAATGTGACTATTATTGCAAACCAAATGAGATATATTTTGTTGAAACTTTAACTATTTCTTATGAAAATTGCTATTTTAAATGTACTCTTAATGTTGTAATTGTGAGGTCACATGGCTCAAGGTCACTTTTTGTCATATATGGTCAATTGGAACTTTGCCATCATGAACCGACATTTGCTTACTTTATAACTACTGACAGTTCCGAGAAGGCTTTTCCTAGGTGACAACTGCCTTGAATATATGTTCCGTATTTCGGAAATATGGCCAGTTGTCAGAGAAGAAATGGCAAAAACAACCCTGATGTTACACTTTACCTAAGCAGTGAAACAAAAATCACAGATTTTGTGAAGGCACTTGCCTTACTTACTTTGGCATAAAACTGGGTGATCAAGACAAAGCCTGGGTATCCCATATAGTGTGTAAAAAGTGTTGAAACAGTGAGACAGTAGACTAAGGGCCAAAGAAATCCCTGAGGCTTTGACATTGCCATGATGTGGAGGGAACTACAAGATCATCAAGATCATCATGATGACTGTTGCATTTGCATGATTGATATATCTGGCTTCAGTTCTAAGACTGAGTGTCATATTGTTTATCTTAATATACCATCCACTATTTGACCTGTACTACACTCAGTTGTTTTTACACCACCTGGGTTCATGAGCTTTGTTGATGATAAGAAGAATGAGGAGATGGAGTATAGTAACCTGGTAGACAAGAACTGTGAGTGGCAGAAGGATCTGTCAAAATCTTTTACACAGGTAGAGTTAAATGATTTAATTTATGACCTAGATTTATCAAAACTGCTTTAAAAGAAAAGAACTTATTTGCACCAGGAAGCAAGTTTGAGTTTTATAGGCATCAAGAGAATGATTTGTTTCCATGGTTGATGATTTTGTTTATTGCAATGATGTTAATGGCCTCATGGCCACCTTTTCATAGCTCAAAAGTTAGTCTTAAGTGTGTCTTTATACATAATGTCTATGTCAGTTTCTATACCAATTGGACATTTTGTAATGCTAAAAGAAAACTACAACTGTATGAAAACAGTCATTGAAAAGATGCAATATGAGGAGCACAACTGGACTATATGTGAGGACTTGAAAAACATTGGATTGCTTCTCAGTCCACAAAAGGTGGTTATACTAAGTAGCCTTCTGTTTTGTATCTTTAGGACTGTTAAGCAAAAAGTGACCATTGGATATAAAACAACATGGCCAGACAGAAGGAAGTTCAAAATTGGAAAGAATAATTTTTTAAACAGGCCATTGGTTAATTGCAGGAAGGTTTTACTTCACCCATTGCATATCAAGCTTGGGCTGATGAAGCAGTTTGTGAAAGCCTTGCACCAACATGGTGACTGTTTCAACTACTTAAACAGAAAGTTTTTAGACTTGTCTTGTGAGAAAATTAAGGCTGGTGTGTTTGATGAGCTACAGATTACTAGATTATTACAGGATGAGCAGTTTTTGGAGAACATGTCTGACACTGAAAAATGAATATGGGATCTTTTTGCTGTGGTTGTCTAATTTCCTGGGAAATAAGTTATCAAATTATGAAGAACTTGTGCAGACTCTGTTAACCAGTTTTCAAGCACTGGGCTGCAACATGAATGTAAAAGTGCATTTCTTGCAAAGTCATCTGGTCTAGTTCCCAGAAAATCTTGCTATAATGAGTGATGATTCCTGCAAGATATCAAGACCATGGTATCTAGGTATCAAAACAGGTGGAACACAAAAGCAGACACCACCAACTGGCTACTGATGCTGTCTGCAAAAAAGTTCACTCCTTGAGTAGCTGAAACTCCAGTTTGACAGAAATATCCATCCTAAGATGTGTAGTTTTATGTAATATATTTGTTAAACAATAAAAAGTACTATTTGATTTGTATTACTTTTTATTTCAGAGTTGCATTTAATAAAATTGACATTTTTTTTTTGTAAAAAATTAATTCATGTTTAACAAAAAATCTTGACATGACTGATAATTTCTGAGAATATTTCTGAACTCTGCACCATCAAATTAGGTCAGAACAATTGTAAAAAATGCAAGACAACTAAAAATCTTTTAGAAAATGTTCCCCATTCTATTTTATGGGGAATACAAAATTTTAATATAGCTTTAAAACTGACATATTAAAAAGTATATATTAGTATGTAATATTTACAAATATACTAAAATATGGAGAGGAAGAGCAAGGGGAAAAAAATTACTGTCAAATGGAAAACTGAAAGTTATTTTTAAAGATTATAAAAACAAAACAGAAGAGAAGTAAACCATTACATATCATATATACATATGTTAGTTTTTAAGCTATAATAAAAAACATTTTAGAATGATCTTATAGATTTTGTCCTTTCTCTTTATAATGATTACTATTTCTTCTCCCTTTCATTAATCTTTCTCATTTGGGAAATGATAAGTTGCTTTACATATGAATTTTTTTCATGCTACATTCTTCATTGCTTTGAAAATTCAGGGAACGGTTCAAACAAGAAGCTATGAATGGTAGTTAACTCATATGCGCTGACTCTAATGACTGCAATATTTGAATTACAAAGTCATAAATAAGAGTCTGACATGTAGACTAAAAGAGTTACATGAAGTCTTACAGCAAGTCAGCAGTGCATGTTTCATATAAATTCACATTTTGCTTGAATCTGTGACAAACTTGTTTTTTACTTCCTAACTCTGCTGCAAACGAAGCAAACAACTGAAGCAGAAAAGAAGCTAACAAGGATAGAATTGTATACTTAGCATATGAATCTGAATACATCTGACACAACACCCATGCTAAGTAGAAACAAGGTATTTGGCTGTACGGTTAATAGTGAAAGCAAGCATCACTCAAATGCTTGTCTTGTTACAGTTCCTTTAACACCTACTAACGTGCTCTTCTGTAGACCCACACACTTTTTCATTAATTCAGCTTTTACTCTATTTAGGATATTCCCATTAACAATGCATCCTGCTGTCTTGTTCATATTGACAGAACAGTACATGAAATATTCTTTATTAGCAAATAACTTTCATTTTGTTCTTATTATACAATATTCTTTATCTTTTTTCCTTTTTAAATGTGAATAGAATTTTAAAAAATGACAAAAGGTAAACTTGTTTAAATTATAATCTTTCTATTACATCATCATATTATTATTTTTATTCAGCCAAGATCATGTTGCAGAAAGGATTTATACAATGAATCATTGGAGCTGGAAACAAGATTCTTTTATTCAACCACTTTTACAAGACATAACAAAAACTTTACTTTTCAATATACTTTTTATTTTCTGACAAATAATTATGAAATAAATTCTAAGTCAAAGTTTATAAAATCTGAATTAAAAACATTTTATATTTGCTTTGCTTTTTTACAGTTTCTCTTTGCTCTCACCTACACTCTTATTTATATATAGAAATATATATATATATAAATATATATATAAATATAAAAAAAATATATATATATATATATATATATATATATATATATATATATATATATATATATATATTAAGTATAGGATTGGTGTATACGGAATAAATTCCAATAACCAAAAAAATACTATTCTTAAAAGAGTACTCAATACATAGTAGAGCAAATATAATTATTTATTCAAAAATTATGACATAAACATGTTATAAAATCACTACAAAAATAGCCATTTTGTTTCAACACTTCTGGTGCCTTATCAAGTGATGGCGTTGAATGTAGAATAAAGGGTTTTAAAAGGTTCAAATCAATCAAACACCTCTCACTAGGAGAAATGCTGTTACATAAGCTAGAATGACCAATCAAAATACAAGTATATGAGAATTCAAAAAACTTGACAACGAACTTTGGTTAAAATAATTATTTAATGCTTTAATGTTGTTGGGGTTAGACTAAAATAGAAATCATTCTAACTAATTAATATTAAATTATACTATAAAATTAAAAATTAAAAATTACCAATTTTAAATTTAATCTATATTATGTTTAAAAAATTATTTAAAGAAGAAACTGAGGAAAAATACATATATTTTGTTATTTATTTTGCTTTTATTGAAAGGCCAAAAAATTAAGTTGGAATAAACATTAAAATCTAATGTTGCTCTAAGCTTCGTTACAACTTGGATACATTTGAAGTAATGTGCAGGCAGGGGAGGGGGAAATCTTGCAAAAGACGATACATACAAAATTAGATTATAATACACAAACACAGACATATTTAGATATATAAACACACAAAAAAGTAATGAGACAGGAAATAGGTGTCCATGACCCTTAAAAAAAATGACAAGATATACATACAATGAAAGATACATATAAGTGATTATACACACATACATTGTTAATGACACGCACATATATCCACCAAGAAATATTCAAATTTGAAAGTGTTAGTAAACGAATTCTAACATACTATTAAAATATAACTTATACGGGCAAAGATATATAGATAAAAATAGTTGAATAGATAAAATTTAATATGGGTAGAATAGAAAAACAAATATTCGTCAATGAACAACTTTAGGTAAAAGGACAATAAAATATATAGAAATGGATAAAAAATAAATATATATGCATAAAACTAACACTATCTAATATATAAAAAAGAAAACCCATAAACATATATAAAATATAAATATCTCATATATACTTATATACGTATTAGTACACATACACAATTACAAATATATAACAATATGTGAAAGAAAATAAAAAATACATACAGACGTATGTGTACACACATTCTTCACTACAAATAGAAACATACAAAAGTATACCTATGCACATACATATACATACACATGTACCCATATGCATATATATACCTATATAAACACATATACATACATACACACATTCATACACCCATATGCATATGCATATACACACATAGAAATAAATATAAATATATCAACCAATACAGCAACATAAAAAAGTAAATAAACTATATATATATATATATATATATATATATATATACATACACATACACAGACATATGCATATACATATATACATATATACAAATATACAAACATATACATATATATAAATACATACATATGCATACATAAACACACACACATATATATACATACCTACATACACACATATATATACACACACACACACACACACAGATACATACATACACATATACATATATAAACCTACACATATTGTAACAATATTATCCTAGTGACAATAAAGGACTGTAAAGTCCATATAAGATTAAAATGTAACAGGACACAACTGCTGATTATTAAATCTACAAACAATTATAAAACCATTGTCAAACAAAAGTAGATTTTAGTTAGCACTGATGATACATTCCAAGACACCAAGATATACAGATATATATATACAAAGAAATACACACATACACCCACATATATATATGTAAAAAATAAATATATATATACATATAAATATATATATATATATACACATCTACATATACATATATACAAACACACATACATATACACATATACACACATATGCACATGCAGATACATACCTGAGTTTACACACTCATACTAATACAAGTGCATAAATATATAAACAAGCACATATATAACAGGTATCAATATAACAATACAAATATATATATATATATATATATATATATATATAAACATATAACTACAAGTACAGATATATTCATATATACATACAAACACATAAACATGCACACATTCAACTATACATATATATAGCCACACACACATATGCATAAACAAATACATACATATACAAGTACACACAGATACAAATATACACATACACACACACATATATGTATATATACATATATATTTTATAAAAATTTATATACATATATATACATCTATCAATAAAAATATACACATATGTTTACACAAAACAAACAATATATATATATGTAAATATATATTTACATATAGATACATAGGATTATCAGGTAATAAAAGTAATAACCTACCCTATAGTAAGTTAAATTTATAGCTGTGTTTACAATTAACAGTGAGTTCATTTCTTTGATTGAAAAAAATGAGTCTTGTCTTTAAATCTAATTATTTCAAATTTTTCGTTACAACATGAATAACAAGGGGCATATAGGGAATTATATGTTCGAGCTCTCTTGATTAATTTCCATTTAACAGTAGGTGTCTTGTTTTTCTCCTTTAAACTCCAAAAATGCTTGGATAATGAAGTATTGTAATTTATAATTACTACTATTGAAAGATTGCATGTTTTATTCCAAATGTTCTTTGAATGAAAACAAAATAAAAATTCCAAATGTAAATTTTTTAATATTTGGATTTTCCTTAATAATTTTATAATTTTTTAAACTTAATATGGATTAAATTTAAAATTTAAAATTGGTAATTTTTAATTTTATGATATAATTTAATATTAATTAGTTAGAATGATTTCTATTTTAGTCTAACCCTAACATTAAAGCATTAATAATTATTATAACCAAAGTTCGTTGTCTAGATTTTTGAATTCTCATTTACTTGTATTTTGATTGGTCATTCCAGCTTATGTAACAGTATTTTCCTGAGCAAGGAGTGTTTGATTGGTTTTGAACTTTTTAAAACCCTTTATTCTACATTCAACACCATCACTTGATAAGGCACCAGAAATGTTAAAACAAAATGTCTATTTTTGTAGTGATTTTATAACATATTTATGTTATAATTTTTTAATAATTATATATATATATATATATATATATATATATATATTTTGATTTTGTCGGGACTGCACAGTATAGTAGGGTCAGTTGGGCACCATCTGTGAGAAAAGGAGAATGACACAATTCACTCCACCAGAAATTGTGAAACAGCATGCTGTACTGCTTGACATTCATCCCAGAAGCTCCAATACAAACATTTCAGGTGTCAATCTGAGGACAGTGCAGAGGATTTGGAAAGAGTTGGATGAGTCTAATGGTGATTAAGAAGGTGTTTAGAGCTAGTGATGGTGATATTATGCCGCCATTAATCTTCCCACAGGGCCTCAGACACTCAACACAGAAGCCTACATCATGCCTCAAGGAGGTAGTGCTGCCCTGGGTTAACACGGTGGCTGCTGGAAGATCCTATGTCTGGCAACAGGACTCTGCACCATGTTACACAAGCAAGAGAATCCAGTCATGGCTATCAGACAATTTCTGTGACTACATCACCCCTTGGTTATTATGTCTGGGGCACAATTGAGTGAGAGATCAACAAAACTCCTTGTTACACCAAAGATAAACTGAAAGCAAGGATTATGGCAGCATTCACCAACTTAAACAAGGAGACTGTCCAGAAGATTTGCAGAAGATTCCGAAGACTTCTGGTTGAAGCCAATGGCGATTTTATTGAATAAATTTACTCTTTAAAATTTCAAGATATTTTTGTGTAATTTTGGTAAATATATCTGTTAAAATGAGATGTCAGTGTTATTTTCATTTTTGCGTAATTTAGATGACAATTTATCCATCGCCCTCTGTATATATATATATATATATATATATATATATATATATATATATATATATATATGTTGATAGAGAGAGAGAGAAAGAGAGAGGGGGAGAGTTGTGAGGAATGTAAGATAGGAACTAGTATGGAAGTCATACCAGTTCTTATCAAGGAACAATATGGCCCCCAGTATCTGAACCAGGGATGGTTGGCTTGTGTCCTTATTGGTTAAGAAAAAGCCTTTTTGAAACTCAGAGTCATTATCCTTAAGTAGAAACAGCCATTTATTTCTTTTTTCATGTTGATGATGTTTTTTTGTTCAGTGGCAGAGTTAATTGGTAACTCTAAAAGATGCAAGTATTTAGATTGTTACCTTGAGTTTTTATCTGGTATGTTGAATGTTTAGTGTTTGGAGTATGTTGATCATAAAAATTTCTATGGTTGTTGGTTGGGTAAATGTGCCTTCATATTTCAGTGAGGGCCTACTTTGCAACTTAGAGGGATTCTCCTGGGGGTTCCAGTGATGGGTTTAGCAGTCAGTTTTAATTTTAACACAGAATGCCAAATTTGACCAGTACCCTAGTTAAACATTTGCTAAAAGGTTACAGGAAGCTGATACCAGTCATTGTACTGTTTTTTTTATCTTATCCTGGCTGTGTTTCTTTTTCTACTTTTGTTAATTATAGAATTTTTTCCTTTGGTTCTATTTCCTTGTTTTTCTAGTCATTAGTTTTACTGAGCTGTATACTTAATAGTGAATTAATTTTAAATATTTATTTTTTGTGGATATATCAGTGTGCTGTTGTGCAGTAAATATTGTCTTCATAACTAGTACTTATCCTCTTGTAATCATATCCTATTGTGTCATTTTCACTTCAGACTTGATATACCTGATTGATCTCTTGCTGATATTAAAGGATATAGGTTTCAAGATTGGGGTGGAAACTACATGTACTTACACCTGGTATTCCCACAATGTGATGAAATACCAATAAAGTCATTGTGGTATCATTAGGTACTGCTGGGACATCCTGTGTTAGTGGTAATGTTGCCATGATCTCAAAACCATACCCGAAACCAGGATCATCTTCTAATGGAGGCTTCTTTGGAGGCTTCATTATTGTTGTTGCAGCTGTACTATGGATTTATAGGTTAACCAGCAAATTTTCTCTCCTTCTTAATATTTGATTTTCTTTGTCATGAAATTTCAATACAAATCCTGGTAGGAGTCTTATAACTAATCAAAGTCACTTTTTTCATATATTTAATTTTCTTTTGGAATTAAAGTTTTTCTTTATTTAGTACGTGATTTTGTAGACTCCCTTTGAGCCCAATATGAATTTTAAGTTGGCTAAATATCAGAGTGATAATTATTTGCTTGATAGACAGGGGTTAGTTACCAAGTTTCAAGTTGATCTGCGAAGGGAGATATGGACTTGAGCAAGCAATGTCAACTCTGGGCCAATAGCAAACTATTTGACAAAAGTTACAGTAGTTCCACAATAGATATGTATGAGTTCCAAAGTTGACATATTCAAATTTACTTTACTTCAATCCCCGGCTTTTCCTAGAAGAAGAATTAGAATAAACATACTTTAATTATCTTAAGTGCCATTAAAACATTTCTCCCCAACTTTCTTGTGGTAAAATGTAAAGAGGATCTAATATAAAGAAGGTAGACAAGCAAATAAAAACCTGTGGATTGTAATTTATAGAGAGTGTGTTTTGTTTGCAATTTAGAGAGTGTATTTTGCTTCTTTTTTTTTTTAAATCAGTTCCCCCAAGTAAGGTAATAACACCACAAAGATTCAAGGGGCTACTGAAAGAGAAGGAAAAGGCTTTAGAAGGAACCAGAAACTCAATCCTAAACAGAAAACCAGGGATAAAGCTCTACTTTTGTTGAAAAGACCAGAGAGGAGAGTAAACTGGGTAGTTCTTCAACTATAATGAGTCAGGCATTCATTTATGCTGTTACTGCTCAAAATGACAATTTTTCTTCTTTTCATTTACTTTTTCTTTCTATCTCTCTTTTCCCAAATTTTCACTTATTCCCTTCTTTCCACAACTCCAACTCTTCAATATATAATTGTAATAAAAACTAAAATAAATGTGTAGGGTTGACTTGTGCATGTATTTCAGCAAGGGTGCAATAGGGAACTGCTAGTAGATTATATTCTATTAAGCTTTTAATTTAGTATAAGTTGCAATATCTCCTATCAACGTAAAACTAAGTGAAAGAATGACTGTCCTGATTACCCCGTTTTTTTACAACTAGTTTCAAATATCTCTTCTCTCTCCCTCCCCACACATGACTGGTAAGTTAAAACAATTTTTGCCTGATGACCAGTATTTTAACTTTTTTTGCGGGGATGGGGGAAGAAAATACAATATATTTGGGAAAATATACATACAAATAATTCACTGTTCAGTCCTAATTTTGGACAGCTACTATCTTAGCAAAAGATGGTTACCAGCCAAAATGTACACTTACACATTCAGAAATAAATACTTAAATAAAATCATGTATGGAAAAAAATGCAACAAAATAAAAAAAATGTGATATAGTGAGAGTATATTTTTTTTTAATTTTAAAAACCATGTACAACATAGTGAGAGAAAAATGCTATACATTTGTTTGCTTATTTATTCTGATTGTTTCAATGACAATGATAAAATAGCCACTACTTTTTAAAGAATGTCTCTTTCCACAAATGAATAAAAAAATGAAGTGTTAAGTGTTGCTTGTTTTTATTAAGAACATTATCACAACATTTCAAGTATATTTATAGATTCTCTTAGTAAATATATTTGACAGTTATGAAAACTGATTGCTTGCATTACAGTAAACTTAAAGAAACTTGTTTAACTAGTAATATTTGTAAAATATGTGTATATATAGATTCTTTTAAAAATTTTATTGTAAAGTGACATTTAAAATGTTAACACAATTACTTATTTGATCACTATTCATGTGGCTACAAATTATTTTAGAACTAAATATCAATATTATAATTATGTTATGGCTGTTGCATAATTGTTTATGTCTGAGAAATCATCAAATCAAGTTTGAATTCTGAGTTTATTATATTCAGACTGGGCTCAGTTGCGTTGAGGTAGCAACAAATCTAAGAGAAATTGAATTCAAAACCAACTTGAAGAGCGATTGGTTCTGTCAAGCTATTTGACCCTAGACTTACCACTGCTGCTACATACAGTAACCCTATGACACTAATGGGTTATGGGATTCATGGTATTGTGACATCAATGTCAATCATATTATAATGATTAATATTATTGTATGCAAAGGTTTGGCTCAAGTAGCAAGATATTAATATTCATATCTATGAGTTACAGGATGCCAAACAGGTAAAGTTCTTCTCATCTCTACAATTGCAGTAATTAACCTGTACTATTGCACTACCATTTAAGATAAACCAAGCTAGAAGCATGGAATTACAACAGATCAGGTAATGAAATCAAAATGAGCCAGCAACAGACTACACTGGACAAAATTTCATCTGAAGATGTTTCAAGAATGAAGTAGCAAAAAATCACAAGTAACTAATTTCTATCTTTGAAATAGTCAATGATATTTCATACTAGAAAAACAATTGATTATTTAAAGGACAAAAATCTGTGACATTTAACAAGTATATTTCACATAATAAAAGACAGTAGAATCTTCAGTTGATATTATTAGCTCAGACATTATTCATATTCAATCCCAAATATATCTTCACACTTATCTTTATCACTGACTTTTTGTCTAAGGTTTCCTCTTTTCAACTTTACATATTACAGCAGTTTTTCTAATATTATCTCAGAAAATTATATTAATCTATGTAGTTTTCAATGGAATTACACCAGATGTCAGATTGTAATTCAATAATGGCAGCTTACAGAGTTAACTTGATTTGTTGTTTTTTTTTGTAACCTTTTTTTGTAAAAAACAAAACAAACATATAATGTATTCCCTTCTCTGAAGAAATCCTATTCTTAGTTTTGAAAATATAGAGAAAATACATTCTTTTGTTTCTTTCTAAATGTTGAATTTTTGAAAGCATCATATTTTGTAGGAAATTTTGCAACCACAACATTTCAAGTAATTTCTGAAGTCTATTGATTTGTTTCTTTGTTAATAAGATTAAATATTATTCAGGCTCACATTTTTATTTGTTTATTTTGTTCATTCTTTTGCAGAAAAACGATTTTAAAAGGATCAGCATCATCTTCCCTATGAATAGTGAAGTGCATATAACTGGTATTTTTAAAAGTAAAAGGTTCCTAAGTACTTCAAATGAACTGCGTTCCTTTCATATTCTTAACTAAAGAATGAACTTTTAACTGAAATCAACATTAGTGAGAAAGAAAGAAATGTAACCATATTAGAAACAAACAGATTATGGGCAGAGTATGACTACTTTAAATAATAACTCTAGGACCTGACTGTAATTGTCGTTGAATTTAATCTGACTACACATCAGAAACATTTACACTCAAATAGGTGATTGCCCACTTGAAAAGGGAATCTTACATCTGTTTTGTTGATACTTACATCTTACCTTCCTTATTTTTAACAATTTTGTCTTGTAGTTGTTTGAATACAATAAGGACCTTGTTAGAAACTGACTGTTTTAAAATAGTAATATTTATTGTTATTGTTGTTTTCTACAGAACAAAGTCCACTGATAATTACATTTTGAGATCACAAGATGTTAACTCTCTTGAAAAGACCTCAGAATTTTATGTTGTATTCTTTATACTTTTAATAATCCAGTGGTTTGTGAATTTAAAAAAAATCATTTTGTTTCTTTTCAGTTTGGATTCTGAGAACAATGTTGTAACACTTGTATCCCAACAACAGCAATAATGCTGAGGAGACCTTGTGGGATAACTGCCAGCAATCTGAACTTATAGATCATTAGTAGTGAGTTTGCTCCTTACTGGGTACTCCATACTTGTGGCTTTGTGACAAAGCTGAAGTAACAATATTAATGATAATAACTAAAAAAACATGCAAAGTGCCTTCAAACTATGCGTTTTCATATGAAACCATACTTTTTTACATGTTTCAGTAACTAACAGGTCTTATGTAAAATTGAATTTTGCAAAATTTGAAAAACACCTGTAAAGTTTCTTCAAATTATCATCTTCCTTATGAAACTATACTTTTCACATGTTTCAGTAAATTACAAGATCATAAAATTATGAAAAATAATTTTAAAACATTGTAAAGCTCAATTTCCCATCAACCTATTAAGTCACCGAAACACACTGAAAATGAGACAGAAAATCATAGTTTAAAGGAACATTAGATTTTTCTTTTATGCCAAAACAATTGTTGATTAGCTTTTCACTTGGATGAATAACACAATTATTGTTTTGGTTATTTATAATGAGCATTCTCTGTGTTTATTATAATAATCAAATAATTTTTCTACTTTGAAAAATAATCACATGTAAAGGCAAATTAACAAATACACACACATAACCAAATGTTAAAAACTTAGCCTGAAAGCAGGTGAATGGTTGTCTAGCAAAATGTTTGACATGTGTGGCATTGAATTCTTTCAGTTCTTACATGTGAAAAATATTGCATCCATTGACATTCATCAAGACTTACTGAATATTTATGGAGAACAAACAGTGGATGTGAGCACACTGATGCTGTTATATAATAAATTTCAACAGTGATGTGTGAGAAAAGCCATGTTCTAATCAGCCCCAGTAGTTATCCAATAAAAAGAAAATGATCTCAATTAATTTCCTCCACACAAATTGGATTTCAACCAGAGAACTGTGTACAAAGTTAAATGTTAGCTTCACTTCATTAGAAATGATGCTAGCAACATTAAAATATTGTAAATTTTGTTCCAAGTCAGTCCTACAGATACTCACACAAGAACTGCAATACCACCAAATGCAAGATTGTCAGGATCTTGTGAATGACTCAAAGCCTGAAAATGACAGTTTTCTGTAAAATGTCACCACTAAATGTCAAAATCAAAATGACAGTTCATAGAATAACATCATGCAAATTGCCCTTCAAGGAAAATGTTCAAAAGACAGGAATCAGTGAGAAAAGTGATATGCATTTGTCTTTTGAGATAGGAAAGACGGGATGCTCCAGGATTTCCTGGAAACCAAACAAATCATTTACTCTGTCACATCAGTGCTAAATAAGCTCAACATCTGAATATCCAAACTGAGACCAAAGAAGATAACCTTTTACTTACAACATGATGAAGTCATACTTCAATACAAGACCATGGATCATGCTTCAAATTTTGATTGTGCTGTCTTACCAGATTTAGTGTTTTCTACCTTTCATGTATTTGAGCTGATGAAAAATAGACTATATGAGTAACAATTTCCTGCCAATGACGCCATAATCACTGATTTAGAAAAGCCTCTATATTTGTTGATGAAAATTTAAAGCCAATGGGGGTAACTATGTGTAAAATATTGTTTTCTAGATGAAAATCTGCACTCTCTAATGACTTTATTGTGCTTCTAGTCTCTATTGCAGTTTCCCAGGAAATAAATATGAGACATTATTTTTTAAGCATCCATCATATATATATATATATATATATATATATATATATATATATATATATATTTAGGCATGTCTGATTAAATAAATTACAGACATTATGTCTGCTAATTTTTAACAAAATCTGTTCATACTCACAAATAACTAATGTATTGATTTTAAATGATGAGAGAAATGTGCTATAACTGTTTAACTTTCTTTTATTTTATTTTCCCAAGTACTTTTGATCTTTTTCCAAGATCATTTTCAGGGATACAAGTAGTACAAGACTATATGTTGTTCAAGGCTACAAGTATTTATACAAAGCTGTGCGTTGTTATTCATTACCTTAATTTTTCATTAAGTTTTTAAATGCAAACAGTTAACAATGTGGTGAGTGTTCATTAAAATGTGAAGAAAATTATCCATTATGGAATTTTTTCTCTATGTTATAATGTAATGATCATTCATGCATTAAAGCATGTAAAATTGTTACTTTATAGGCATTTCTGAACATTACTGCAGTATACAAAGTAAATTCTGAACATTACTGCAGTATACAAAGTAAATTCTGAACATTACTGCAGTATACAAAGTAAATTCTGAACATTACTGCAGTATACAAAGTAAATTCTGTGCAGAATTGGCTTTAATTTTTTAATATAAATTGCTTCTAAGATCTTTAGCTTGAATTTATTATTTTCTTATTGTAGTATAGTTGTGTTGTCGATCAGTAAATTTTATATTGTGAATGTAGACAGGAATGTTGTTGTAGATATCTCACAATGGACAAATATTTGACCTTGCTAACCGAACACTCCTTCGTGGCCTAATCGGTAAAGGCACGTCAAGCTAAATGACAGTTCCATATAGGATACAGGTTCAAATCCTGTCGAAGGATGAATATTTTCTGTGAAAATTTCTTGAACATTCAGGCCGGTAAATGTTGTTTAATACAGTTTGTGATAAACAGAGCATTTACTTAAATATTTGTATCTATAAAAAGAATGTATAAACATAAAAATGTCTTAAAATAATTGTCGGACTTTGTCCATTTCATAATATATATATATTTATTTATTTATTTATTTATTTATATGTATAAATGACAGACTAGGATACTTTTTCTTCCAAAATCTCATTGATATTATTTTCCAGATTAATATTTCATATATATTTTTCTGTTTCTGTATATTTGCTGTGTTTTCTTTTTATAGTTTATCAGAGCATATATCTACCAAGGTGTTGTCTTATTCAAAATAGAAATTTTTTCTTTCTCAACTTTGATAGCATAACAAATTATGAAGCATTCTATTTTTCTCCCTGACACAAGATATACTGAGGAATATTATATCAGCCATTAAGAAAATGAGAAATTAATCTTCTTTCAGATAAAAATTGAAAAAGTTTTTCTAAAAATAATTTAAAAGATGAACAAAATCTATTTACTCAAAACTTATTTCAATATTTCCTTATTTTTTAACAATAGTCAAAAGAATAATTTTCCTTGAAATAAAAAATGTCATATTTTCTATTTTCTTTTATCAAAAATGAGAAAAATTGCTGCAATTTCCCTTGAGTCTTCTCTCTTAAAACAAATATCTCTATAAAAATGGTGGCAGAAAAGATACAGTGAATACAAGCTTGATTATTTGAACCAGGTTGCAGACTTGCATGCAAGTTAAAATAATAATGCACCATGACCTCAATAATGCTATATTAACTTCACAATGTATTTTAAATATATAATGATTCAAGAATGACAAGAACCATAGACAAGAAACAGGATGCTTTACAACACACACAGAATACAGTATTTATCCAAGATATAGAAAACATTTTTAATAACAGATATTATATAGTTCTTTAATGCTTGTTTCTATGTTCTTTTATTGCTATTAGTACTTTAAAAGCTAATGGATTTGATAAGTAAACTTCATTTAATTCACCAAAGTTAAGCAACATCAAGCCTGGTCACCAACTAGATGAGTGACCACTTGGAAATACCAGTTGCTGTAAGCTTGGATGTGTGAGTGATAATGGCTTAGAATTGTTAATTGGAGAGCTGAGTTCTGATTCCAGTTGGGTTTGTTATATTCGCATGTAAGTACCCTTTGGAAAGCTATGAACCCACTTCTTCTTCCCAGCTATGGGTTAATTAGTAAGACTTGTATCACTAAACCATTATCATCTCTAAAAAAATTGCATACAAAATATTTAGATTTCAGTATCCATAGAGGTGTTGATATGCCACTAAAAAAATCAGCTAACCAATAATTCATTTAATTCAAATCAGAATGATAACAATAAAAGAACATCTAGTACCATTCTCTAGAAAAATCATGAAATGACAGATATCATTTGATTCCCTTAAATTTATAGATTTAAAAATTTGTAGGATTTGACATTTGAGTATGTAAATTTATTTTAATGGGGATATACTTTATTATAATTATATGTATATATAAAAATTTGTATATTATACTTTCTCTTTTTAATTCTCCTCCCTCACACTCTCTCTCTTCCTTTACATTCACACTGTCTTTCCAATAAATTTATGATAGCATTTTATCATCTGAAAGTAATGCTATACAATTAAAAAAAAAATTAAAATTTTGCATTTTTTAAACAAATTTCCATTATTCAAAAACTATCCCTGTTTTAGAAAATATGTGCTACTTCACAAAAGTTAAGATTTTATATTAGAACAGAGGATTCCAAGTAAAAATGAATTATAATTTACTGTTTATTATGAATCTTTCAATCCTTTATCCTGTATTTCATTACTTTTTGATATATCTTGCTATTATCTGAAAATTTTCAGTGACATGTCCTTCAAAGTTACTCTGTATTTTGAAACTATTATTTCTAAACATCTAATAATTGATAGACTAATAATAATTAAATACCAAAAAAGTGTACTATAATTTAATTTCTTAATTAAATTTCTTTAATGTGATGTCACTTGACAAGACACCAAAAGTGTTGAAAGAAAATGGCTATTTTTGTAGTGATGTTATAACACACTTATGTCATAATTTTAAATTAATATATATATATATATATATATATATATATATATATATATATATATATATATATGAAGAGATACAGAGATGATATGGAACAGATTCATCATTGCTGACTGCCTCTATCATTCACTATAAGTTGGAATTATGGTGTTTTCAGGAGTTAAACTGGCAACACTTGAGAACATATCAGATTATTCACAAAGGAAAGATCAACTTGTAAAATTCCTGAAATAGTACAAAAACATACTACTATAGTAAATGTACTACAGTAAGAGCAGTTATTTTGACTCTAATGTTTTCTGAGTAGCTTGGAAAATCAAAAGTGGATACTAAGTAGAAACATTGCAGGTGATAATGACAGTCATAGAATCATAGTCCTTTAGCCCTACCTATCTCCATTCTGTATCCACTACATGGAGAAGCATACTATTTCAAGCCCATTGACCTTATTGAACTAGTTGGGAGACAACCTACAACATAATCCTCTTTTCACAACTTATTGTCCAAAATAGGAACTGTCTTTCTTCACGAGTACCTGGCGAGGAAAAGGCCTTTACTTGGTCAATCAAGTTTCCCCTTTTCTGGATCTAGCATTGAAGAAAGGACCAACAGTAAAAAATAAAATAAAATAAGCAACAAAAAATTTATTTCTTAAAGCATTGTCATTGTTAAGCTTTAATGAACTTTAATTAGACTTGTTTTTTATATTCTACAAGCATTAAGTAATCAACATACAACAGAAGCCTTCAACGAAATTTGAATTCACATATTGTGTTCCTAGGAGCCCATCTGACATGGCTGATGACTCACCAGTTTGGCCATGAAATCTAGTTAAAATAAATATTTACAAAGAAAATGTTTTAAATTAGTACAAAGTCACTGAAGCTATCATCTTAACAAATTAATTACTCCCCAAATAGCAACTATTCTGAACCCACCACTCAGACTATTTCTCCTTGTCATGATGAACATTAAACTCCTACAACAACCTGCATTTACAAAAAAATAGTCAAACAATGAATGGTTCAAATATTGTTTCATTCATTCTAACCACGACTGGGAGACTACATATCTTTCCAGGTGTCAGTAATGCAAATGCCTCTGGGGAAACTATATTATGAATCCAGACTTAATAGTAACATATTCAGTTGTTAACCTAAGATTTGAGATGGATAAAATCACACACATCACTCACTGTGTCTCTTCTCTCATAAACTTTATTCTTACTAAGATGATCTCCAACATGGAATGACTGCTGAGTGTGTAAGCCAGTAGATGTAATATACATGGTTTTAAAAAAATGACATATCTACTCAAACACAGGTATCTACTAGAAATAATGTTTGGAGTAATATATATGTTGTATCCTATAAGTACATGTTCTAAGAAATCATAACCATAACAATGGCTATACACACTTATCTCATCAAATTCATTTTTTCTGATAAGGAAGTATAACTTGAAATTGCTAATTTTTAGCTTATGAAAGTGGTTAGTATCTCCCCAAGTATCCTATTTGGTTTGGCTCATGATTCAAATTACTTTCATCTAATTTTCTCCATACTTCATCCCTCCTGAAACTACATTTTACTTTCCATGTTTTCCTTTCTTGGACCAAAACCATGGCTTCCACCACCTACAGCTTTTTAGCATGTTTTACACTGTTCCATTTACTTCAGATCATTTTAAACTTTCTTACACTTCCAGCATTAAAATGGCTGATTTAGAATAGTTGTTTTGAAAGTGTTTTACAGAACTTTGCTAATGTTGTGAGTTCAATCCAATATGAATTACCTATTATTTCTGTGGCTCTCTATCAGATGTAGTAAATATGAATGGATGCTTACATGTGTGCACATGTGTGTGTGAGGATGTAGAAAGGAAGAGAATCAAAAACAACTAATGACTTTTTAAAGTTTTTAATCATTTGTTCACAGATATTTGACTTGTTTAAGCATAAAAGACAAGAACCCCTTGAAAATATTCATGTAGATAATCAATATTTAAATACCAAAATGTAAGCCATGTTGTTATTATTTCAATATTTATTTCCATTATTGTCAGAACAATATTACAATATTGTTCATTCATGAGACAAAGCTATATAAAATAAAAAGAGACAACGTGAAATTAGATGAAATAATGATGGCTGAAATAAAAAGTTTTCTAATTTTGTCCACTTCTTATTCATTCTCCTTCAACAAGCAGCAAGGGGAAAAAGCCATGAACAACAGCAAAAGAATATTGATACTCAGTTGAATGTTAGAATTCTATTTTCAGTGTATTCATACATAAAGATCGAGAGAATGAAATTATTGTTAGTAAGTGTTGGTGAGAGCACGCACGCACGCACGCACACACACACACACACACACACACACACACACAAGTTTGTGGAGGTAGGGATGAGATTGCTAGAGTATGCTTCATTAAATCTTAACATAACAGAAAAGTCAGTCATTGATTATAAGCAGGTTTCCATGTCTATATTTTTTCACAATCATTTTTATTATCAACCTGCCAGGAGAGAGAAAGATGTGAGAAAAAAATCTAGATTTTAAAACCATATTATTATCTATTTTCCTTTCTGTGTAGCTATCTATTTAAATCCCTATATTTTCATAGTCTTGAAAGTACTGTTACAGTTACCTACATGTGACCCTGTCAACCTATTCTCCTTTGATAAAGCAACCACAATAAAATTTATATGGCTTCAACCTTGCCTAAATTTAATGACACTGAAAATTATTACAATGTTTTTTTTTTTTTGTCATGTCCCATAGGAAGGAGTGGAGTCCTTAACAAAGGATTTTGTAGTTAAATTCTTGGTCTGCAAAAAGAGGACAACTTTTTACCGTATTTTATTTTACAGAGGTTTTTAAATTTTTGACATACAAATATGGATACCTCCACAGAAACACAATACTTAAGCTTTATAATTAATTTTTAAACTGAAAAATCTTTCTTGAAGCTTTTATTTTTGTTGTAATTTCAAGTTAATAGATTTAATTTAATATTTCCAATAAGCAAAATACTTTGCTGTATTTCAAAAATAATTTAAATTGACTGGAATGAGTTCCTTTTTTTTAGAAATCACTAAAATCACTGATTTTAGCCATTTTTAGCCATCTGATTAAAAAATTAATTATTAATTATTAAAACATTTTTATTAAAAATTTTTCAAAAATAAAATATACTTTTCTGAAATTTTATTTGAAGAATATTAGATGATTTAAAGATTAATTAATCTGATTTTAAATAAATATTCATTTTAGTTTAAAAAGATTGCAGAAATTAATTTTTAACACAGATGTAGGTGTTTATTTATGGTATTGACAGCTTGACTGACAGACAAAAGTTTTATGTTTTTCTATGGGGGATATATATGTAAAAATTACTTGAGTGCCTTTTTATATAATTATTTAATTACCCAGTAATCTTTAGAATTTAGGAAAATATTCTCCATATTGAATATTGAATTTTAGGTATTTTGGCTTTAAATGTACTATAGTTATTGTTCTTATTTTCTGATAAGGTTGTGTATGGACATCCATATTTACAACGATCGGCATGTTTATACATACAAAAAAGCAATTCAAAATTCTTTTTAAATACTGGGTGTTGCTAAATTGTAAGTTTTTCTATTTATGATTAGTAAATATCTTTTTTACTTAATAATATCATCTAACCCAAACAAATTAATACAGAATTTCAAAAGATTTATAAATTATTCTAATTAAAATTTTAAAAAATGAAAACAAAAAAAATTTTTTATTAGTGACCATAACATATTTTATTCCTTGTACCAATTAAAAGCTTTTCTAATTAGATAATATCTTAGCTTTATTTCATTTTTTATTTTATGATTCAGAGCAGATTTTCAGTAAAAAGAAATTGATGATTTAAATTCTCGAAGGAGTTCTGTGTATATAAACAATAAATGGTAAAAAAAAAATGAATTAAGAGGAAAGACCAAAGGATTTTTTTTTATTTTTAAAATACATTTTTTTTATCCTTTTTAGAACATTTGAAATTTTGGTTAAAAATTTTTTCCTTCTGTCCACTGGAGGACCAAAGATTAGTAAATTTTAGTGTCTTTTTTTGTGATGAAAAACACACATATTTGGAAATTCTTGCAAAACTCAAATAATTATCAGAATTTAATGAAACTTTCAGAACTTATTTACAAATGAATGAAATTATTTTAGAAATAATTCTTTTTTTTAGAAAATCTTAGTAAAAACACTTTTTTTTACATCTGTTACTCTCCACTAACCCACCAGCACCACCACTAAATTTAATTTTATGAATTTCAAGAAATCAGTTTAATGTTTATATTAGTTATATGCAGAACTCCTTGGAGAATTGAAATCATCAAGTTCCCTATAGAATGTCTGTCTTGTGATTACTAAAAAAGTCTTGTTACTACAGCAATAAATGAAATCCAAGCATTTGATTCAGTAACATTCATAAATTGACAAAGTTCTCATCTTTGATGAGCTTTCAAATGTCAGGTCCATCAAAAATACCATGTTTCAGTTCTTCTATGCGGAGACCAGGAAATGCACTTAAAATGCACTGAAAACATTGGCTATCCTTTGTCAAGCACTTTCACAAACTGCTTTATGAGTTCTGATTTGATACCAAGAGGAGGGAAGATGTTTTTGTTTCTAGGGACTAGCACATTAGTTATCACATTTTTTTTCTGACTTTCATGTCGATCTGACCAGCCATTCTCTTCTATTCTAGTGTTGATCTCTGTCTCTACTCTCACATAAACAAACGAAGCATGGGAACTTCATGTAGTCTAATTGGTGCTGAAGTAAGAGTAAAATACACACATGAACATTCCACTGATAAGACTATAAATAGTTTGATTATGAATTGGATTTAATGGTTTGAATACTGATGTGCACTGAGATATCAATATATTAGTTATTTATAAAAATTGTCAGGCTATAGTAAAATCCAATGAAATATTACATTACTTTTCATTAATAAAGATTGATTTGAATTGATTATGATTTCAGACCTTCATTTTCTAATATGAAAATTGTGAATTCATTTGATAAAAAAATGAGGTAAATTGAAAATCTTTGCCAAAATGAGACATTTTGGTACAGAGAAAATTAACTAAGAAGGAGTGTTTCTATCCTTGCATCAAAATATGTGTTGAACAGTGTAGCATGATACTTTACTTCATCTTCATGTTAACTCCAGTGATATTTAAATTTTTCAATCTATGAAGGACTATAAATACATTTACAAGTGGTTTCACATCTCTTGTTCCTAAATTGAAAGAAATTAGTACCATATCAATTCTTACAAGTTCTGTTCAACCAAGGAAGATTTCAACACAAGAGGTAACTAAGAAGGGATCAAAGGAAATTTCAGTCAATCTGAAATCAAGCATAAAAAATGTCCAGACAAATATGAAAAATGCTGGAACAGATGTGCACATCTGAAACAATTTGTAGAACACTGAACTATCAAAGATTTCACAGATGGGTTGTGTAAAAACAAAAAAAAGAATAGAAGCCATTACTAAAATAAAACAAAACAAAAAATAAACAAATAAAATGGGGTATTGGGCATTGATAAAAAAATTTTGAGATAAATTTGACTGATTATTAGAATAGAGTTATTTGGTTAAACAAAACAAAAATGGAATTTTTCAAACATAACCAGCAATGTTACATCTGGAGAAAAAAAAACCCAATATCTAATGTGCCAAGTACATCCCAAGAATGAATCACAGTTGTCTTTCATCAGATTGCTTTAGCACACCAGGAACTGGGGAATACACCAAGCTTGTGTGGGGAAATAGATTTATTAAAATTCTTTTGAAAAATATTTTACTCTGTACTATCTGTGTAGGCAATTCATCTTTGAACAAGATCTGAAAGTATCTGAAACATACTTTGAAAACCACTTCAGGATGTTTTAAGAAGAATGAGATTAGGGTAAGAGAATGGCCTTCTCAACTACTTGACCTAAATCCAATTGAACATTTGTAGCATGAAAAGAAAATGAATGTTCTTAAACAGAAACCATCAAATCTGAACAATTTGGAATAACTCTGTACAGAGGAATGGTCAAAATAAGTCAAGAGATATAGAAGACTTATTAAAGACCACAGAAAATGTTGATTAGCAGTTAGCAATGCTAAAGGAGCCTCCACTAAGTATTTGTTAAGGTGCATTGGATACTGAGACAAAAATCTTTATAATAAGGTATTGATACTTATATAAAGAAAATAATATTAACTTTCACTTATTTATTATGCATTCATATATCAAATTCTTTTACTAACACTAATTGAAGATGTAAATAATGAATAAGCTAATAGTCAAGTATGTGTATGTATGCATTTATGTGTGTGAATATATAAATATATATATATATATATATATATATATATATATAATGTATATTTGGGTAGCAGCCTTTCTTTTAAACATGTTTCTCCTTGAATATGAGAGACAAGGAAAAATTTAATTAACTTTTTATTTATTTTTCCCAGCCTTCATACATTTTTCCATTTGATATATATATATATATATATATATATATATTTAGGCAGCAATCCTTCCTTTATGCATGTTTCATTAAAAACAACAGACAAGGTACTACGGTTAAGCTTTTTATTTAATTTTTCTTGTGTTCGAATAACAACACACCAGCTAAATCAAAATTACAACAAACAAACATTATCTAGGAGTTCAAATGCCCCTTAAGGAATTGTGTTCCTGATCAAACCAGACTCGTAAATAATTACATCAGTTACACAACCACATGCTTATCCAGATGTCTTACGTTACACCTATCTGATCACAGCTCCATTAGAACGCATTTAAACACACACACACAAATTTACCCAATTCCATTAGAAACATACTAGTAGAAAACACAAATATATTAACTGCATCCACCTGCAAAAAAAGACAAAAAATAATGGAAGCTTTAATAATAAAAAAGAAAAATCCAATTCTTAACAATATTAACTACGAACAAAGCCACAATGTGCTAACCATATTCGGAAATTAAAAACATCTCTACCGCACACTAAGACATTCACAGAACGCACACACTCAATTAAGCTGAAAAATCAAATCAACCTTGATAATGGCTAAAGGTATTGCCGAAAGCACTTGGAAATATAAAACATTTGGACAGTTCTTACACACCCTTTGTTCAGAAAAGAAAGCTCTTGTTTGAACACAAGAAAAATTAAATAAAAAGCTTAACCGTAGTACCTTGTCTGTCGTTTTTAATGAAACATGCATATATATATATATATATATATATATATATATATATATATATATATATATATATTAATATTATTAATAGAAATCTTATAAGTATAAGAAACTACACTCGCTTGAAAACCTTTGGTGTATTGATTTGCAAATAAACAAGCCAATACTAAAGGGAAAAAAAAGGTATAAAAAAAAAACAAGAACTTGTAAGTTAACCGAAAATAATCATCCAGCATATGAGTTCAAGGCCCAAATAAAAAATCCCTGATGCGAGTACCCAAAACAACTAAATAAAGTGCTCAATACAATGAGTAGAGCAGACCTAGTTAAACCTAGAGAGCCAGACAAACCTACCAAGGTTTCACCTAAGGTGGATGATTTACGATCCGCTTAGGTGAAACCTTGGTAGGTTTGTCTGTCTCTAGGTTTAACTATATATATATATATATATATATATATATATATATATATATATATATATATATATATGTGTGTGTGTGTGTGTGTATAAATATATATATATATATATCTGTGTGTATATGTATATATATATATATATATATATATATATATATATATATATATATATATATATATATATATATATATATATATATATATATTTCATTTCAAACAGTTTTTTTAATGGATACCTGTGTTTGAAATAGCCCATTTTTATTTTAAACAGTGTGTTTTATATCTACTAGCATGTGCATGTGAGAAAACTTAATAACACAAATATGCTCTCTGGCTTGGTTCAAGCCTGTGTCCTCCTTTGTAGGAGAAACCACCATATCACAGCTCAACAAGTTTCTATTTTCTCATTTAAGGAATGTACACTGAAGTATGCAGGCTGGTAGATGTAATACACATTACATTTTGGATATAAAATTGAGTAAATATGGGGTTTTGAGAAAATATAAACAAGGGAAAATTTATGGAGGAAAAATAGAACCTTGCTGGGCTGTGGCCGAATGGTCTAAATCACACCAGATCAAATAGTCGTTTCTCCTACAAAGGAAAATTTAGATTCAAACCTTGCCAGAGAGTACATTTTCTTTATAAAGTTTTCTCAGGTCCACAGGCCAACAGACATAATACGCACTGTTTAAAATTTTAAAAAATGGGACAACTATTTCAAACATGAGTATCCACTACAAATAATAAAAATTTGGGATTCAAAATAAATTCATTAACTTTTTAGAAATAATATATATATATATATATGTGTGTGTTTGTGTGTGTGTTTACAGAGAGAGAATATGATTATTTTTTTTTAATTTTGCTATAATTAATAATCATGCTTTAGCAACTACTTCAATAAAATTCTTCTGTGATTGAGCTTAAACCAATATGTTGGAGCTTTTTATTTTTTACAGTGATGTTCATCCTGTACAAGTCTCAAAAGCCACATGAGGTAGAGTGTTACAGAGTAAGTGGCATAGTTTATGGGGATATATGGGGAAGATAATGATTGAACAGGTTTGTAGTGATCGGAAAGCATCCTCTTGGAAGTCAGTTCCACAAAGCAGCAATTCATAGGAAGAAGCTGTGCAAGTGAATCTGAAGAAGGAAGCTGACTACTACTTCTATCATATCTACAATTGAAAAGAATCTATCTAAACTCAATATAAAAGTCATTACTACTACATCCAAAACAATAAAAGACTTAGTCAATACTAAATAAAACAATAAGTTAAAACCTGAAGGAAGAATTTCCTCCATCACCTGTAATATTTCTCATAAAAATATATTGGAGAAAACTCAAGGAATCTAAATAAAAGATTATATGAAAACAAAAGGGACATTTTTCAAAATAATACATCAAATTCTTTGGTTGCCCACCATAATGAGACTGACCACAACATTGAGATAAAAAGTGCTACCATGATCAAAGGAGAAAATAATTCAGTATAAATGTCTAGAGAGTGCCTTAATTGCAAGATCATCTACAGTAATTTAGCACCCTGGCTGTTACTACATTCCTGGTAGATCTATCACAATGTGGAATACCTACTTACAGAAGTGATGGAAAGAAAAAGTCTCTAAATGAATTTGACTGAATTTGATTGAAAAAAAAAGTCTAAATCAATCAATCAGTCCAATGAAGTCCTGATGGATGAAACATGTCACGAGTAAACTTTTTTCACTTGGTCATAAAATTTCCCATATATATATATATATATATATATATATATATATATATTACTGTACTCTTCATCCATGAGACAATCACTGGGGAGATATTTGTCATGTGAAACAAATGTAGATGTGTTTGTATATAAATATAACCTAGCAAATTTAAATTTGCTACTAGAAAATACACTAAGAACAGTAATCATTAAAAAACTTCAAAAACAAAAATAGTTCTAGAATTCTAAAAACTTAATTAGTAGAAATGTATTTATTTATAAAAAGAGAATTTCACTGGGCTGTCAAAGCAGATAGGCAGAAGCTAGAATGCACATCTGAGTGTACTCAAGCTACTATCTGCTTATGATGTGGTCCTTTTTTCAGTAAGCATATAGGAGATATCTTCTCATCCTTTTTTATGGGCTTCTATCAGATATTGACCAGACAGAGGTTAGAGAAGGTTATACTACAAATTAATGTGATGATAAGCTGTAGGATGCTTTCACAGATTTTTCTGATAAGACTCTGACTTATGACCTAGCCTGAAATAAAGGTGAATCAGTTGGGTTGAATATCAGGAAGTGGTAGAGGAAGCAGATGAGTTGATACTTGAAAAGAGGCAAGTACAGGACCATACATTATTCTTAGAATATTGGAGTTCGAATTCATGATTATTAATAAAAAGAGTAGTTGAAGGAGTGTTGCCTTCATTATGCTGTCAGTTAATTTTGTTCAATTTTACTGTTTATTTAAGGCTTAGTTATATAGTTTAAAGTCAGGATTAGTTTGTAAATTTATACTTTTCTGTCAAAATTGATACAAGAAAATTCACTAGTCACTTTTGCCTTCTCAAGCTTGTGATGAAAGGTTTTTAGAGGATATATCAAGTAACTGCTTTTCAGAAATGTCATTAACTAAAAGACATCTGGCTTTACTGTAAAGGTCTTCCATAACAAAATAGATTAAATATTAAATTCATCCATAAAGCAAGATTAGAGTTTTAATTTTTCAAACTAATTATTTCCTAACAGTAATTTATGTAACAGTATTTCTTTACATTAATCATTTTTAGGCATTATGACAACATTTTAAGTAAAAATATTCTTCATTTTTATTGGATTAAAAAGTGATTTAGCAGATACTTCGCCTCTAAATAAAAATGAACATAGTTGGAGACATTTACAGAAGTTGTTTCAACTTTGTTAAAATTTCCTCAAAATGTTCAAGTATATTATTTCATATTGTCTTGATGATTTTTAAGAATGAAAAAAAATGAAAATTTCTCTGTAGATGATATCATTTGTCAACACAATTCTGTCTAAAAATTTAGTTCTAATTTGTCATAACTGAAAGATCATTTTATAATTTCTATAAATTTTATTTGTATAAAAATATACTTGATTTTTTTTTATTCCATAGTAGATTTTGATATTCTTACACCAACTGACTGATAAGAAAGTGTATGAATACAAAAGATTTTTCAAGGTATAGATTCTGTCATTTTGGTTCTGCACTCCAAGGGACAATGATTACTTAAAAGATGATTAAAGCCCCAACTAATTTCTTTGGTTCTGCACTCCAAGGGACAATGATTACTTAAAAGATGATTAAAGCCCCAACTAATTTCTGAGCTAAACCTCAAGCAAAATTTGCAAAATATTAAAAAAGAAAGAATCATTTTCAATGTAGAATGTATCAAAAATCAAAAATAATGAAATCTTCAGAGTGTAAATTAATCAGTGAAGAGGAAATAATGGAATAGTCAGCATGAAAGCAAGACTCTGGTGGAATAGGTTTGAAGGAAAATTGGAAATGATGACATAGTAGAAAAAAAAACAAAACAGTATAATAGATTATATCTAGAAAAGATAATGAAGGGTTTAAGGATATATAAGAGGAAATGAAACTACAGGTATATGTTGTATAAATTAATTGAATGTGTTATACCAGATAAAACATCATGGATTAGAACTCATTAATTGGAAATGATAATATTTCAAATTTATTGTCAATATTAGAAAGTAAAGATGTATTAGCTGCAAAATAATCTATCAAAAATTTATTTTGTTGTTCCTTTTAGAAAACTATTCAGTTTCTATTAGAATATAATGATAAAAAGGACAGCTATAAATATTATGAAAAATAATCCATAATTTATTTTTAGACATAAACTATTTAACACGTGAAAGACTTTATTACAGTTTTGTCATTTCAAAAGATATCAACCTTTGTGTGTTTTTCATAGTCTATTCATGTAATCAATAAACTGTGTTTCATATCACAAATTCATATTCAGCCTGCAAAGAAAGATAAATTACAATAAAGTTCAGCACAACAAGAATCATAATTTCAACAATTCTAATTTCAATTTTGTTCCTTTTTGAGTGGCAAAGTATCTTTTATGTTTTTATCAGTTAAATTTGGTGTAATTGCAATTGAATAATATTACAAATATGGTTTCAATTACTTAGGAAATTGGTTCTACTTGGTTAGAATTAGTACAGTAAGATTTTATCTTTGCACAAATGGCTTTTCTTAGAGTAAAAAGGCTTAATAGAGCTAATATTCTGAACTAGTTAAATGTTAGGAAAACTTAAATATAGACATATCAGAAATGCAACAGCCATATCAAGAAGAGACATTCAGAGACATCTTTTTTTTTTAAATGTCATGTCCCTTCAGGATGTGATGATCATAACTCTCCACAGATTACTTTTCTTTTCTTTTTTATTATCAGTGAATTGCCATTACTTCATAGGAATGATAATAAAGTTGTTTCCTGTTACCTTCTTCATGGTTTGAAATTCATAATATTTTTTCTCTTAGACTAATTGCCAGCCAAGGATAAAGAGCTCAGTCTTCCTGCTATTTACTCCTTACCTAGGAGGGGGAGCAGGGGCCGATTCATGCCTTTTCCAAGTGCATTTATTAAAAGTGAATGCAACAGACTAGCCTGGATTTGAACCTGTCTCACTTTAGAGTAAGGATTAAAAAAAATAAATGTTCAATCACAAGCAAGAGTGCAATGTTATCTGTTCAATCAGGTTTGATTGGAAGATAATCTCCAGATTATTTTTAGGCAATACTATTTATATCCTTATGGATGTGTGGTGGTGTAATAGATAGCAACTCAGAATGACAAATTGGAGAGTTCAATTTCCAGTTCAATTTTGTTACATTCAATTAGGAAAAGTATTAATCCATCTCTCCCCACCCCAGGTATGGGTAAATAGCAGGACCAACTGGATCCTATAGCTTTGGCATCCAGTCAAGGAGAAGAAAAACTGAATTCAAACCAGCCTCGAGAGGGTTGAACTCCATCAGGCTAGATTGCCCAAGACACACCCCTGCTACTATGGCTGTAATATATGTGGTTTACTGGACTCATGATCATGATTTATATCATTACAAATGAAATCAACTGATAATCTTCTTTATATTCTTTCTTAAATTCTAATGCCAAAGTCATTTTTACATGATAATTATTATATTTCATGCCCTGAATATAAAATGTCTAATTTAACATGTTTATTTTATTTCAATATTTTCTCCAAACTCTGAAAAGGCATAGCCAATGAAAAATCTTAACTTTCTTATAACTCTGCTCACTTGTGATTCTCTTTTCAATATTGATCTTGATTAAATATCAGTTCTTTCAAAATCTTTAAGGATTAATTGGAAACGTCAGCTATTTCACTCTTTTTTTCTACAATTTAAAACATTTGTCTTGAATCATCATTCATCATGTAGATGAAAGAGTAATGACAGGTTTAATGACATTGAATAATGGAGATAATGAGATAAAATGCAAAAATTAATTCAGCTACTCATCTCTATAGTAGATATCTTCAATCTAGAATGAGAAAAAAAATCATGTGTGAGGAAAGTGTGTTACATGAGGAAGTGATATGATGATTTTTATCAGATGTTGCGGACAGAAAGATTTTTTTTTGTCTTTTTGTTTTAAAGTTAACTTCAGCTGGATTTAAAAGTCCAAGTAGATCTCCCTCTATTAATCCATATACCACATTAAGCTATTAATATTTTTGTAATGATTGGTAGCATTGTATATAAGCCTACTCTGGGCCTGACCATAGTAAACTGTGAGATCAGTGTACTTTCAATGCAATTTCTTTTTAGTAAAATTTGTTCTCCTTTTACCAAACTGGCATTTATTATGTTGAAACTGTGGTCAGATGTGTTATGGTGAGCCACTAGTGTGTTTGAAATGATTTTATATAACTGATCCCTGCAATGCTTGTATATATACTTTTTAGATTTCACCATTTTGGGCAATTTATCTACTTCTGTTTTATTGTTGTTGCTATTCTGTTTAGTGCTGACTATATCTTTTATTGGTATACAGGTGGTGTTAATGAATTTTAGATCAAGTTTAAATAAGTTATTTTCAATGGTGGCTGTTATGGAGTTGGTGGGTAGAAGTGTGCCTAATTTTATCTTTATAAAGGAAATAATTCAGGTACTGGAGAAGTTTGAAAGTGCTTTCAATGTATTTTTTCCTTGAGTAGGAACTGGCAGAGGTGGGCAAATAAAAGAACCAGAAGCAATACCATTAGGGAACTGAGTTGTACACTCTATGACTACATCTTCTTCACTCATTAACAAAAAATCAAATCCTTTGTTTGTATTCTCCATGGGACTAAAATAGATGTAGAATATTCTAAGCAGTGATATGAATCTAAGCAAGAGATCACACATCAAGTTCTGAATAATAAATGCAAATTAAATTTAAACAGTGTTTAGAATTTATTTTCAAAATGATTAGCAACAAAACCTATATTTGATAAGTGGTACTATTTATGAAGCAATAACAGTAGGAGATAAAAAAAGCACCTAATACATATATAGAGAATAAAAATAAATTTAATCCATTCTTTCACTTGTAAAATTTTTAATATCTTAGTTCAAATCTATTCAATCTGAAATATGAATATCACATTTTTCTTTAGATCTTTGAAGAATAAGTAAAAAGCAGAATCATTTTATTTGAAGAAAAACAGGTTTCTTTATTTCATCACTACCTTAACATATCTTCCTTTGCTGAGAATCATTTCAAAAAGGCCATCACTCTTTTAATTCTGCTAAAATCACAGATATATAAATAAAGAAATAAAAGATGAAAGAGACTGATGAAAAATTGAATAAAAAATAAAATAAAATGGCTGCCATTTTTAATGTCCCTGGCTCATCAGCCCTTGACCAATGCCCTACATTTGCCTTCATCATTCACAACAAATCAATCATGAATAGGAAGGAAAGCCATTTACTGGAATGCTGTGTAATAAGGCATATGGCAATAGTGAAAGAGGTGAGATGGAGGGAAAATGGGAATGATGTAAACTTGAACCAGTGATACATACAGTATTCTTCTGGAGAAGTGTGAGTATGCACAGGTGTAGAGTATATGTGAAATAGCACACACATATATAAAGAAAACTATGGAAAAAAATGAAAGAATCATGAAAGCTTTGTAAATTGGAGTGAAATATGCTTTGAAGGCATATGTCAGGCATTTGGTTCAACAACATATCTTTGAATTAGTTCTTTCACTTCCATAAATTGTCTGATTTATTCTCCTTTGTGGAAACAACCAGGATTTTTTTTACATTAATTACCTTTTTTTATTGATCTTTTTCAAATGTCTTTTTATTGGCATTTCTACTTGTTTTTCTAGTTTGGGTTTTCTTTTCATGCTTGTAATCAAGTCATTGAAAAATGGCAGTGAAAAAGAAACAAAAATGTTACTTCTATCTCTGCTCTTGCTTTGCCTTCCTTCCTTAGCAATCATTGAATCAGTGGCTAACTGTTCTTCACATATAGCCTTACCATGAAAAGAGGATACAGTCAATATTAGATTTTTGTGTATTTCTGTTCTTATCTATAAATATAGATATTTTCAAAAAAATATAATACATAGAAATATTTAAAATGAAATATTTGAAAGTTTTAAAATTTTAAAAGTTTTCCATATTTTTTGAGTCAATTACTATATTATCTTTCAAATTCTTTTTATAAGCTTTTTGTGATTTGTTAAAAGTCAGAGAGTAGAATTCTATTCATCTTTTCATATAATCACTTGAATTTTATTTCAACAATTCTTTTCAAACAATTCAATCAATTTCTTACATTCTGAAGAGTTTTATTAAGATTAAATTTCTAATTTAAGTGTAATGTCCAAATAAAATTACAAATATTTTAAGAAACATTTTTCTTAAATTTTTAACCTTAGTGCATGAGTGTGTTTATTACATATATATATATATATATATATATATATATATATATATATATATAGTGTGTGTGTGTGTGTGTGTGTGTGTGTATAAAAATTCAAATATAAATAAATGTATCTGCAAAAAAGATATTGCTTCAGAATTGTTATTATTATGGTCAATTTTGGTTCTGACCATTTCCATAATAGTTGCTTGCACAAATCCTGAAAACACCCTACCAAGCCCAGCAAACTTATGTACAGTGGATAAGAGTATGATCCCAAAATGTCCAGTTTACACAAAGAAAGGATATCTACAATATATATTAAGTAGCTGTCCCAAGGCTTTTTATTGGTGGAGGCACAACAAAGTAGTGAAAGTGATTGCTGACACAACTATCACAGCTATCTGAACTAGCAGATATGAACTATCAAGTAAAGCAAATGAAGTCAAATTTGCCAGAGCAGGAAGAAATAAGCAAAGTACAAAGAAGGGAAAAACAGTGTCTGCTATCTTAAGCTCCAGACAGACAGCTAGAAGTGGATTTAAAAAAAAGCAATTAAAATTCCCTAAACAAATTGCAGAAACAGCATTTTGCCCAGATCTGATAATCTTCTCCAATAGCATTAAGCAGATAATAATATGAGGGCTGAGCATGCCTTGGGAAGAATTTATGATACTCTTACTAATGTAAGGAAGCATGATAAGTCCCAACAAGGAATTGTACAGTGTCAACAAAATGAATGGAAAACATACTACGATAGCATGTAGGAAATTTGTGGGACAATCTTTGTTCAAGGCCTTAACAAAAATTGGAAACAAAGGATCAGTAAAAAAAAAAAAGGATGCTCTTGAAGAAAGAAGTAAACAAAAATCATCTAGATGGATCTGGCTCAAAAGATCTCAAATATGGAATCAAGTAGAATAGGAATATTAATGGGGAAAATCACAGAACAAGTAGAAAGATCAAGGAGGAAAAAACAAAAATGAAAACAAACAATATTTGACATTAACTGTAAACAAACATTATTTTTTCAATAAGAATTTAGCCAAAGTATGCCAAAGAGAAGTAATTTATGGAGAAATAATATATAAATATAGGCATAAAGGTGAGATAAATAAATTAAAACCAGAGTTTCCTTTCTTCTTAAACTAACTGATTTTGCAAATGGTCATGATCAGTAATTAATACAATGTTGTGCTCCATCATATTATTCAAAACTGACCATTTCCCACGTTGCCCAAAAATGGTTTCAAAGACACCAAATTAATGGAATGTCTCAGTCTCTCCTGATGTTAATCAAATAAAATATTTGTGTTCCATCATTAAAAAAATTATATATCAGAATGGAAGATCATGTTCAAGCAAAGAAGATATGTGGGAAACAAAAAAAAATGTGTCACAATTAATACTAAAATCTAAACAGTAGAAAAGTTGAACTTTAGTCCCAATAGGTGTTCAAAGCATGTAGCCTTGTTGAGAGTGGAGCTATTTATCATAATTTTATGGAACAAACTCCTGAGAGAATGCTTCTCTGACAACTAAAATATTGGTCTCATGGTCAACTGATATTTTTCCTACTTATCCTCATAATACTCACTTACTTCCCCCATCTCACTCAGTAATGCTCTACCTTGAGTGGGACTTGGGCCTTCTAATGGGTGAGCTATCAGTAATTAAAAAATGAGGTAAATAATTAACAAGAGAATCATTAGAATAAATTAGTTTATAATTTAAAACAAAAACTAACTATATTAGATTTATAATTTTATTTATTTACTTTACTTTTTTTAAATTCTTTACCTGGTCTTCAAAAATAATAATAAGCTAAGGATGAATATCATCTTCAAATATAAAGTATCAACTGGTATAAAATTACAGAAAGAAAATGTGAGACTGAAAGAAGTCAGCAAATAACTACTTATCACAGTAAAAAGGAATTGACCATAATCAGGATCATTAAGTCAATGTGAATGATCCTTTCCTTAGCTGAATAGTATGTGCTTTGAAAGGACTATATACAGTTTTGAATTCAGAGTTTTCATTCTAGACCAGTTGCTACCCAAGGCTATAGAACCTAATCTGTCCTACTATTTATCCATAACTGGGGGTAGAAGAGTTTGATTCATAACTTTCCAAAGGGTATTAGCATGTAAGTAAATGTAATGAACTTGACTGGAATTTGAACTCAGCTCTCTGATTCCTCATGTTAACGAATTCAAATAACTCCAAATAACCTTTAAAGAAACCAGAAGAAATATATCCATGGTATAATATACTTGTGTAGAAGAATTTAAATGGCTGATGGCAGAAATACTTGCAAAAAAACACTAAAGCAAGGATGTCTGAAGAATAAATAGGACACAGCCGCCAAAATGAGAGGATGTACTTGATCAGTCCAAACAGGGTTACCTAGCAGAAAGTGTCTGATGCTGAAAAGCCTGAAACTTTTAATGAAACCTGGAAAACATCACTGACAAATCATTTTGGAGCATTCAAAGAATTTATGTTACATATCATATAGAGGACATATGTACACAAATGATGAACACTTTTCAAAATTTTGATTTTGTCTTTCTGTTATTTCGTAAATATTTGTACCTTTTAACATTGAAGGTAAAGATAAAATTAAATGTTTAATACTAGACTGAAAATCCCACTCACTATAAATACTTTATTAGGCTTGCCACAATGCTGAACTTATTTTTGTGCTCATAATTATTGCATTATTATCCATTCATTTCTCAAAGTGAAAATCATTTATACTCAACAGAATAAAGTTGAACAGAAATCAGTCAATCAACTGGTGTATTTTTTATTGCTTTTTCCATTCTTGAGAAATTAGACTCAATGATTTTCCTCATTAAATGGACCCAAAAGTTTTTGAGATTTTTTTGTTTTCCCTTTGAAAATAATATCATCAAATTCTTTGTTGTTCTTCCTTAAAAAGTAAGAATAAAGATGATCAGAATAATCAACTTTTTTTCTATATATTAAAAAAATATTTAACATTTATTAACAAGAATATTTCTCTGTCTTTCTTAAGTGATTCAGTTTGGTTTATTATAAATAAAAAAAGGCTTTCATCTCTATGTGTCGAATATATTGCTTTTCTCAAAAAAGAATTATTTCTGGTATATGAACAGAAGTTGAGATTTGATACTGACATTCTAAAAAGTGAAATGAGGTACTCACTGTTGTATAAATAACATAAAACAACTCCCATATAATGTGGCACTCACTGTTATACAAAATATTTCCAGGAAATGAGGTGCTCACTATTGTACAAATCAATCCCAGGAAATGAGGCACTCAATGTCATACATGCCAATCCCTTGAAATAAGGTGCTTACTGTTGTACAAACATTTCCCATGAAATGAGGGGCTCATTGTTGTACAAAGCATTTCTATGGAATGAAGCACTCACTGTTGTAGAACTCATTCCCATGAAATGAGGTGTTCTCGGTTGTACAAACCATTCCCAAGAAATAAGGCTCTTATTATCATACAAACCTTTTCCATAAAATGAAGTGCTCACTATCGTACAAAACACTCCCATCAAATGAAGTACTCACTGTTGTACAAAACATTTCCATGAAATGAGACAGTCACTGTCGTATAAACCTTTCCCATGAAATAAGGTGTTCACTGTCATACAAACCATTCCCATGAAATTAGGCGCTCACTGTTGTACAAACCATTCCTATGAAATATGGAGACTGTCATACAAACCATTTCCAGAAATGAAGTGCTTACTGCTGTACAAACCATTCTGATGAAATGAGTTGATCACTGTTGCCCAAACCATTCCCATGCAATAAGGCACTAACAGTTCTACAAACCATCCCCATGAAATGAGGTACTCACTGTCATATAAACTATTCCCATGAAATGAGGTACTCTCTGTTGTACAAACCATTCCTATGAAATAAGGCGTTCACTGGTCTACAAAGCATTCGCATGAAATAAGCTGCTCTATCAAACAATTTCTATGAAACAAGTTGCTCACATGTCTATACACTATTCCTATGAAATGAAGCACTCACTCTTGTACAAACCATTTCCATGAAATTAGGCCTTCTCTCTTGTATAAATCCTTTGCCAAGAAATGAGGCACTCACTGTTGTACAAACATTCTCATGAAATAAGGCATAAATTGTTGTATGTACCACTCCCATGAAATGAGGCATTTACTGTCGTATAAACCCTTCCAATAAAATGTGGTCTTCCCTGTTGTACAAACCCTCCTCATGAAATGAGGCACTCACAGTCAGACAAACTATTCCCATGAAATGATGTACTCTCTTTTGTGTCAACCCATCTCATGAAATAAGGTATTCTCTGTCGTACAAACAGTTCTCTTGAAATGTGGCACTCATGGTTGTACAAACCATTCCCATGGAATGAGATGCTCATTGTCGTACAAACCATTCCCATGAAATGAGACGCTCATTGTCGCACATGCCATTCCCATGAAATGAAGTGCTCACTGTAGTACAAACCTTTCCCTTGAAATGAGCTGTTCAGTATTGAACAAACCATTCTGATAAAATGAGGCATTCATTTTCATATAAACCATTCCCATGAAATGAGGCACTCATTGTTGTACAAACCATTCCCATCAAATGAAGCACACACTGTCATAAAAACCATTGCCATGAAATAAGGTGCTTAATGTCGTACAAACATTTCCATGAAATGAGACACTCTCAGTTGTACAAACCATTCCCATAAAATGAAGCACTCACTGTTGTACAAACCATTTCCATGAAATGAGGCACTCACTGTCATAAAAACCATTCCCATGAAATGAAGCACTCGCTTTCATACAAACCCTTTCCATGAAATGAGGTGCTCACTATTGTACAATCCATTCCCATGAAATGAAACACTCACCATTGTACAGACCATTACCATATAATATCCATACCAGCTGTGTTTATTATACTTTTACCTGCATTATTTTAATGAGAGACTTTAGCAGACTTTCAGAATTGAAGAACTTGTAAATATTTTCTTTAATAACAGCTAATCTTCAAATGATACAGTATAAAAGTCTAGATGCAGCTTCAATTATTTTTTACTTAACCCTTTTTACATTACGCAATAAAATTTTGGCATGATTTTAATGAATTTTATCTTGATATATCTTCAAAATATAGTATAAGCATTTTCCTGTCTTTTTTAGCTTTGTAATTATGAATATTGTATGAAATCCATTCTTCTTCATTTTATAATATACTATATTATAATAGCAAAACCATAATCAAATAACACCATATAATAATTATCAATGTGTATTAATTTATATTTTTCCTGTCCCATCTGTAGTGGCATGGGAGATAAATCAACTTAAGTTAGTAAATTTATGTGTGATTACTTCCCTTAGTCATTTTAATCATCTATACAAATACAGTGTTTATATGATATTAGACAAAATTACTTCCTGAGCAAAATGAACCATTTAATTAATTGGTTCCTTTATTCCCACATAAACTTAAATAACTCAAAATGCCCAGAATCAATAATTGTCAAATTTAAAATAGTCTATTTCCACTCTTGATAAAATCTGTATGTAAATTTTTAGCAATTTTAATGGTTATATTTTGAGATAATTGGAATTTACAAAAATGGACTGACTGAAGTTATGCAGATTAAATTAATATTAGTTTAAGGCCTCTGAAATCTTATAAAAACTATTTCTCATTTTTTTCATAATATATATTGATATGTGGGTAATGGAAAGGATCTAGTAAATGCTGAAAAACAGAAAATAACAAAGTTATTGAGGGAGAGAATGTCCACGTATGAGATATCAAAGGAGCTTTGCAGAGATCATCATATGGTAAAGAGGGCTGTTAAAAATATAACTAAGTTGAGAACTAGAAGCAAAGGAAAAGGATTTAAGAAGATTTTAAGAGGGGAATGTAAACTAAAGTGAGACAATCACTTTTGACCTGTGATCAGATCTTAGAACAGGCTGAAATTGAGTCAAGAAGAACAAAATGTGTAGAATACTTCACAAATTGGGTCTGTCAAGAAATCTCTTAGGAAAACTTCCTTCAGTAAAGGATGGATTTTGCTTGAGCAGATGTACCTGTGGCTAAAATAAAGGCAGCAAGGAGGCAGCCATGTGATGATATGGGCTGAAATTGTTGACCAAACCATTCAAACTCAAAGGAGCAGTTAATCTGAACTGTGCTAACTATTGTGACATGACTTTCTTTGAAGGGTACAAGTCTCAGCCTTGCAGTTTCAAAGTGAAGTGTGCATTTATGCACATCAATACACTTTCTCATGTATCTAAGATTACCTGTGAATTTTTGAGCATAAAAGATTTACAGGAGAAAAGATAATGGAATGTCCATGAACTGAATTCAACTGAAAATATATGGTCAATTGTGAAGATGAAGGTGGTAAACAATATGACAGCAAAGCAATTAAAACCACCATGTCAGAAATTGAATCAGCTGAAGTAAAAAAAAATGTAACAAAATGAATTATAGAGTGCTGGCTTTTATTGAGAAGAAGACTCACTATATTAAAAGATGTCAATGCTTTAAAGACTTATCATTTATGTTTGTTATTTATTCTACTATAGCTGTGGATCAGTTGTTGATGATTTTATTAGCTTGTTATTGAAGTAAAAAATGATTTTTTTATTTTTGCATAATAACTTCAGACTGAAATTTGGCAAAAATATTTCAAAGTAAATTCAAGTCATTGTGGTTTATGTGATTTGCATGATAACTTCAGACAGACTGTATAAAATGAGGGAAGAACTATAGCCTCTCAATTGCAAAAGCAGGCAAGTTACTACAACAAAATGGGATATATGTAACTTTTGCCAATATTTGTCTGATAGATAAACACATGCATGCGCACAGAGGAAAATCACAAAATCAAATAAACCTGCAGATTTGAAAAATGAAAAGTGCAAACCATGTGCCTATTCGGTAATATAAAAGGAAGTTAGTACTCGGACTATTTTTGGATGTTAACACCTCTATTAGGAGAGGACAAAAAAAGATAATTTTCCCAATCTCAGTTAGAAATTGTACGAGAAACACAAGATTTTGATATATATGTCTATACCTCATCATGATAAAATACTTAATAATTAATGTCAGAACTTTACAAAACAGTTAACTTTGGAACAATCCAGAATTTTGGATGATAATTGATGGCAAAATTGTTCATATTTTTAACATTTCTAATTTTATAAAAATGTTTTCAGAAGGAAACAAAAATTAAACAGAATGTTATTATCGAAAGAAAAGAAATTAAAGAAGAGAAGCAAAAATATATTGTCCAAGATTTGTTATCATGGAAAATAAGAATTGTGATAAAGGAAGAAATTTCAAGTAGAAAATGTTAAAGAAGAAAACAAAGATAAAGAGAAAAAGAAGTTAAAGATCATCAAAACAACCTATTCCATAAAATCGTATTATGTTTCATCAGAATGAAACATAATATGATTTTATATTTTTATCACTCACACTTAAAACTTCTCTTATTTTAAATAATGAGATATTCAGTTATTATAGTAGCAGATATACCTGCCACTCATATACCTTATATTTCTCAAAATAACAATATCAACAACTTGCTTTTTATTTTGTTCCATGCTAGCTTTTCTTTTTTACTTTTAATGATTTAAAAGCAGAATAAGACATGCTCAAAATTGTGTAAACACAATGATTTTATAAAATGTAAAGAGAATGTTTCTTTATTATTTATTTACAAAAAATCCTACAAAAACTGAAATTTCTGTAAATAAATCACCTAAAACAAAACACAATTTCATAGAAATTGAAATGGTCTTAATTTCTCAGACATTTCATTTTCATTCTTTTTTCACAATCATTTACATCCCCTTTCTTTTTCTTGCATCCCCAACTGACCAACGCAGCTGGTGTCATCATCTCAAATGCATAGATAAGTCCTCTTTTTGTTGCAACTTGTGTTAAAAAGAACTCCATTCAACAGTGAACAGAATGTTATTTACCTCATTTAACACTCAGGAAGTAATGAATATAAACAAGAAAAAGGCAAAGTAATATAAAGCTTTGGATAGTTTATTGCAAAATTAATCAAATAGATCATCATTTTTTATGGTTAAGATATTTATTAGTATAGTACCTGTAAAAAATGAAAAGATCATGTGTGGATAAATTACACAAATATCTACATTTTATATATATATATATATATATATAATATTTAGTTGTATGGATGTGAGTTTGTAACCCTGGGTTTCACGCTTTTGTCTGAGGATATATATATATATATATATATATATATATATGTATGTATATATTTACAAGGTTTGTTCATAAAATATCTAACTTTTTTCCCCCCAACAGAACTCATGCTGCGTAGACAAAATCTTTTGGGTGGGAGGTGGCAGTAGACTTGTGTTAGTTCCCAGCAATTACTGACGTATAGTGCACACTCATTGGATTTTTATTTTTATGCAAGATGACCAAATGCTTCAAGCAGAAGTTGATTGTTTAAGATAAATGATAGATTTATTGGAACTTTTTAACTATTCATTTTTTGACTGCTACAGAAAATAATAAAAATAATTTGCTCATGTATAGGGGATATCGTGTTACATTTCTATAATCTATATCTTTTGGCTATATATATAAATAAAATTTATGTTGCATTTATTTTGTTTGTTTGCATAATAAAAGTTGGTATCCCAAATTAGGTTATTAGTAATATGTGTAAATAAGGATAGATATTATAAGTTGAAACTCACATGAGACATTGCTCATCTGAATAACAATTTTACAAATCTAGATATTAACAATAACAATTTTATCGAGAAAACATTGACTTCAACAATAAAACCTGCTATAGTGTAGATAAAAAAAACTGTTGGTCGAGCTACATCAAATAAACAACCTATTTGCATTTGAATAAAAATAATAATAATAATAATGTGTTTGTAATTTCAGACTGCTCTCACCTGCTTCACTAATTTCCATTCAGTATTCTTTTTTGAATCCTTTTACAAAACATTCCAGCACTATCCAGTTTCATTTTTATTTCATTCTTTTCTTTTAAGGATAAAACAAAAGGTTAAAGATCTCTCATTTTTCTCTTTTGTTCAAATAAATATTTGAAATCTCAGTCAGATTATTCTTCCCTTTGGAAGTTATTCTCTCATTTTATCTACTTGACCCATCCTACTTGGCCCAGATCTACTCACAGCTTCTACAATACACCTCTGGCTTCTGTAGAAGGAGACACACCCAACCACCCAGAATGTTTTCTTTTACCTGAGCAGTACAAATGTTTTTGTTCCATTCATCCTTGTTATATTTTTGTCAACAAACATTGAATGAAAGTTACCTTTTTTTTTACATTTTTCTGTTTTTTTTAATGGTGCTCTTTACAAATAAATGATTTTAGACACTGAAACTTTTCTTTCTTATTTCACTCACACCTGTTTTCTGAACACTTCTCTCTCTGACTCCTTTTTACTCACATGCACAATCTCTTCTCTCACCCCTAAAACCATCTATTAATATCTCTCTCTTAATTCTCAGGCTTGCAAGCAGAAATACATGCACACTCTCTTTTACTCATTTTCCTACACACTCTATTGATTGCATAAATAAGAGGAGGAAGAGTGTGAGACTCTCTCTCTCTCTCTCTCTCTCTGTCTCTCTCTCTCTCTCTGTCTCTCTCTCCAACTCATTTTTTCTCTTTCTGCTTGGTTGACTTCAATGGATTCACACACACACACACACACACACACACACACACACACACACACACACACACACACACACACACACACACACACACACATGTGTTCTCTGTTTCTTATTTCTCACTTCATCATACAAGCTTTCCATGTAGTTTTATCTGTATATGCACTATAATGAAAGATGACAATTTTAAAATTATATACATATACAGATATATATATATTACACACAGACACACACATCCATATATTTGTACACACACACACATACATACATACATACATATATGTGTATGTATGTACACACACACACACACACATATATATATATATATATATATATATACATATATAGTTAAAAAAATGTAATTATTAGGAAATTCTGTACAAAAATTGTAAAAAACACCTAATATTTATATTTATTATTTATAATACATATATTTATATATAACACATGTATTTTTACAGAGAAATATTATTTTGTTGGTGATGCACTGACATCCTTTGCCAAAGTCTCTGGACAAAGTGTTCATCGCAAAAAAATTAGGGAACCCCATATCAGAATAATACCTCTTAGACAAAATATACAGAAATGAGGAGGATGAAATCTGACAAATTTTAATATCTTACCAATGCAGCTACCAACAACTAAACAAAAGCATATTAATAAAGAAACATTTTTTATCAACAAGTTTAAAGCAATACTGAATTCATTGCATAAACCAGAGGTATGACTCTCAAAATAGATTCTACCATATTTTCCTTACCATACACAACATATAAAGCGAGTTACATGCCTTAATTTTTTAATTTGTTAAAAATACAAGCATCAAAAGATACAAAATTTTTGAAAAGCTAAAAGTGAAAGTGGTTAAAGTAAAAAATAGAACAATTTTTTCTGAAAACCCACTTGTAACTAACACAATTTTAATGTCAGTATTTTTCTCTCTTTCTTTCTCTCCTTCTATCTCTCTTTCTATATATATATATATATATATATATATATATATATATATATATATACACACACAAACATACATATATATGATATTATTACAAAGTCCCTTCCCTGACAAATCAAATCTGGTGAGATTAAAACTTGGGTACCATGGTCATAAATCAAACATTCTAACCACTCAGTCATATGACTATATATATACATATTCAAAGGAAAATGAGAAATGAACGATTACAAAAAGCTTCCCCTATGAAGTCAAAATGCTGAATATAACATCAATTACCTAAATGACAAATTTTATAAATTGATATTAATACATATATATATATATATATATATATATATATATATATGATAAATATAGTTTTATGGTATGCTATATTTATGGGTTAAAGTGCTCAATATCAGGGAAACAGCTTATGTAAATATAAAAGTAGAGGTTGATGTGAACACCCAGTATTGACACTCAAGTTAATACTCATGTTTGAAATAGATGGCCCCATCTAAATGTAAAAAATAGCTACATGCCTTAAATTAAATCCATTAATTGTTTAGAAATAAATTATCATATATCTGTGTGAGGATGATGAGACAAAGTAGAATGGCTATAACTGTTGTTCTTGCTTTCTTAGGCCAGATTTAACCTGAAAAAGGCAAGAACAACAGATATTGGAGAAACACATTATTTATAGCTTTTCTGTTTTGTCTCATCATCTTATATATATTAATGCATAAAAATAAATACACTAAACTTCACCTTCATCCCTGCCATGTACCAACGGCTTAGTGGTAGAATCTCCGACTAACACCAATTTAGTCGGGTTTCAATCCTAGCTAGCCACACTGAAGAGCTGTGAAACAGCGAAACAGTCTGGATGACTTTATATATATATATATATATATATACATACATATATATACACATATATACATATACATATATATACATACATATATATAATATCAAATCCATGTAAATGCTGAGGATAATTCAATTAGGTCTTTTTAATATAAAATATTAAAAAGATAGATCCATGTAGAGAGCTCAATGTATTTATATACAGAATGATATGATATACATCAAGACGGAAAAACATTAACACATTATTGAATAATTTGGCGATAAATTTAAGTCGACAAATACTTTTTTAATATCTGCCTCATCAGACAGAAATTACACAATGGTTTAAATTTATCCAGACAATATATTAAAAATTATTTAAAAATTTTCCTGGGTCAAGTAATTTAGACATTTACCTCCTGCTCTTTTGTGATTTAATTTTAAAATAACTTAATATATTGTCTGGATAAATTTAAACCATTTTGTAATTTCTGTCTGATGAGGCAGATATTAAAACTTATCCTTCAAAATAAATTTATTACCCAATTCTTTGATGATACGTTAAGTTTTTTCCTTCCTGATATCAGAAAGGAAAAAACTATATATATATATATATATATATATTTTAAGACATTTTTATGTTTATAAATTCTTTTTTATAGATACAAATATTTAAGTAAATGCTCTGTTTATAATAAACAGTATTAACAACATTTACTGGCCTGAATGTCCAAGAAATTGTCATAGAAAATATGCGTCCTCCAACAGGATTCGAACCTGTATCCTATACGGAACCATCATATAGCCTGACGTGCTTTTACTGATTTTGCCACAGAGGAGCATTCAGTTAGCAAGGTCGATTTTACTGTTTTTAAACTACAATCTTCCATGATTCTCTTATGTACATTCATATCTGCTTGATGTGTATCCAAATGATGTCACACATTATGAAATGGACAAAGTCCGACAATTATTTTAAGATATTTTTATGTTTATACATTCATTTTTTTTATAGATAAAGATATTTAAGTAAATGCTCTGTTTATAAAAAACAGTATTAACAAAATTTACTGGCCTGATGGTTCCGTATAGGATACGGGTTCGATTCCTGTCGGAGGACACATATTTTCTATGACAATTTTTCGGACATTCAGGCCAGTAAATGTTGTTAATACAGTTTATTTTAAACAGAGCATTTACCTAAATATTTGTATCTTTCAAAAAAAAAAAAAGAATGTATAAACATAAAAATGTCTTAAAATAATTGTCGGATTTTGTCCATTTCATAATATACAGTGGGGGAAAATAAATATTTGTACACTTGAAAAATGTATTTTTATGAATGTAAAAGCCTTAACTAAAACAAATTTTGATACATTTTATGTGTAAAGATACATTTTATTAAAAAATAGTAATAAACTTAATTAATTCTTATTCTAACAGAAATTAATGCATTTTTTTCATTTTAACTGATGAAAAAAGTATTCGTACAACACAAAAAAAGCAATATTAACTTAATTTAATACTTTGTGGAATATCCTTTATTGAGTTCAACAGCTACCAGTCTATTCCTGTATGTCTCAACTAATGATTTGCACATATTGATTGGTATTTTGTCCCATTCTTCTTGGCATATTGTCTTCAAATTCTTGATATTTGTTGGTGCTCTTTTCCCAATTTGAATTTTCAAATATCGCCATAAATTCTCGATTGGGTTCAAGTCTGGAGACTGACTTGGCCATTGCAAGACATCAACGTTACTTTCAGCTAACCATTTCCTTGTAGATCTAGCGGTATGCTTAGGATCATTATCCAGTTGGAAAACCCAATCAGGAGGTAGCTGAATTCTCTCAACAGAATGCATTAAATTGTCTTGCAGTATTTTCTGGTAGCTTTCGGCATTCATCTTGCCATCTATTATTGATATTCTGCCAACACCTTTTGCAGAAAAACAGCCCCAGATCATGATACTGCCACCACCAAACTTTACAGTTGGCAACGTGTCTTTGGTAAGTAGGCATCACCGTCCTTCCTCCACACATGATTTCGATAATTATGACCAAACAACTCTATTTTAGTTTCATCTGTCCATAGTACTTTTTCCCAAAATGAATATTCTTTATCCTTATGCTCTCTAACAAATTTTAGCCTAGCATCTATGTGTTGTTTCAAGAGGAGTGGAGTCTTCCTTGGGAGTGTGATTTCAGACTGTTATTGTGTAGTTCATTACTTATTGTACACTTGGTTACTTTAATCCCTAATGCATGCAGATGTTCCTGCAGCTCTTCTCGAGTAACCTGTGGATTTTGTTGGATCTGGCGTCCTAATATCCTTGCTGATCTTAGAGAAATCTTCCTGAGAGCACTTGTTCATCTTTGGTTTTCAACGCTGTTATGAGTTTTAAACCTTGCAATGAACAAAGCAACTGTAGTAAAAGGAATATTCAGGTTGTTAGAAATCATTCTGTAACTGTTCCCATCTTTCCAAAGAGATAAAATGTGTTGTTTTTTTGTGAAATAGTCAATTTTTTTACTTTTAGGCATTATTTGAACCTTCTCGTAAGACTAGAAATTGCAGAATGCTCTGATAATGGCTAATAGCATTAACTATAATTACTGATAACATTACTGGAACATTCTAGAATATACTTTTTCATAATTAATTGATTATTTTATTCTAATAATTGATTTGTACAAATACTTTTTTGACCAGTTAGAATTTAAAAAATGCATTAATTTCTGTTAGAATAAGAATTAATTAAGTTTATTATTATTTTTTAATAGTATGTGTCTTATTTATGGCTTTTACATTTATAAAAATACAATTTTTCAAGTGTACGAATATTTATTTCCCCCACTGTATATATATATATATATATATATATATATATATATATATATATATATATTTTTTAGAAACATTTGTTTTAATTTAAAAATTTCCCAAAAATCATGCATAGTCTAGGAAAAGATTAAATTTTGTGGACTGATAAAATTCCTCTATTATTCAGTAGATCCAGAGCTTGGAAGGTAGTTTCTGATGGATGAGATCTGGAAGTCTCTATTGATGTAGTCCTATACTGCTGTGAAGTTGTCATAGCTGATATACATTGGAGTGGTATGTAATTTCCTGGAGTTCTTTGATGATATATATGCCATTATTACATCACTTACCAGAACAAAAAACAAACTGGGTCATGAGCATTGACTTTCATAGAACGATGAGAGCCTAGTTAATATAATGTCCATTAATACTTTCACCATGATGCATCCAGTTGAGATTGTATGTCACAAGTATCTTGAGGTCTATCTTTTTTTTTTTTCATAGTGCATTATTGCATGGTAAACACACTTTTGGGGATGCATTTCTCATTTCAAAAATTTGTTATTGAATTCAGAAAGAATATAAGATATTTTGAGAACTTCAGCTTCAATGTCAAGTGATAAAACACGTTCATTGAAAATGCACAGTATTAACAATCACTTTTAAGCCTCTATAAGTTCTCATATTTATTTGCTAGATTAACTTTGTTTTTGTTTGAACATAGAAAGCAAAATTTATAATCTATTAACAGCTGCAAAAACTAAAATGAAGATGTCTAAATGTCAATAAAGATACTTTATTTATAATTTGTGAACACTAATTTGTCAACTATAGCAAATTTCTTACTCATATCAGCATTCTTAAAATGTACCACTTAAACATCTATATATATTAAAAAATGAAAACCTATTGTAATGATAAAATATTAAGAATTATCATGAAACAAAAGCACCCCCACTAATGACTAAAACAGCAAATTCTATTATATGTGACTGGAGTAAATTCAGAATAGAAAAATTCTTCAAGGAAAAAACTTGTACAATATTAAAACACACAATTGCTGTAATGTAAATGCCTATACTATTGTAAAGAAAGAAGATAATTATTCTAAAACATGTGAGAAATTACTTTGCATAACATGTATAAAATATTATTAAATATTTTAGGAAAACACATAATGAGTATGTTAGCAGGAAGCAACAGGAAAGTCACTAGACAAAAAGAATCTTTTGCTAATATAGTGAGTTTAATCTTCAGTGAATGCTTACATTGATGACCTCATGTCCCACAAAGCTAAACTTAGTAAATAATTATAGGAAGTCTTAAGAATGAAAAACAGAACCACCCATAAATATGTATTCAGTTTTAGATAAATAATTCTAATAATAAATATCAAAATTAAAAATATTTCTTGCAAGCCAGCACCTAATAAAAACTTTGTTTAGAACCAAAAATTGTGATGATATGAAATCTATAATGTTTAGATTGTTTCAAAAGAAGCAATACTCCTCATGGTGTTTCTACAGAAAAGTATTTTGAGGCTTCATTTTCTCAAATTATCTTAACAAAAAGAGTAAGAAAAAAAGAAAAGAAAACCTGCAAAAGTGAATAAACATCTCAAAAAGTGAATTCCCCATCTACAAACAAAACAGCCTAATTTCTCAAGATGGTTGCCATCTTTCAAATAAAAAAATATAATTTTTGAGGTATAGGCATGTTCTTATAGGCATGAACATGTGAACATAATTATGTATATTTAGATATACTTAAACATACAAACATGTGTGTGTGTTGTCCCAATGTTTTATCACTTTCGTTTTTTCGTATCTCCATCACAATTGAACAGCAGAATTCATGTTTATAAATGTTGCATTTTACATAGTTAGATTAAAGATAGTGTTTTCCAACCTGTCAACATCTAAAAGCTCTCAAATAAGGGAAAAGAACTCTTTCTCATCTGATTCCATATGTAGCACTGAGTCTGTTGTTTTTTTTAAATGTTCACATTGTTTTTTCTTTTATTTTATTTCAAAATGTTGCTTTTTAAAATTGGCCAATGCATGTTTGTGCACTAGAAAGTTAAAAGAGGTCATTCAGAGTATTTCTGACATATATTTATGCAAATATTCTTCTTCTATATGTCATGTGGCATATAGAATATGATGATCATGGCTCTTCACAAGAACTTCCTGACTTTGTAACTCTTAATAAGTTTCATCTTTTTTTTTTTCCTCCTAATCCCTGTTCTGCAAACCATTTACACAAGTTTCTTAGCTAAGTTATTCACTGTTTTCACTGTGGTTCATCTTGCCATCCTGCCTAGGTCAATTTCTCCAAGTCCTCTTTCCATATTCTGTACCCTACAAATTTCAACTGTGTCTCTTTTTGATTCTAAATATGACATTCTTTTGTTTCCATTTTCCTTAAAACTTTATCATTTACTCACATGTTTAGTTCATGTTATTTTCAGTCCATCCTTTTGTAGAATCACATTTTTGTTGCCACAAATCTCTTCTTCATCTGTGATGAGATTGTCCAGCGTTTGCTGCCATATAGGAGGACCACTACTAGATAACAATTCAGCACTCTTTTCTTAGGGTTTAACCAAATTTTCCTGTTTCTTAATACTTTGCTTAACTTTTAGAAGGCATTTTTCACTATTCCAATGTGCCTTTGGATTTTGGTGTCATATTTTCCATCCTCTTTTAAAACACTTCCTATATATTTAAATTTTTATAATTGCTTGAGTTTAGTCACTTATTTGTTGTTCACATTTGGCCTATTCCTTTTGCTAACAACCATATATCAATAGATGGTTAGTCCTTTCTTCTTACTTTCCTTTACTACCTCCTGTAGGAGTTCTTGTAGTTTTCATTCTGTGTCTGCTATCAACACTGTGTCATCAGCATATTTTATGTTGTTAAGATTGTAACCACCAATAATAAATACTAGTAAGACTTGTAATTCTCTCAGGATTACCTTGCTGTAGATGTTAAATAAGTCTGGTGAGAAGGCACATCCTTGTCTTATGACCTTTCTGTTTTTGTGTATTTACTGAATTCATTTTCTATCCATAAAGGCAACTTGCTACTAGAATGAGTTCTGGGCTATTCTAATATCTTTCTCTGCTTAATCAAGCTTATTTAGCAGTTTAAACAGTTGTGTGATACCTTAAACCTTTAAGTGCCGATACTGGGTCCCCAACAACCCAGAACAGAATAAACAGTAAGTTATTTATATCATATTGTACATGGGTTATTTTCATTAGCTGACAAATTGTTTACTTTTTTCCATGGGCATATTACCGATATTAAGAATCTTAGTTTCCTCTAGAATAAGGACACTGTTTTCATTTTTACAGAAAACTAATTTTGACACCACTCTCACTTATTTCACTAATTTCTTTTTGAACATTAGATGATGGAAGCTACAAACCAAAGATTTTCTGCACAGGAAGCAGCCAATCTTTTCCTGATGCTCAAAGAATGAATCTTCCAATGGTGGTGATAATTCTATTCAGTCAGATGATGATGGTGAACTTAAAGATTTAAAGATTTTGCTGAGATGTCAGATGATAACACTGTGGATGGTATAGATTTAGATCAGGTCCATGTTTCAGTTCCTGAAAGTGGCTATTCAACTAGATTTGAAAGAAAGTGGTTCAGTGTTCCGTATGTGTCTTCAAAAATTTGTGGTGCAAATGTTTTTAGTGATATTGTGAGGTTACCCCACTTGCTTTCCTAAAAATGTTGCTAGAGGATGCTTCCTTGAATAGGAAGTAACATTCTCTGTCATTCTTTTCTATTAGTCACTTAGATAGTAAAATGTAGGTTACACATGGAAAAAAGCATCCTCACCAGGGCATGCACACATGAATGTATACATATATACCTTTCACTTCATTTTATTTACTTTTCTCTAGGACTTCTATACAAACATTTTCACTACTTTAAATATTTTCTTCTTTCATATATCCAAATTGTCATGTATTTGGCAACAGATTGGTGATTATGATGTGATACTTTCTCCTGGATATACAAACACAGAAAAGTATATAAACAAATTCCACTATGCATTGTTTAGACACTTTTCAAGTTGGTAAAAATTTTTCTTCATTGACTCTTGTGTCAATGAAGAAAAATTTTTATCAACTTCTCTTCCACACCACATGGGCACACAAAACATTCAACACAAATAACTTACTCTTACAAATTTTTAATTAAACCTGATGTAAAGAGCAAAATTGTAAATTTCAAAACTCTAAAACACATCTACATGCCATAACTATCTGGACAAGATGTTCTCCATGTCAGTGATATATTTTTTCAACATGTGCAATCCAAAAAATCCCTAACCACCATTACAATTACTACTATGGTCAGCAGGCAAGCAATACTCATCTCATCTCTACTGTTTTTTGTTTGTCCTTTTCTTTCTCTTACACCATTATGCCTGACTTCTTCTTTTGCAGACATCATAAAAATTTTTTCACCAAAATGAAAAATACAACTTTCATCTTATAAGTTTGAACCAAGCAAAATGCAACTTATTTTCTTCAAGAATGCCACCCAGAATTCACAAATAAACTTACTCAGACCGCATGAGGAAATATCACTCGGGCATCATGGAAGTCAACTCCATTCTCAACTATAAACAGTAATGTTTCTCCTATCAACAGATAAAGATGTGAAATAATCCCAAGGCCACCCACTGACCTTTTTCACTCTTCAGATATGTTAACAGGAAAAACAAAACTAAGAAATCTGCAAGTATGATTTAATAATACACAGAGATAGCTGCAACTCCAAGAAAAATTGACAATAATACCAGATATCTTTAAAAGTTTTCATCAAACATGTATTTGACACTCGATAAAACTTCCATCAGCTTCAGCATCAGCTCAACAACTTTACAAATCAAAGATTTTTCTATTAAAATTTTGTGCACCAACATCATCCATACACAGCAAAACAAACAAATTCAATTCAATGTGGAAAAAAGGTGTATTATTTGCATGGAGACTGTTTCTTCAAGAGATTGTGCTTGACTTAGTGTGGCTGCATTTAATTGCAAAAGCACATGATGTAAATGGAGTTCACCTTGTTATTCAGAACAAAATGTGTGCATGTAAAACTGAAATTTCTCACCCAACAAGAGAGGATGGTAATATTTTCAGTTGCTGTAATGTTGAGGGCACACTGTCATCTGGAATGTGTCAATCTCTAAAGTTTGGTAGCAGTGTTCCCAGGACATTTGACCCACCTGGGTGGTAAGTCAAAACTACTAACCCCAGAAAGTACTGCAACACCATTACCTTCTTCTATATCATTTCCAATAGTAAATCATAAATTTCATATCAGATCCCTAATCTTTGGTTAAAATCTTGGGTATCTTAGGGTTAATCAAATCCTTTTGCATGATCTTATAAAACACAGGTATACATCCTTCTGAATTTGTATTGCTTTTTCTCAGCATAAATATTGCAATCGTTGTCCTTGTGTAAAAACACTGGGACAACGATTGCAAACACTGTTATTGTGCTATTTCCAGTTTAATTCTTCTACACGCTTTATTCATCAGAATTCAGATAACTTTTGCATTTATTTGCACCCGGCTTCTACTAAGTATAAGACCACTGTTGTATATTTAATTTATTATTTCCATAATCTTAATGCTGAAATTATAAAGTTGCTACAATTCCATCAGGTCCTGCTGCTTTGTTTCTGTTCAATCTGGTCAGTACTGATTTCACTTCAGACTTTAATATTTCTGCTCCTTCTGTATTTTTGCATATTGCAGGTTTTCCTCTTTTATCATGGAAGAATTCTCCAGTGTATTTATTCCATCCTTGAAGTATTTTTTCTTTACTTATATTTTACTGTTCATCATCCAAGCTCAGGTCAGTCGAAATTTATATTTTTTGTTCTTGCTACAAATTTAATCTCCTTTAGAACATTCTATAAAAACAAAGATTAATCAAATATTTCAAGAGAAGAATGACTTTCACATCCAATAATATCCATAAATAAAACAGTTTTTATCATAATGATTTATGCTACAAACAGGAAATATAGAATTAAGTCACAAGTGGGATTCAGTTTTCAAATCAGTATCATGTTTTGTTTATATAACTGTCCATATATAATATTATAATCACTTTCAAATGTTTTCTTTTAATTTTCATTAATTTTGATAGAATAAATATGTTTGAATTATGCAGATATATAAATGTTCATAAAAACAATAAAAAACTCAACACTATAATTAAAGAAAATATAAATAAATATACAACTGTAGTAGGAATTCAGTTAACATGAAAGTGAATCAGTGGTATTTTAACAAATGGAAATATTATACAAAAATAAAAGAATTCTGTAATTGCCACCATGTCAAGTTATTGAACTTCCCCAGGCTAGACCCTAGGCATCTATCCCATGATATTTGACACATCACTGTAGATTCATAATTATGCTTACTTAATTAGGATTCTAAGTATATTATCATGAAGACATTGATTTTTCAATGCATTGGTTATCTATGAACTTGGCTTTTCTATTATGCACCCTGATATTGTAGCATGGTCTGATTAAAAGTAGTGTCTTCTTAGTAGAATTAATGGTTCCAAGGGAGGAGAACAGGGAGAAGGCATATGAGCAAAAGAAAAACTGCTACAAATCACTGCAAACCAACTGCATGGGAAAAGGGTTGGACATGTTATGTGCTATCTACTGAGGTCAGGTGCCATGGATTCTTTGGACAGTCAATCATTTCCTTCCTTTTGAAAGTGGGCATCACTGGCCAGAGCCTGAAGCATACTTCACATAGTCTTCAGACCACAGCTCAGCAGGCATTGAGTTGGATCCGGTCAAGATCCCAAATAAACAAAGTTAATTAAAACCATGCTCACAATAAAATGCTACTTCCAATGTAAAACACATCTGTTTGCCTTCCATTCTAAGTCATTAATAACAGTCGCTATGAGCATGTTGTCTATTGCAAACACTTTTAAGACAACAGTGAAAATCTGAGTTGCAGCTGCAAAAGAATACTCTGTCCAGTAGCAAAAGATGCTGGTAGCACCAGGAGTGGTAGCACTGCCTTAGCCATCAATGGTTGGCAGCTGACATGGGTGGGGTATCACATGTGCTTTCACACGTTGTATGTAGAAAATTGTATATATTTATGTATTGGAAACTAATTTTATAGTTGGAAGTTTTGTTGCTCATGACTTGAAAACAGATTTGTCATCAGAGTATTTTGAATGGTCATGGAGGCTGTGAGTTATAACTGGCATACTAAAATTACTTCATATCATTTTCACAGGGTGTGGAGAAACTTATTTTTGACATGGGTCTGCTGGAGAGGTAGAAAGTCCCATAATAAGTTATCTTGATGTCATGGTTTTTAAATTTTTTTCCTTTACCAAATTTGAGCAAATCAGAAATATACTGTATAATGCAAGTAAAGATCTGGTTTAAAATAGTAACAGATTTTTTATCTGCTATATTTAGGGAATAAAACCATTTTCCTATTCAAAATGGAAAGACAAAAATTGTTCTAGAAGTATGGTATAACAATTTCAATTGATAGAATCCAAGATAGTATTAAACCATTATTGATAAAAGCAAATATTAATAGGTATATCAATTCCTTAAATGGATATAAAGAGACATTTTTCTAGTGTAATTACTTGTTTGCCATTGCAGGTTGTAAGTAAAATGTGGCATTTACCAATCAACCTCTGCTACACATAATATTACCTTGACTAGAATGCTGACCAATTCTTTGTGAACAAACACAGGCTATTAGTCAACACCTGCAGCCATGATCAATAATGGGTACAAAGAACAGACTTCCTGTCTGAACTTCCCAGCCATACAAATCTGACTGGTTTACTCAACAAGATTCTGATTTTGAAGCACACATTTTTATTATGTGCCACTTTCTCTCTTAACATTCTTTTCTTATGTACTGTTTGAGCTTTTTGTATTTTTATTTCTTAAGAATAAACTTCGGTTTTGTTCTTGTTGATTAACTTTATTTTAAGTATTATTAGGTTAAAATAGTTTTATCTTTGAATAAAACAAAGTCTTTATAATAAAAAGCAATATATTGGTAAACAAATGTCTGCATTTCAATGAAGTTTCAGCTTCTTTTTTGTTTCTCTGTAAAAAAGCACATCTGTCACAAAACAAAAAATGACAAAAGCCTATTTAATCTTTAACATACAGGAGGTGATTTTGCTTGCAGAGCAAAAATTTTATCCTGCTACTGCAAATGACTCAGATGAATGAATAATAGCGTGTTTGAATTTTGCAGTTGTGTTGTCATATCCTGCTATAGCAACAGAAAATGACCATGACTGAAATTAAGTAGTGCATTAGAGGAACAATGCAGTAGAAAGGAAAGTAGTGAATAATGCAGTGTGTTAAATGTTAAAAGCAAAACTCTAAATTCTTATAAAATTTTAGGAGACTTAAAAAAATTAAACTTTTGAAAGAAAATGATATCCAGTAATTACAAAAACAGTAAAAAAGTCAAAATACTTTTATTGAAAAAACATCTAACAAAAATGAGTTACATTTTTCCCTTCAAGACCAGAATGAATCAATCTATTACAAAAACCTGAATGACATAATCTGTTGCAAACTTGGTCAATTTAGCAGGCAGAGATTGAGGAAGTTTTTGCCACACATCCATAAAAACAACAACATGTCTACCTCAGATATCCATTTTCTCATTTCATATGCTGAAGCCACATCACTGACAAGGTATAACCAAGTCCATTATAAGTAAGGCCTTAATTCACTTTACTTTTCAATGTTTTTTAATATGTATTCAAGACATTGCATAAATAAACTATTATCTAATTCAAGTTCTGAAAATATTTAAAGAAAGTGCTTTCTTTCAAATATATATACATGCCCCTGTCTGTTTTCATTTACTTATATAAATGTTAACCATATCATGGCTACAGTAATGCTTACTTTTCTGAGGGTCAGGTAAATTTATCTCCACCAACTGTTTCAAAACCTCTTTCAGTTCATCAATAGTGGAATATTGGGTATCACCATTATATACATCACTGGCCATCATAGCCCAAACATTTTCTATGGGATTGAGCACTGCAAACAAGACAGATTACCTCATTATTAAACGGGTCACTGAGGTACAAAACTGTAGTTTTTGCAGAATGGAAATTCACATAGTTTTATAATTTTAGTTTTGATTTTGCAGATGAGGAATGTTAATATACTTTCACTTAGTGGTTGTTTTTTTTCAAACAATTGTTCTTATTTTGATTATTAGGGATGTTATTTTACACTTGACATTTTAACCAAGTATCCTTTTAGCCACTTCCTCTAAATGCTCCAAAACACAACACCGATGTACTTCCGAATGGTGGTGCAATTAAAACACACATTGGTTGCTATTATCTAGTAGTTGTGAGTTCAATCACTAGATCAGGTAGTGAAATAATATACCCTAGTTCAGCATAAATGAACAAGAAATGACATTACAAGGATAATAATCAACACATGAGAAGCCATATAAGCTAAAATCTATAGATAGGCAGAGGGTACTGAGCCAAAAGATAGTACTTGGTCTACAATAATAATAGATGAGAACACTAGATGAAATAAGTCCAAGTATATTCATGCTGTTTACTGAAAAATCAACTTTTCCTTCCCTCTTGGTAGCTTTAGGATCATGCTGTGTTCTTGTGTCTCTTGGATGACACAGCTACCCTCAAAGTTCTGTTAATAACAACTAGACCATAATATCTCCAGTAACAAACCCACAAACAATTCATTTTGGTGTTTCTCATCATAATAATCAGGATCATCAAACTCTTTTCTTCTTTACACCTTTTACAGTCTGAGTGACTCTCTAAAGATCATTTCTGCACTGGGCACTTTACAAAAAGGCTAGCTGAAAATAAATTATTGTCACAAAAATATCTGTTTTGTCAATAATCTGGACATCCTTAGATAATTAATAACTAACTTATCAAACTTTTATTTAAGATAACATGCATTAATCATGTTATCATTCAGCTTTGACAATAAAAAGATATAATTAGCTTGTAAATATACTTGAGAATATTTTAACTTGTATTTGCTTATATATTTTAATATAAGTTTTAGGGAGATTGTCACCATTATTTCAGGAATAGACAGAAATGTTAACCCCTCTCTTTGTAACAATTAGCCCATCCTTTATAAAAAAAAATCCGGGTAACCTAGTTGAAAGGGAAACAAATATGACTGATGAACTCATGGCCAGTCTAGATAAAAAAAATCCCTTTACACCAATGTTCAGTTTGAAAAATGCTTAAATCTCTTAAAAAGCATCTAACCTAATCAAAGGTAAACTTCTCCTTACCAACAGTTAAATCAATACAAATCTGCAATCTAAATCAATGCTTTTTCACATTTTATAAACAAAAATTTGCATTACTAATGGCATTGCTTCTTAGTGGGGTAATAGCATGTATTTTCTTAGAACTTTTCAAATTTGGTCCTTTCCAAAATATTTTACCTAAACAATCAACATATTTCCGATATACTGATGATGCACTATTAATATATCACCATGATATTGATTTACCTGATTAGTTAGATAAACTAAGCAAAGTTGAATATACAATAGAATTTACATATGAAATGGAAGAAAACAATACTTTACCTCAGTGTCCACCGAAAATTAACTAATAAACATGATCTAATAAATTTTTACTCTTATCATAACATCAAAATAAAATCAGGAATAATCATTGGATTCTATTTAAGAGCACTCAGAATTTACATACTAAGAATTTAAATACTTTCTAGCTCCCTTCAATACCCTAGCTAATTCATATACAATGAAAATCAAAAGGCTCATAAAATATTTCAAAATAGAAAATCGCCCCTTCCTAATGAATCCAACGAATCCAAAAAATATATTGTTCTACCCACTAACTCTATCACAACTACAATTGAAAAGAATTTATCTAATTTCAACATAAAATTTGTTACAACCACATTTAAAACAATAAAAGATTTAATCAATACAAAACAAAACAATAAACTAAATCTTGAAGACGGAATTTATTCTATCACTTGTAATGATTGACACAAAGAATACACTAGAGAAACCTCAAGAAATTTAAATTTCATATGTTACATTGATTTAGAATTTAATCTTTTCTAAAAAAAACTATATTTATTCTTCTAAATCTATAAGATTGTTTTTATATATGTGTAGTATATGTTCAGAAAAACATAGAAATAATTTTAGCATTAATTTTTTTTGTATTAAGATTTGTTTATAGACAGATGAGTTTTATCAAAACATTTATTCAATTTATTAAATAGAAATCAAAGAATTTTTTATTATCAATATTAGATTTACTAAATATTTCACTTTCTTGGAAGAAATTATTTTTTTTATAGATTGGAATAAATGGCAATTCATTGTTACAATATCTGGGAAATTTAGTGGATATGTGAAAACTTCCCAGACAAACTACTATACTTTTTGTCAGGTCAACAAAGAAACTGATGACCTGACATTGTCCTGAAAGAATATTATATTGTTTATCTTAACCAATTCTAGACACTTTTCGCTGATTGCTGCCATCATTTTGTATAACTAGATACAATACTTTTTCAATTCAATTGTTTGGTTCTTTAGAATAAGATCACAGTAAAGAAATCTTTCCAAATTCCACCATATACACAGAATCAAGCACTTTTTTGGTATGACGACTGGCATTTGTCTTTTGAATTCATTGTTTAACTTGTTTTAGGAAATGAATCAATTAAATAGAGTCTGGTCAGTTAGTTTTGTTTAACTGGAAGTCAGACATTAAAGTGGTTAACACAACCAAATATGCACCATTTATTTTCAATATTTGATTTAGATATTTTGAATTTCTATCTCCAGCTTTGTGAAGTGCTGATTATACTCAAGTAATGTTAACTATTAATCTCAGCTGGTCTGCCTGACCACAGACAATCATTCAATGAGAAATTTCAAGCACAAAATTTCACAAAACAATTTTCACATTATTTAAAGTAACTTCTCTATAAACAGCACTGTTTGTTTTGATTGCATTTGTAAAAGATCATAACAAACAAAAATTAGTGATTTTTTTCCATCTTGAATATTAGATTAAAGGTCTACATCTATAAAGTGTAAATTCATATGATAAACAAGAGACATTATTTAACAATCTAGACAAGTATTTTTAATTATATAAATTAAAATTGCTTATCATTAGCATATTTTTCAGTCTTTACATTTTCAGGCATTGAATTTATCAGAATTGATATTTTCTCTTATGGGATATCCATGCTGCTTGAATTCAAATCAATTTAGTTTTTCATTAAGAAGTTTTTTGTGCATTATCCTTGTCTCACAATCCAAAATAACTTGTTATTGAAGACTCTTTTAGCCAAAAGAGTCACTTAACCTTTTTAGACATGCCATTCTTGAGTCAATTTTGCTTCATGCTCAATTCATCTACTGTTTGAAAATTGAGCAAATGAGGGCCTCATTTAAAAAGATAACTAAAGCTTCAATGGTTTGTCTACTACCTCGATTACATACTGTATTCTTCACATAATGTGGATTGATTTAATTTTTATTTTTGTTGCTCTGCTATATTAAATCCATATGATGAAGATATTTTCATTTTGGAGGTGATTTTGAAATACACTGCCACATCATCCATCTTGTAATTAGAATTTTTTTAGTATTTTATGAAAATACATTTCTGATGGCTCTAGGTTGACATTTATATAAGATACATGAATTGCTTTTTCTTCTTTGGCAAGTTGTACACAGCTAAATGTAGAATTTCAATTTTTTTTTTGTAATCTGATGGTGACTCATTCTACTTTTTACTATAGTAGCATAATTTGGCCTTTCAAAATCTGACATTTACTATCATCCTGAAATATAAGGAAACTATGAATGATTGTATGTTTTTTTTTGTATTGGATTACTCATTTTATGATAACATGAGTAATCCACAAAGAGTATAACTTTATTGAATATCAAATATGAATAAAATAATGCAATTGATGTAATTATGTCATATTTCTGAGTTTGTATATAAGTGTGCTGTGAATCTGTGAGCTTTTTAACTTAGCTTAGATCATAAAAGCCTCAAGGGTAGTGAGAGGATCCATCAATCCAAATAATCAAATATAAGACAAAAAAAATAAATATTTGTATGAAAATAAATATTTTATACCCTAATATTATTTAAATCATCATATATCTGAGAATATACAACAAAATGTCCAACAAAAGGTCTTGATAATAATAATGAATTTATTGGAACCTGCATCTTCTTAACAATAGATATTCTCTTTCTACTCATTGCATTCTTTTATTAACACATTAACATTTTACACTAATCTTTCTTTCAGGCTTTCTTTATACAGTTTTTTTATATATATATATATATATATATATATATATATATATATATATATATATGTTAATTCAATCATTATGTACCTGTCATTGGTGTGCCAATAAATCTAGCAAGGGTAAATTATATTTTATAATTTACAATGTAGATAATCTAGGGAAACAACTTTGTAAGGATCACCCCAAATCTCATAATTCAATCATTGCCCTTTTTCAGTAATGCAACTAGTTCTGAATTTGGAGGGAAAGACAATGCAAAGGAAAACTCCTCACTTGTAATCCAAATACTAAAAAATTGAATGGTTTATGAAATAATTAGTCTCTAGCAGTTCTTGACATTGGTTGTTGGCATAAAAGGCAATTTTGGTCTTAAAATTTCTGTGAATTTTCTGTACAATGGAAAAATTTGTAATTGAAAACTTATTAATTACTTTGTATGAACCCCTTTCGTTTCAGTATTTCACAGTGTTTTTGAAGAAATAAAAAAAATGATATTCTGAACGAATATCATTTTTTTACGTCAGTCGGAATTTTGGGTTCTTACTTTACCAAAAGAAAGATGAAGACCAGTTATACATTATTATAGTGGATACACATATTTGAAATAGATGCTCCATTTTTATTTTTACTTTAAACAGTGTGTATTATGTTTATTGTCTCTCAGCTGGAGTATTTGAGAAATCTTTAAAAGAAAATGTGCTGGAGAGTATATTTGCTTTATTTCTCAAATTCAAATTTGCAAGATTCACCACTCTGCATTAAACATAGATGATAGATATTATACACTGATCAAAGTAAAAGTAAAAAAGGAGCATCTATTTCAAATATTAGTATCCACTATAATAATATTTGAAGTAATAAAAATGTCAGATCAAAAATAAAAATCATTTCTTCTTATTCTTATATATGTGTGTGTGTTTGTGTGCGCATATGTTTATATATGTATATGCAATACTGAAAAAAAATAAAATTGCTTGCCTTGAATAAGTGTTTTCTATTTCTATGTATTCAGGATTAAAAATACAGGTAATATAGTTGGATTGCAGTAAATGGCCAGATATACAGATCAGTATATTCTTAAGTTCTAAATAAGGCTTATATCAACATATGAATACACTGTATAACCTTGTTGTGTATTAATGTGATGTCACATTCATTTAATTATACAGGTGATAAATACCATTCTGTGATTCCATTGATCTTGAACCTGTTGACACAATACAGTAAGTGTTTTAGTTGACCGTCAATAAAATATAAGTTATAATTGAACATCTCATTATGTTCCATACATCTTGAATGGAGGATAGCTTTGGTGATCATGGAACCAAGGAAGTTGTTAAATCTCTTGTGAGCAACAAGTGAACAATCCTGCTTGAATAGCATATCACCTTCCTTTTGCAAGAATGTCAACAGAATAGGTTGAACATAATGAACATCATGCCACCATTCAGTATTCTATCCACAAACACCAAAGATAAGCAAGAGTTGTAGCTTATGGCACTCTCTAACATGATGCCAGGGAGTTGGGCTTGTGTATCAGAGGTGAATACACTTTGGAAGATTTTGCTCTCAATGCAACAAATGCAAACAATCCTCACTTGCATGAACACAGAATCTGTTCTCATCATTGAACACTACTCTTTAGTATTCAGTCCCCCAATTAACACACTCAAGACAATGGTTGACACATGCACAATGGTGATGGGATATCAGTACAATTCTGGCTAGCTGTGGACCTATTGTTCAATTCTCCCTGGAATACATTTGTTCTTATATGTGCTTGTGGCACCTTGCAGTCTGTCACTAGTGTCTTTGCAGTGTGTCAATCTTGGCAAATGTCTGTATGACAAGGCTCTCCAGAACATTGTCTATGGGTGTATAAATGTTCATTTGTCTACTTTTTGTAAACATTGAATCCCCACCAACATGCCAAATGAACAAAAGAAGCCCATGCATTTTTGTGGTATGATACCTGCTTGTACAGAACTCTTTCAGCATACTTAACCTTATTACTGCATGCATTACTAATTACAGTTCACACATTGATGGTGCACTGGTGTGAATGTTACTACATCACAAGGTGATTGAAGATTTTGAAAATTTTATTACAATATTTACTACTCACTAGTATGCACATATTGTATCCAGTTCAAAATCAGCATCTTTTTGTTTATAGATTTATTATATATTTAGAGATAGTTCTTTTTGTTTATGGATAGATAGAAGTGTCAAGGAAATGACAAGATGGAAGAGATAAATGAAATCCATTATTTTCTTTCACTTCCCTGATGCTCTTGTATTTTCTATTTGCCAACATTTTCTTTCTTCTTAGCCTCTTAATTCTTTATTTACTTTTTTACCTGTCATTATCCTCACCCCATTTTCCTCTCTTTCTTTCATTCCTCTCTTTCTTTGCCATTCTTCTTTTTCTTTTCTACTCTCTTATTTGCTCTTTAGATGACATTTTGTCTATATGGTTAATTGTTTATATTGTCACCTTTTCCAACACCAGATCTTTTTGCCTCTATTTGATGTTAACAATAACTGTACCAAATCAAACCTGTTGTAAATACAAGCACAAAGGATCAATGGAGTCATAAATACTCTTCAATTCATTGAAGGTTTTACAGTGAAGATCTGAAAGATATGGGGACAGTTTTTTTTGTCTCAGACTCCATTTACTGAGATATACAATTCCTACAACTCTTGCTATAATTTCCAGAAATGTGCTTGATTTGATCCTTTCACATAATAGAGAAGATTTTACTTCGTCATATTTTCTTCTTTCACATAAACCATTTCAATCTATTTTATAACACCCAACTGTACTTACTAATAAAGAATTAGAAAAACTGAAATACAGATTTTAAAACAAAAGTAACAAATATTCTTTGTATGTGGGCCTTTAAAAATAATTAGAAGTTTCTTTCCATCATAGGTGATTCAGGAGCTTTTGTTTATTCTCTTCACATCAGAGAGAGAAAAAGGGATTTATACTTGTTGACTAAAGCATTAGTCACTTGGGAAAAACCTTCAGTATGATTTTTAAAAGATGGATTAGCATGAAAATTTGTATTTTTATTTGTAGAGAAAAATATTTGTTAAAATACAAAACCATAAATTAGCTTTAGGACTTAAACAATGAAATATTTTCATATTATCTTTAGTTACTTAAAAATGTTCATTTTTGAATTTAGATTGGTCATGTCTTTATTTTTTTACATTGGAGCTAGAGTTAAATATAAAAATAAATAAATAAAATAAAAGTTAAATAGTCTTTGGTTTGTAGATTAATGTGATTCAGAACTTTACATTCAATTAAAGGATTTTTCTCTGTTACTGTCAACCATAGATATCAAGAGACTATAAGGTTTTGTACCTAAAGGGCTAACAGGTGAGTTACTATTTATTTTGTTGTGGTAGAAATGGGCTCAAAACTGATGCAGAAGTTTTAAAATTAAGGATTCTATAAATCTTTCTGTAAATTATTCAATTTTTAGTTCCAAGAAACCATTGAAAGACAATTTATAAAATATTTTTATGCTTGAAAACTTACTTTAAACACATAAATTTTCATAAGATGTGTGAAATACCCACAAATGTGATGTTTTGTAATTCATTTGTGACTTCCAGGAATTTAGGTTACATATTTGTTTGCATCTTTTAACATCATTCCCAGTGCTCTAATGGCTACAGAAAGTTTGATTGTTTTAAGATGCCACATTTTGTATTTGCTTAGTGTTTCAAATGTTTTGGGAGAGGTAGATGCTTTGTCAACTGGGTCTGTGATATCTATCATCAGGCAAGTATTTTCATGATTTTTAATGACAATACGAAATCAATTAATATGTATTGGGTTTTTTTTTTGCACACTGAATTTCCAAATGGTTGTGTTATTTGCATTTTATGATTTCATTCATGCTTGGGATATCAGCCAGTATATGTACTGGATTGTTCTATCATGCCATTGTAAATACTCTGTTGGTGTGAAACAACCATATCCAGTGCTTCTATGGTCAAATGTATTGGGGTGTTCTCCACACACACAATGCAATAGGCTGATATCAATTTTCAGAACATGGTTCTGACAATTCTTAATGTAGCCCTCAGTTTCTGGCTACAGCCAGGGCATGCCAGCCTCTGAGAGTTTGGTCAATATCACAACTGTTGGCTCTAATGGGCCATTTGCCATGCAGTAGATTTTCTGCATTGTTGGTTGAAGGCTAGTTTGTTCTTTATGATGTACCATATCAAATGCTTTTGTGTAATCTATGAATCATAGATATAGATATTTCTGTACTTCTGTTGTTCACACTGAAAGTATTTTTTGTTCCAATGTCTTGAACAAAGCCATATTGTTCTTGCTCTATTTTCATTCTAATTCTTCAATGAGCTTTTATCATATTTATAGGTAAAAAGAGGCTCCAGACAGAGTTCTCATCAATAATTTTCTGTAGTGTATTTGATTGGCAAGATAATATTTATAGTCTTTACTTGAATGGTGTTCTATCAATTTTTATTTGTTCTTAAAATTTACTGTTTCTAGCCCATGTTGGTTAAAACTAGTTTTCTCATGTTCTTCAAGAAGTAAGACAGCATATAGAACTAATACATCAGTGATAAATACAACACACTGGTTCAAAAGGTGTATGAAAGCAAGCATGAGAAGGTAGGAACAGCAATATACTGGGAACTATGCAAATGATCTGGCTTTGACCATGTGAAACATATACTATCTGCACAAACCAAAGGCTGAACAAAAATACTAAAACTGTTTGGATCCATACCAACCACCCTTCCCAAGCAAAAAGATCACATCTAGTAGTTGGAAAAGAAAATTTAAAAGATTGTAGATGTAGGTGTATCACTGATCAGTGGACTGCAAAGTAAAGATGATAGAAAGTGAAAACACTGGAAAAACTACATGATACTGAAGAGGATGTAGAATATGATTGTTGGGGTTATGTCTTTGACTGGTGCATTTTGAAACATTCCCCAAAACACAAGAAATAAATGTAGAAGTGTCATGATTGTCCAGAGAAAGAGAGAAAAGAATGGTACAGATTTGAAGAGACACCAGTGATAACCAGCAGACATCTGGTATGAACATGCAAATGTATGATATTATAATAATGAACAGGGAAAAGCTGAAGAGGTTTAAATGAAAGAGGAAGTGATAATAAATTTAAAGGGAACAAAGAAGAAGAGAGAGTGAAAATGAGGAGAAGCATTTAGGAAATATTAAATAAAGGGAAGATTTGATAATGAAAAAAGTATAACATGAAAAGAGAGAGTGGAAGGGAAAGAGAGTTGGAGAGAGAAAGATGTTCAAAACATTACAGGAAAAGAACATTTGTTCAAATGACAAGGAAAAGAGGACTGCTCAAGCTTGAATAACTTTGGATTGCTCCATAGTAAAAAGATAGGCTAAGAATTTCCTTTTTTATGAACTAAGGAAATAGCTAACATGCCATGAGACATCAGTGAGTAGTGGATGGCTTGGGTAAGGAAGTCTAAAGCTGAGGGAGAAGTTTAAACAGGTTATGAAGGAGGGTTGGTGTACATATGTTGAAGTTTGAGAGGTTGAGGATAGATAGACAGACCAGACCAGAGATTAAAGTGAATTTCCTGAATAAAAAGAAATTTTAATGAAGTGTAATCCAAATAAATGGAATTACAACATTGAAGAAGCAAAAAAGAAAAAAGTTATTTTTTTTGTTCTCCCTCCATTACACAGGTTACAAGGGTAACCTTTTGTAAAGTTTCCATTTGTCCTATTTAACAAATCTGTTAAAATATTTTTTATTGGTATCAACTTGGCTTTAGTGGTTGAGGTAGCTTTCTCTCTTTCTTTTACCTCACCTCAGATTTTAAGATATTAAAGACAAATATTTCTCACTCACACACACAGACTCACACAGAGAAATATCTACAAGCACATAAATCTCTCATATACAAAAATTTGACTACTATAACTTCAAAGAAATGCAATACCCAAGTTTTAAAATGCATTTTAAAAATGAAATATCTATATTGAATCTTTTATTTTATCTTTAATTTCAAGCTAACTAATAGATTAAATTTAATATTTCTAATAAGCAAAATACTTTGCTGTATTTCAAACTGAAGTTTAAATTGATTGGAATTATTATTATTTGTTTATTTGAAATCACTAAAATCGTTCATATTAACAAATCTGTCAGCACAACCATTTTTTTTTATTAAAAAATCTTCCAGAAATAAATTTCAGAAACTATTTGATGAAGAGTAACTGATTTAAAGTTTAATTAATTAAAAAAATATTACTTTTAGTTTAAAATATTGCAGAAAAGCATTTCATTTAACACAGAGGTGGGTGTTTTCATGAGGTGTTGACAGATTTATCGATAACAATGTTTGGCATTTTTAAGTAAAGGGCCAATAACTGAATAACTTACTTGATGAATACAGCATGAACACCTTCGTTATATAACTTTTTAACTACCTAGTAATCTTGAAAATTTAAGAAAATATTCTAAATAATATTTTATTAAATTTTACATATTTTGGCTTTATAGACAAAGATGCTTGTTGAGAAAATGTTAGAAAATTACCAATAAATTTTAAGTTTACTACAGTTACTGCTCCTATTTTTTGATAATGTCATGTATGAATGTCTATATTTACAAAAATTGGTACATTTGTACACACAAACAAAACAAAAATTCAAAATTCTTTTTAAAATATTAGGGTGTAGTCACTGAATTGTAGTAAGCTTTTCCATTTATGATTAGTAAATATAGTTTTTACTTAATAACAATATCATCTAACTGCTACAAATTATTGTAGAATTTTAAACAATTTAAAATATTATTTAATTATTGTGATTAAAATTTTAAAAAATGAAACCAGTTCTTGTAAAAATTCATTATTCATCAAAAAGAAAAAAATTTTAAAACCATCCATAATATATCTTATACATAAAAGTAATTAAAAGTTTTTCTAATCAAATAATGTTTTATTGCATTTTTTATTGTAAAATTCAGAGATGATTTTCTGTAAATGGAGTCCCATTTGAAAAAAAAAATAATGATTTAAATTCTTCAAGGACTTGAAGATAAACATTAAACTCTACAAAAATGAATTTATCAAAATTTCATAAAATTAAGTAAGTGTGTATGTGGCAGATTAACAGCTGTATAATATATATATATTTTTACCAAGATTTTCTAAAAAAAAAACATTTTTAAAATAAATTTATTCATTTGTGAATAAGTCCTGGAAGTTTCATTAAAATCTAAAGTTATCTGATTTTTGTAAGAATTTCTAAATCAATGTTTTTCATCACACAAAGAAGCTCTAATTTCCCATACTAATTTATCTGCTAACACAAAAAAAAATATTTTAACAAAAATTTCAAAAGTTTTAAAAAGAATAAAAAAATATAATTTAATAATTTTTCCTCTTAATATAAATATTTTGACAATAAAACTTTCTTCTTATTAAGTTTTCATCATGTATGCTCAATTTTTAGCAAATTCTTGGAGATACCTATCTGTCAAAACAAGTCAACATAATATGTGGTGTATATTGATACAAATTTGTGCATTTGAAATTCAAATGAGCAAAATTTTTCCTTTCTCAACTTTGTCACAAACAAAACTGATAGTACACTTTGTTTTTTCTCACTTTTTTTAATAACTGGTTCCAATTTCCTTATTCTCTTTTACTTTTAATTTACTTTTAACTAACCACTTACTAAGAAAAGATCAGTTAAAATCATTTGTACATGGTTTCAACTTCTGTGTGTAATTATAATTATTTAGTCTACATAAAAAAATCAAAGTGTCTTATAAAAACATGGCCTTTATAATGTGCAGTGCTTTGGTAATATTATTATTGGCATTTTTATCACTGCAATATATCTGTGTGAGTGTAGAAATGTATATATATATATATATATATATATACTCACATAGGTAAGATATATATATATATATATATATATATATATATATATATATATATATATACTCACATAGCTAGAGAGACACAAAATAAATAGCAACAGATACCAGACAAGAGTGGGGGAGAGACAGACAGAGAGAGACCTAGGTAGACAAAATGACAGTAGAAATACAAATTTGTCACATCAGCACTTTTATAGGGTCATGAAAGCAAGAAGACATTTTTCCTAGATTTGAGGGAGAGAAAAAAGTCCTGGCATTGATAGACATATGAACACATATCCAAAAAAGAGAGATATAAATATAACTGACATTCAAAAATGCTTTATTCTCCCATAAATTTGGAATAGTTTCCAAAAGCAAGTGTAAACATATGTAAAAACATGTGTAAACATGCAAAATATTTGGAAAATAGCAGTTCAATGTATTTAGCTATCAAAAACATAACAAAGATATTTTTTGTTTTCTTGTTATTCTAATGGAATTCTTTGGCAAGCATTTCAGCGTCAATAACTGTTGAAAAAAGATTTGTTTCAGTTCTCTCTTAAATCAAATAAAGTTCACTAAATGGCCTATTAAAATTAGATATCAGCACTGCTTTAGATCATTATATTAGAATTTGAAAGACCTAAAACTGGCAGTACATTTCTTGTCTATTTTATCAAACCACTGTCTCTGTGATTCCCTTTACGTTTTTATTATAATAGTCCTTCTAGGACAGATAAAATGGTCAAGTGCATACCACTATAATCAAATGGCTGATCCTTGCTGCTCCACACTCTCCAGAAAAGTAATTAATAAAATATAATCAAACTGTCTACATAGAGAAAAACATACATGGATGTACATCTCTTATATCATGCTGTGGGTCATAACAGATCTTCATAACTTCCACTCATTGCCATTTCTCTGTCATCTATCTACACAAAGGTGTTGAGTAGGTTAGTCATTGTTACCCTTTCTTAACTTACCTTTAATGTCCTGTGTGTATGTTAAATTCTCTAGTCCAACTTTCATCATTATGTCCCAAAATTTCATCAGTCTCTTTCTGATTGTAAGTATATGTTTCCTTCTAAGTTCCTATTTTCCTTAAGACTTCCTTATTGCTTACATGTTCTGTCCATGATATTCTTAGTATTTGTCAGTTGAACCATATCTCTGTTGCTTCAATTTTTTCTTTACATATGAGCATATTGTCTATTATACACAGCTGTCTAAGGGATTAGATATTACAGTTCAGCAATCTTTTCTTTGTTTCTAACCATATTTTCCTATTTGCAGAGTTTCTGGAAGATATTTTTCACTATTTCCATGTACCTTCTCTGTCACATTTTCTATTGTCTGGAACTACACTAACCAGATAGTTAATGTACCTGATTCATTTTCACATCTCCAAGAATTTCTCTTTTGCTGACTACCATGCATTTTGTCTTCTATCAGTTAACAGTTAGCCTTCATTTCTTACTTTCTTTTATGATTTGCCAAATTTTTTTTCAGTTTTCTTTCTATCACACTTTCATTCTGAAAACTCTTTTGGTCATCTCACTTAAATAAATCTAGTGAGGATAACATGCATCATAGTCTTATTGCTCTTCCTATTTTCTGCAGTCATTGTTTCTTTCCAGTTGAGGTTTTACTCTTGTGCATTCATCTGCACCTGGTTTCCTTGGTATCACTATGAAGATAGATCTGATGAAGTCGTTAGGTATTTCATCAATGTCATATTTCATTTATCATTTCAGTAAATCTTATCAATCCCCAAATTGTCTAAGGTTGACAGCATCTTTATTTACAATTCTGTCTGTTCTTGTGGGTTTCATTTCTGTTCATATAAACCCATGCTGAGTAATCTCAGATTTTAATACTACATTTATTTGTTTATTGCTGGTTTCTCTCTTCTCTTGACTTGGAAGATGTCACTGGTGCATTCATTGAGTGTGAAAGAATCTGAGAAAAAAAAAACATTATTAAGCAGAGAGGATAATGAAAGAATAGATTCAAAAAGACAGAAGATAAGAGTTGACATTGCATTTAAATTTTTGAAGAACAAATATAACTGGAAAGCAAGAAGCCAGAAATGAGTCCCACAAACAAGAAGTGTGAGAGAAGAAACTATTAGCATAGAACTTACGGCTACAGTTTCAACAATAAAATGATGGGACCTATCTGCCAATTTAATAATGTGCTTAAATTTGTAAAATCAATGTAACCAAAGAGGAAAGCACATCAGAACAATTACCATGAAAATATTTATAGAAAAGGCACAAAAAAGATACATTATGGCAGTTAGAAAGTGACTGAAGCCGAGATGCCAGGTCAGGACCGATAATGTTGGTGATTCTTTGGATTTTGTCAAGAATCTCTAGACACATTACAGAATTATCAGACCAGACATGGCAGCAATATTCGATACATAGAAGAATAATAGACTTATAAATGTGCAAGATTGATTCTGGAAAGTAAGATTTTCTAGCCAGAGATAGTGAACTGACTTTCCTAGTAGGGGACTTAGCAATTGTTTGAATATAATATTTCCATTTTATTTCAGTGGAAAACATGAGACCAAGAAGGCACAGTGAATTGCTCTCCTAGGGGTTAGCATCCACCATGCTGATGGTAGGCAAAAAAAAATGGTTCTTTAATATGATTAACAGAGAGAAGTTTCATTTTAGAGGTGTTAAAATTAACAAGCCACTTATTGCCCCAGTTCACACAAATACAACTTTACTGCATATCAGTTCACTGCTGCCTACACACCTAATTAGTCATATACAGTAACTCCTTGATTAGTGCGGTTAATGTGTACATCAAAAGATACGTACTAATCAAAAACACATTAATCAAATATAATAACTTATAGGAAATGATGTAATTTGTACCTCAAATTTTAATCTCTTTCACAATTAATTTCTAATTTGCATACTTTTTAATTAAAATATAGGTACATGTACTAAAATACAATAAAAATGCTATGTATTAATGTTTATTAATCTGATTTTTTATGAAAAACTTATTTTTCTTCTCTTCTTCATATAATTAGCTTAGAAATTAAATTTTTATCAATGTTATTCCAAATATCTATAATTTATTTTTTTTAATTCATCAATATTATTTAAAGATGTTGCTTTCCATTTTTCTTTTCATTAAATTCCATATATTTTCCATAGGGTTTATACTCGGTGACTGTAGAGTTTTAATTTATTTTTTTTTAAAAAGAACCCTATATTATGTATATTTTTTATTACTGGAAATTTTCCAAACATGTCATAATCATTAGTATTTTAACCTGAAAATTTTATTTATAATCTTTCCATGTAAATAATTACATCTTTTATATTTTGATATTTTTTAATAAATGTAAATTTCTGTATCTAATCATATCATCCATTTCTTTTTTTAATAAAATATCAGAAATTTCCTTTTAAGATCTTCAAAATAAGCATGAAAAAAATCAAAATATTCAAAAGATTTTAATAGAGACAAATATTCAAATATATATTTTTATTATCAGCTTATATTATAGAATTTATCTATTTATAACCATCCATTTTTTAACACTACTGTAACTTGAATGCTACTTAAATAACATAATATTGACCAACAAAATAGTTACCCATTTTTAAATTTTTAAATTTTTTTATATAATCGGTAACTATAAAAAAATTAGTTTTCAATTACTAGGGTTAAACTGAAGAATGTTTTAGTTCACTTATTTGGTATTATGCATGCACTAATTGATTCTGGTATGAAAAATTTTTACACACTAATCGAAAATGCATTAATCAAATGTGCATTAATTGAGGGATTCCTGTATATACCTTCAGATATCTCACATGAACATACCTATAAATACTTAAGTAAATGTATTTATGCACCCTTATGTCCATTCATATACAAGCATAAAAATAACTAAAAGCTTCAATTAAATAATGAAAATACTATAAGTTAGGAAAATCTAAGGGACCCACATCAGTTTTATTAATTGTATTCTTGTGGGTGACTAATTAATTAAAATTGCTTACAGTAATATTAATTGAACATCTTCATTAAAGTTTATTTTTCAATCAAGACAAATCTGTTAATTTTAAAAAATGCACCATAATTAATATTTTCTTCAAATATTGAAAAAGGCAAAATTGGGCTAAATTATTTTGTGTATATATATATATATATATATATATATATATATATATATATACACACAAATAATTATATATATATATATATATATATATATATATATATATATATATATATATATATATATATATATATATATATAATCAGAATTAAGATTATGTAAATGATAATTTTCACCTTGTAAAATTAAATTTACAGGACTTTTCAAACAGTCAATGGATGATAAATTATTGAAATCTATAAAACATTTCAAAAGAAAAGAATATTATATATATACTCGACTCTCCCATCGAATTCGACATACGAGGGTCAAGCAGATCAGTTCCTAGGAAACCAACAGCCCAACAACAGCACATGAGGTTTGATTATAGTGGTGAAGGTTTCGTGCAGGACCATCCACACTTTTTGAATACAGAGACCTGGTGCACTATGTGCCACAACGTCCCCAAACGACCCTCCGCAGGTTTTGAATTCAGAGTTGTTCCAAGGCTATAGAACCCAGTCTGTCCTGCTATTTACCCATAGCTGGAGGAAGAAGATTAGGATTCACACCTTTTCCAAGTAAGTAAGTGAATGTAATGGATTTGACTGGAATTTGAACTTGGCTCTCTATCCATTACTCCACCATGCCTATATATATATCTTTTCTTTTTGCAGTGTTTTATAGATTTTTCTCTTCTATTGCAATATGGGTTTTATTTACTTATCCAAAAATCTTTTCATAAATATCCAACATTCTAGTTCTAGTGTTGAAAGAAATTTTATTTAGCTTTTGAATTTTGAATTTTACAGTTTGGCTTTCTCATATCTGAATTCAGTTATATTTAATGTGTTGTTTACAAGTATTTGTCTTTATTAGAGGTCTTTTTGCCAAGTATTCATTGATATGGTCATGGATTATATTATCAGCAAGGCATTAAGTTAGAGTGATTGTTGTATGTCCAATATACAAATTTGTTTACAACTTAGTAAACATTTTTTTACTGAACAAAGCTCTATTTTTCTGTTTTAATATATATGAGTAAATGCTATATTGTATGCTGTTTGATATATTTGTTTGCACTCATATTTTTGCAAAACTAGAAGTTCAGTATCTGACCATTAATTTTAGAGAGGAAATATTTGAAATTTTATAAGGTATAGAATATTTAAGAGGTTGTCAATATGATGAAACTTACTTGAGTAATTACGTAGTTCCAAATTTGCCTGGAGGTAAAAATTAAATTGAATTGTAATAGAACAGAAGAATGAGAACACCCAGCATAAAATTGAAATTGTGATTGAAAATATTAGAAGAAATTGAATAGAATTGGAAATATTAGCATTCTACAGAGACTTGTTTATAGGCAAATGTGAAATGACTAAGAAGAAAGAAATCATGTATATTTATAATAAGCATGTTTCCAAACACCTAATTCAGACATTGTAATAAGGATGCAGATAAAGCTCTGCTTTAACATGGATAAGCAATCCTGAAAGATCAAAACATATTCATGAGTATCCACAATATGAATGAGACATCATGGACATAAGGAAAGTATAAAGTAATCCATTATGCACTTGGAAGTAAAGCAAATGACATGGAAAAAATACACTATGACAACTCAGATGTCAATGTAACGCAAAATATCTCTTCAAATGATCACAGAACAATTGACAAAGGTATGTTTGTTTAGGGAAATGTTTGAAGTGAAAATAAAACAAAGTAGCTCACTTAAAAAGCAGTCAAAAGAAGCATATTTGGGTGTGGTCAAGTAGTTAACACACAACAAAGTAGAACCAATAAAGTATGCCATTTTTTTTTAAATGAAAAAGAAGCTTATGTAAAGGAAATAAAAATAAATATGTGCAAATAACATTTGTCTTTCTCACATTATTAACCACTTGATGACGTTTTATAAAATAAATACTTAATGGAAATTGAAGGTTTATTTGTTGAATGATAGCAACATCTATCTTTGCAGGTGAAATGAAAACAGATTTGTTCTAGGCAGATATAAATAAATGACAGCCATTGGTATGAAATATGCAGAATTTCAAAGATTCAAATAAATTGATTGTAAGGCTGATATGATGTACACAGAAAAACAAAAAAGTACAGTTTATATTGCAAAAATTATGAATCAGTACTACTGAACTGTGAAGGCATTTGTTGAAGGTCTTAGGATTTTATGTCACCAATCTCAATATATCAAGAGAGACATTACAGAAAGTCCATTCTTGTCAAATTATGAACTTTATAGGCATTGTAGAAATGAGGAAGTGTTAAAAGGTACAACAGTTAGGTCCTAAATCAAGTATAGCCAAACATATGAGACCAATTACAAGATTACTTTCAAAACATCTAGAAAGAAAATTACATGCAATGGCCAACAGAAAGCATGAAGACCAATTTTTCATTCATTCTTTTCAATGATGAGTGCCATGCTATCCTCAACGGATAGAACAAGGGCTTCTAGTGGAAACTGCTATTGAGATATTAAGGAGGCAGATGTGGTGTGTTTTTAGTTGAGATTATAGTTGGGGAAGTAGAGGGCCTATGGCAAGTTCCAGACAGTGTTAAAATGACAGCTCAGATAGACATTGATTTTTGAAGGCATACATGTAACCATGCTTCAAGAAATTCAATGCTTTCAGAAAGATGATGATTATAGAAAGCAATACCCCATCATATTTTATAATTGAAACTAGAGTATATCTGAATAAAATGGATTCTAAGGTTACTTGATTTATGAAGTGACCATCTCCTTTGCCCAATATTAACCTAACTGAAAAATTAATCAACTTTCTGTAGAGGAAAGATTAATTTTGCAATGATATTCTGGATGCTGTGGGTTTGTTTCATATGAAGAAATATAGTAATTCACAATCTCAATGATGAACAACATTTAAAATCACCTTCAGAACATGAAGCATACAGTTCATATCTATATTGTCTTTATAACTTTGTCAATGACACTGTTTTCAGTTTATTTGTTGAAAACATTTGTATTTGTAAACTTCATGAACTATATGTAACTATAAATTTTAATTATAATATGTTTCTCAGTGTTTCAATCAACTAGCTAATAAATTGAAATTTTAAAAATAATTCATAAAGTGTTTGCCACATCAGAAGCATGTCATGTAGTATACATTAATTCATACATATGTGAGATATCCTACATATTAATAGTGAAAATATTTATTAGAATAATGATGTGAGACACTGTGTGTGTGTGTATATATGTATATGTATATGTGTATGTATATATATATATATATATACACACACATACACATATGTATACACATATGGCAAATGTTATTAAATGTTAGAAAACAGACATTTTATGTTGATTAGTTTTATTGAACAATTTTCCCAAATTATAAATAATCAATATTAGATAAGGAAGAAATTTCATCAGAAATTGTCCATTGTTCATTTTGAAAGAAATATAGTTCAAGTTTTTGATTTTCTTAAGTCATCGTCAAGGTTAGGGAGAGACAAATGGTGAGTTTCATTTACAAGCCTTGTACAGTTATCAACCTATGAAATGTTCACTGCTGGTAAAAATGCATAGCCAGTGGCAGTTTCTTTATAGAAAAATAGTCTTTTGTAGGTGAAAACTTGTTCTATCTACCAGTGATTTCTGTATCCATTGTAGCTTTTGTGGAAATAAATAGGAGGCATAATTTTTGGAGATATATACAAATCTTTGTAGAAGTATTCAAATTACAAATATCTGCCCATCAATTGAGTAAAATATAATTGAATACACAGTAATAAAGATACTTTTAAGAAATGATATTTCAAAGAGTAATTTAAAAGAAATTTATTTGCAAAAATTTTAACTGAATCTCATATCAATATTTGTGGAAGAGAAAAACAAAATTACAAATGTAATCTTAAGAAATATTTAACAAAAACAAGCCATCACATGCCAAAGTTTTTGTTTTGACAGTTTTTAACTCACAACAATTGCTGTTTGTTGATGTTCAGTGATTACATTTTATCATTTTATCATTTTGTGTTTGTGTGGATGGGAGTGGTTGTATGTGTGTGGGTTGTACAAACATGAAAAAATTATATTTCTTATAAGAAAAAAAGAAAAGCTATAATAAATACTTTTGAATTAAATTTCATGAATTCTATACTCTACTCCAAGTCAAGATTTTTCAACAAGAAAATTAGAGTATGAAAATTATGACTGTTACAGTGAAATTTTTGCAAAAATTAAAAGAATTAAAAATCAAATGATAAAATAATCTTACAGAGGAATGGAAAGTTTGAAAAGTGCCTTTCTTCTTGCTTTTTTTACCATTTAAAATCAAATTTATAGTTAAATTATAGAAATTTACCCCAAATCATTTTCCACTGGTGGGGAATAATTTTATCATCCAGTTCTGATTGCAATCAAATAAATGAATATAAACAAATAGAATTTTTAATAAAAGCAGAAAAATTTAGTCCATAATGAATTATTTCCATGTGATTAATTTGAAATTTAAGAAATGATGTATCTGATTATTTAAGACAAACTTGATTGAAATAAAAGCAATGAATAACTTTGAAATTTTCTTATGCAATTCCTGGAAATTAGAGAAATACTTTTGAAAGTGTAAAAGACAAATGGTTGAAATTATGTAGTAGCTTTCAACAGAAAATCTAAGTAAATTTTTATTAATTGTTGCTTTGTACTTATTTTATGAAATAGTCTCACTATTTTTACTGAATATTTGAATCAGTCTTTTAAGGCATCTCATTTGTTGGGTATTCATTTCATTATTTATATATTTTTTCATATAGCAAGTGTTATTGACATTTTTATGTTAGTAATTATATGATATTGATATAGAACTGTAGTGAATGCAGGAATTTTATCTTGTGGTTGTTATTCTACCTTGTCTGCCAAACTGCTCACTAGTTATCACTGTTTCAGGATTATAAAAGGAAAGCCATAAACCTGTCTCTTTCTGTTTTTGCTCTGGATGTAGTAGCAACAATACAGAACTCTTCCAGGGGAAATTTCTTAGTCCCCAGCAAACTAGCTAGTTAATTTCAAACAAATCAATTGGACACTTTGGATTAAACAGCAACTTTTCAACACTTTTGCTGGAAATTTGAACTGAATTTTCACAGTGGATTTACATGTCAATTTACATGGACTCTACTTTTAACATTTAGTCACAATTATAGTATCTTGATTTTCTAGCCAGTCAGTATTCTTCAATTTACTTAATTCTGTTTCCATTACTTGATCCATTGTTTGCTCATGTTCTTTTCATATCTATATTTAGTTGGTTAGTCGGTTGTTTTGTTTTATGCCATATCAACCTCATGGGTCATTTAATGCCAACAAAATTTTGAAATAGATTCATAGCAATAGTTTGGTAAAAAAAAGGTTTATACGTATACATATATATTTGATCCATTTTTCAATTACTCATATTTTTGAGTACAATCCAACTTCTTTTAGAAAATTTACAATCTTGGATGGCAGACATTATATATCTTCATGACCTTGACCTTTTCTTTATTGCTTCAATTTAAGTCTAATGACTTTGTAGTTCTTTCAGTGTTACAAACTTAGTTATAATACACTTTGTGAACATTTTTATACTTTTTTATATTTTGTAGCATGTCTCAGTTTATTTTTCTTGAGATTTTTAGTACTTTGCAGGACCAGTTAATATTTACACTCCCTTTCCATATAAGCCGGCAGCTTCTCACCAAACCCAAGGCAGAGAGGGAGGAGGAGGAGGAGGAGAAGAAGTAGAAGAAGAAGAAGAAGAAGAAGAAGAAATGCAGGCCTCAGGCCACTGTGACCAGGGTGCTTGGATGGGTTATGTATTAAGTTACATTCCCTTTCATTTTTGTCTGCCAACTGGATGGTAGTTGGGCTTTCCTATCTGTTCTTACTTCTGGCTACTATGGACTTTTATCTTCTGGCAACTTCCGACAGTCCTAGCTTTTGCTACTTCTGGCTACCATGGACCCTTACTTCTGGCTTATCACAGACCCTTATCTTCCGGCATTTTATTTCTGGCATTCATGGCCTTCATTACTTCTGGCCCTTAACTCAACCTAACTTTCAAATTAAGACTTCTTGGATCCTACTGAGGAATATCTGATCGATAAAAGTGACTCACCTGATTTTTTTACTAAATGTTCTCTTCAAAGGATAAGCAATCTAAAATCCGAAGAAGATTATAAAGTACTGGCTCTCGAGAAAGCAGTTGAGCAACATGCTCCATAAGTTTTCTATGGGATTGAGGTCAGGAGATTGGGACGGTCATGTCATAACACTCATCTGCTTCTCATCAAAGTATTCCTTCATCAATTTTGATTTTTGACAGGGAGCATTATCCTGCATGAAAATGAGCTTGGTGGGGTTGATTTGCACCCTTTCAGCAGAAGGGAGCGGACAAGACTCAAAATTCTCTTGTACTGCTCGCTCCAGAGGGTCTTTTCAATAGGTTTTAAGAAACTAGTTCCATGAAAAGAAAAGCACCTCCAGAACATTATACTGAACAGATGCTTGACAGTACTTACTGCTAAATTCAAAGAGCTTTCAAAGCTTCTTCTTCGAATTTTAGATTGCTTATCCTTTGAATTTAGTTCAACTTTTGTTTCATTGGAGAAGAGAACATTTAGTAAAAAAAAATCAGGTGAGTCACTTTTATTGAACAGCACTGTATATCATCAAACATTGGCAGGATTCTTTTTCACCTGTTTCCTATGGCAACACTATCAGTATTGGATTTATTAAGTTGTTCAGTTATTTTTGCCACTGTTATTTTATTTATAACTTGAATATTCTTATCTAAAATCATATAGGACTGTCAACATATCTATGAAAAAACCAGATCTAGTCCTTCTGCTTTGTTCCTCTTCATCTTTATTATTGTTGCCTTTAGTTCTTAGTATCAGAAGTCCTTCTATGTTTTTATATATGACAACAGAGTAGATAAACTTATAAGTTTATCTCCTCTGTTGTCAAGAGTTTTCCTATCTATACATTCCACCATTTTAACATGTTTTCTTTTTTCATAATAATTGTTCCTTCTTTAGATTTTATTCATTCTAATGAAGAACATGTTTTCTGTCCTGATATTTCTTTGATCTTTTTGTTTATATTCAGTGTATCCCATTTCCTTGAGTTTTTCAATCTCTGCACATTTCCCATTTAACCATTCATCCTTTGCCTCCTCACATTTATCACTGATGGTTTTGTCTAGCCTGATATACTATGTACAATTTCTTGTCATCATTTGATGTATCTCTTTCATTAGGTTAAGAATATCATCTGTCATCCATTTCTTTTTTTCTTGTCTTTCTTTCCTGGAGAGGACTGTTCAACATCAAGTCAACAGACAGCTAAATAGAGTTGTTGTCTTGATGAAAACACAGTGAAGAAGTTAATAGCAAACTACTCCACTATCCTTTCCAAGAACTATCAAAGCAACTCACAAACATTCCATATACCAATTTCTGTATATACCTGATATCATTTGTTATCATTGTATATCATTTTGGTTGCAGCAACTAGGATACACTATAGTTACAATCATTAAACCTCTATGTTACAATCATTCACCAACCTGTTAGTCAGGGATCAAATGAAAGAGTAAGTCTACAGACAGTCAAAGAAAGCAGAAATCACAAGTTTTATTGTCAAAGGTAAGCAAAAAAATTTTCAGGTTTCAAAACTTGTATTACCAGTTCCTCGATGTCACTTTTGCTCTCTCTTCCTGTAAATGTGTGTGTGTTGTTAATTTTACATAGCCACTCAAACACCTGCTAACTTCAGAAAAAAAAACTTAAGAAAAATAACAAAGAAACGGAGAAAACCATCCCATTGTACGTAACTATTCATCTATAAATTTAGGCGTAGCCAGACAGATTTTGCTCCAGTGCATTTTGTCTTCTTGTTCATTAATCACATTACAGCAGGAATAAATTTCAAACGAATCAGTTAGCTAACCTTATTAATGTTTTATCACTCAAACATGACAACAGTTATAGGGAAAAGTAATAAAAAATAAGTCCAGTTTATAGACAAGAATATACAGTTATAGAATGTTTTTGTTCATTTTACTCCCACTCTCAAGCACTCTTCAAGTTTTTTCACTTCCTCTTTTGGCAGAACATGTTTATCTTCCTTTTTAAATAAAATTAAAATAAGAACATGAAAAATAAATTTATGTGGTTTTGAAATGTCACATTTAGGAATAATACAAATGTCCTTGATTTAAAGGATTCACAATTCAGTATCACCTATAAATGATGTTTGCTCACTAGCTGACTGTGTTTCTAAATGTATGACCCTCAGGCAAAACTTTTAAAAAATTCAACAAAAAAACACCTAGACATTTAATGGAAATAAGCTTATCTTATTTAAATGTCTGGTAACTTTATTTGAAGAAAGAGAACAAAGATTACTCTTAATTCATAGAAGTTAAAAAAATGGAAAAATATTTTTACAACTCTATGAAGTCAACAACATCAACTGAGTCTTTCTTTACAAAGTCTGACATTTTAAAAAGTTAAATCCAGATTAATTTTCAAATATCTGTATTTGTAAAATTATTTCCAAACATACTTCTTTGTTTTTGTAATACTCTATGTAGAATGCTAGCAAGGCGAGCAATATAAATACAGAAGGATATATCCCTATGTTTCATAGACTATGCAAAAGCACTTGATAGATGTAGAACACAAAGATCTATTTAAACTGCTAAGAAAACCTGATTTATTTAGGAAAGATATTAGAAAAATCTGGATTGTTTACTAGGAACAAATTGGCTGCATTCAGATAGTAAATGAAAGGAGCAAATACACAAAAATAGAAAAGGGTGTAAAACAAGGATGCATCTTCTCACCAGATTTATTTAACCAAGGCTATTCTAAGATTGTGCATGTCCTGAAAACAAAAATACACTTATTTAATATAAATATCAAATTAAGGTGATTTATAGGTAAACAGATCACTAACTTAATGATTCTCACTTTTTAGATATATTTAGAAATGTTTTTAAGGTTTACTTTTATTTGATAAAATTATCACAGCTAAGCATTACAGTTTTGTATATTATAAAACTATGTAATTTTGTGGCTGCTGAAAAGTTTTCAGCTTGGCCAAGAGAAATGTCATTGAGTCATGAAATGTTCATGCTATTCCATATATTCAATAGAATAAATGTTATATTTGGACTATTCTTATACTTTTCTTATAGTTATTCATAATGTCCAAAACATAAATTATTATATGTATAGTTAGACGTGACTATTTACTAAATATTCTGTTCATAGTGATAGGAATTATTGAATATATAACCAAATGGCAATGTAAAACTGTAAGTAATGTAAAAATCATATCTGGCTTTTAATCAATGAAGGTTTGAATTTACAGACACATATCAGTTATTATGAAACCATTATTTTTGTCTGGTAAACAGTAGAACTTTAGCTACAGTAATCTGTGAATTAGAAATTCATGCACAACAATTTTATGACAATGAACTACTCCTTTAATTTCTCAGGTTTCATAAAACTTTTGTTATTAATCTAAACATCACTGACTTTACACTTTTAATTTGTCAAATAATTAAATATTTAAACATCAGTATTGAATATCTGAGTGTATTCTTGGATAAAAATAATTCCTTGATAAACTAAACTTTAAAAGTATATAAAATTTTAAAAATTACAAAAACTATAAAAGCAAGATAAATGTGATAGTTTTTATTGTCTTAAAAGCAACCAACCATAAATGTAATCAATCAAATTACTTTTGATTTTATGCATTTTTTTTTATTAATAATTATATGGTTGAATTTTTTGCTAAGTTCTTTTTAAATGGCAAATGAATTTATGCATTACTGTCAAGCTACACAAGTGATCTTGTCTGTGCAAACAGATCAACAAGGATTTAAGCAACTTAATTTATAATCCATGAAAAGCTTGCATAATCCAGTCAACTATGCTGTCTGTTTTATTTCAATTTAAAAGGGAAAAATAAGACAATTAAAAATAGACTAATATTTTTCATTATTTACATTTTTCATAAAAATTTTCTTCATTAAAGTTTTACTTTTTTTACAAAAGAATGAAACATGAAAAAAGAAGAAATTACTTTTTGAAGGAAAACCAGAAGAAATTTTTCAAAACATTAAAAATGGCTCAAATAATTATTTTTTTCAAATTTTCATTGGACTTAGAAAAAATATGCATCTGGAATTTTTCACAATGCACATATGATTTAACTCTTTTATTTTTATTTTCAAATATAGAAGATCACAATAGTTTTTGAATTTTTTAGATAAAACATGCCAATTAGTATTCAATTTTGATTAATATTTCTTACATCTTCTTTCCAGTAGATTTTATTGCAACCTGTCAGAATTACCAAGCATCCCAGTTTGGAAAATAAGGAATAATTTTCTAGGAATAAGTGAATCAAGTTTGAATTTTACTGTAGGTTTATTCTTTATTTTCAGTCCATGCTGAATAATGATTGTCTGGAAGTAAGAAATATATACATTTGGATATATGGGTATTCAAATGCTCAAGTAGATGGATGTGCATATAGTGTAGTGGTTATCAGTACAGTGAGAGTGGGGTGCTGAGTTCAAATTCCAGCTAAGGCCATTGCATTCACTTTCAGACAAATACACTTGAAAATGGCATGAATACATCACTTCCTTTAGAAAAGCTGGCAAACAGGACAACTCAAAACCTTTCAAACAGCAGCAACATAGTGTGATGAAACTGTGACACTATACACTAGTCTATAAATGCATAATTACACAAGTATATCAGATTTTAGTCTTTGTATAACTGGACATCCAAAATTTCTCTCTATCAATGAAAAGAGAAATGTGTACTCAGAATCAGAAAAAGACACTTGACATGTAATGAAGAAAGAGAATTTGGAGAATTTGACTCACAGGACATAGTAAAGGCAAGAGAGGGAGAGGGAAATACACTCAATAAAGCTAAAAAGAAATGTTCAAAATGCAACAGATGAAAGTAAATCCTAAATATGTATTTGTAAATAATCAGCATTTAACAGAGGAACAAATAAAAACAGAACTGCTAACAATACCAACTAAACTTTTATTTGTGAATTAAATATTGATTAATCCCAAATATATCTAATTTTTTTTATATGAAAACAGTGATATAAAATTAATGATAACAGTGTAAGGATTGCTAAATGAATTTATGCCAGTCATCTTACTTGAATGAAGAATTATTCATGCCCCTGAAATCAGATTATATTTTTTCTTTTCTCAGATAACTATTTCATGGAAACTGTTACTAAATTAGAATTAAAAACCATGCAGTTTGCAGCCTAAGTGTATTTATCACAAAGCAATACTCCCTTCATAGATGTACACAGAGATGTTTATACAGGCAACATAGTAAAGACAACAAAAGAATTTTAACTGCAAAAATAGATAACAAAAAACGGTAAAATAAAAATGTCTGTTAAAGAAATCAGAATGAGATATGTTCAGAGTCTGAAAAACTGTAAAAAAGAAATAGCAGGACAAACATTTTTTTCCTTTTTGGCAGGATGTTCAAAATTTAATGGGAACAATGATAATAGTAAAAGAAAAAGGTATGCTATGAATAAAACAATAGTACATAGGAGAGACAAAAATTGGAGAAAAACCTACAATACATAAAAGCTATGACAAAAATTGGAGAAAAACCTACAATACATAAAAGCATGGAAAGATTTGTGATGTTAGAAACTGAGGTTAGGACAGCAATAGCCAAGAAGTTGAAAAAAACAGCAAGACCAGATGAGACTTTAAGAGAGTTGCCAACAGCCAAAGACAATTTTAGGATTGATAAGGTTTCCAATTTTAGGATTGATAAGGTTTCCATTAGTGGAAAAATACTGAATGATCCTTGTGGATCAATTTTCTTAGTGTTACCAAAGAAACCAGGTGCAAATAAATGGGGAAACAATTAATCTGATGAACACTATAACAATATTAATAATTAAGATTCTCATAAATCAAGCACTTATGGCAGATTCAGATTGGAAGTAAAGGAAGAACTACACAACATTGTATAAGACAACAGAAGAAGAAAATAAATTTCCATGATGAAAATGCTGTTAGAATGAGGAGGAGAAGTACAGAAAGGATTCTAAGTAGGTTTCATAGATTACACAAACGTATTTCATAAAGTACATGATATACATTTAAAGAAATTATACAAATAATATATAAACTGCATATTAAAATGTGCTTGTATCCAAAGGAAAAATGAGATGAGTACACAAAAACAGAGAAGGGATTATTATAAGAATAGATTTATTTACATTCTACAGTAAAAACCTGACAGCATTTAGTATTAATGTAATTTTAACAAAATACATTATACAGATTACACTGTGTTGATGGCAGATTCAGTAGAAAAACAAGTGGAAATATTAGACAAGTTAAAGGATAGCAGGGATGGCAAAATCAAGCAGATGCAGAAACGTAACTACCTGAGTAGTCTAGTAACAGATGAGAGAGAAAGTGTGATGTAGAAATCCAATGGCACATATGAATAGCAAATGAAAAAACTGAGCAAAGAATTAATAGATTAGAAATATCCTTAGAAACAAGTGCTGGACTTCTAATTTGCTGTTTACAATCAGAAAGGGACAGATAAAATTTTTAGGGTGCATAATGAGGAAAGAAGGTTTGAAGAATATAAATCTCACATGGTATACTGAAGGTAAGAGAAGCAGGTGAGGCAGCAAGTAATCTGCTTGAAAGATTTGAGTAAAAAAATGGCAGAACAAGTACCACAAAGACAAAAAGGGGTGGTATAGATGCAATAGTTACTTAGAGTAACTAAAAAGAGGAAGTTTTGAAGAGCCATATTCACCTATATCCTGAGGGGACACAGATTGAACATTATACAGTGAACTTAACAAAATTCAGCTAATAACTTTTAAGCTACAGACTGATTGAGCTGCTTGTAGATGCACACTTGCACACACACACACACACACACACACACACACACATATATATGTCTATATAAAGAATAGAATTTTATCGAAATGGAGAAGCTCATTACTCATTTTGAAAAAATAGAAAGCATGGATATATGCCAATCTATTAGTGATGAGTCAAAATCAATGTACACTTTGTCATAACTGAGGACTGAACTAACAAACTTGCATAAAAAGGTTCATTTTTTGAGGTCAATGTCTTTGAAATAATTCTAGGGCAAGTAATGTCTACATTTTGTAGTCAGATAAGTTCCACATACATTGGGCAAGGATTGACCTGTGAAAGTCTTTCTAAAATGGATAGAAATCAGTGAAGAAAGAAAAAGATAAAAATATTGTAAAATGAATGATTTCATTCAGAAAGTAGGCTTGACAAAAACAAAAGTTTAGGTGTACTTGACAGAACAAAGGTGAGAGTCAAATACAAAAGAAGAATGATAACAGAGGTAGCAATAGAGGACGATGTGATCAGTTAAATGGGGAGTGGTTCCTCAAACATTTTGACTATCTTTGGCTGAATGCATTTCACAATAGATGCAATCTATAAAAGAGATGCCACCATCTTAGGTGAGAGAAATTCTACAGGTTAGTCTAAAACAGTAAAACAGAAATACAATCAAGTTAAGAGAGATGTTTTCTTTAGATCACTGTAAAACTACAGAACCAACACAACCAGTTATGGGGAAATGGTTTCTATGTGTGTCAGAATATCTGGCACCTAAAATAAGAAGCTGAGTTGGTTGCAAGAATAAACAAACTTATACAATTTTGATTGTCATTTTCTTCTTTTAAGATGTAATAGTCATGTGATTTTTTTTTACTGGCATGAATGAAGATTATTTTCTACCAAATTTCTCATGATCCACTTTTTAATTCATCATAACCTGAAGCAAACTGAACGTACGGTGGTAGTGGTGGTGTTACTTGTACAAAGCACAACCAGTCTCATATTTCAACACTTACTGAAATTTAACCAATGGATTTTCCTAATTTTAATTTGTTTTTTTTTTTCACAGAAAAATATCAATACCATATAAAGCCATCATGATTTTAAATAAAACTATTATTCTTCACTTGTTATAGTCTAATAATAATAATAATATGGGAACCATTAATAAAGAGAACTGACAGTAAAGCTTCATCAGTAGCTGAAGAAAAAAAGGCTTTGTGAGAGCAATCAAGTGTGACAACCAGCAGAACTCATCAGCAGGCAACTTAGGTTCAAAGTTCTACACTCAGGACTGTCATAGAACAATAGCCTAGTGGATTAAAGTGTTGTTTTATAAATTTAGTGACATAGTAACTGTGAGTTCATTCTCTGGTCAGTGTGGAAATGGGGTGAGCAATAATTAAGTAGTACTAAATAAGAACTAGACAAGATATCCCTAGACATGGTCAGTGTAACAAGAACAATCTACCCCTGTAGATTAAATAAAGAATTCTCTGAAAGTTACTCAGAATGACAAGTAGCTAATCAAGGCCAGAGGCTACAATGGCTAAAGAATTATGATAATAACAAAAATAAAGACATTAGTTGACTTTATTTATTTTGGGCTGCAATTCTCTTATATAAAGGGCTTACAGGGCTTTTTAAATTTTTGCTTATTATTATCTTGATGAAGCACTGACGTATTTTCGACTAATATCTGTCTAAACTGTTAATGTGGGCATGAGTGTTCCTTTAAATGTTCTGAGATTGAACTACACACACACACACATATATATATAAAAACGCTTCAACCAACATCAAAGTTCATATAGGATTAATAAATATAGAAATCAAACATCTCTCTTGAAGTACTTCTGACACCTTAAAGAATCCAATAAAACACCTACAGTAAAATGAAAGTTAATAAGATAAGCTGGATGTAGGTCATTAAATGACCCATGTCCTTTGTGCATACATGGGTAACTATATATTACTAAGTTTATAAAAAATAAAAATTTACTGAATCAGAGAAATGAAATAGCTATTTTTTGCCGTCAATGTAAAAAATTTTCCTTAAATAATATTTAAAAATAAAATTAAAAAGTGTGACCTGGTAATATACATACTTATATTTGATATGAAAAAATAATTTTATATACTGTAAGTAATTCTATTACATTTACTTGTTTTAGAAAGAAATATAGTCTATTAAAATTAAGAGTGAAAATATTTTAAAATTGTAGTTAAATAAAACGAATTCTAACATAAACATTTCTCTGAAAGTACTTCTAGCACTTAAAAGAATCTAATAAAACACCTACAGTAAAATGAAATTAATAAGAAATGCTAGAATATGTAGGCCATTAAATGACCCATGTTCTTTGTACATACATGAGAAACTATATATTTCTAAGTTTATAAAAAATAAAATCTTACTGGATCAGAGAAATGAATTAGCCATTTTTGGCCATCATTGTCAAAAATTTTCCTTAAATAATATTTAAAAATGAAATTAAAAAAAAAAAGTGACCTGGTAATATACTTATACTTGATATGAGAAAATAATTTTATATACTGTAAGTAATTCTAGCACTTGTTTTAAAAGAAATATAGTCTATTAAAAATTAAGTGAAAATATTTTAAAATTGTAGTTAAATAAAACATATTCTAACCTAAACATCCCCCAAAAATCTTTAAGTATACAAATAGAAAAAATGCCATGAGAATTTTTCGCTGTTTTTTAAAAAAACCCAGACAACATGCATTTAACAGATGTCAGAATTTGTTGAAAAATAAATCCCTACCCTACCTAAACATAACCCCTAACTAATAACTGATACAACAAAAGTTAATAAAAATGAACATGCTACCACCCCTTGTCTGAATGATTGGATCTCTCTGTATCCTTGGAAACAGTGAAATATGAATTTATCTGTGCCTTTAAAACTCAGTAAATTTAAAAAATAAGTTACTCCAAAATTCGCTTGAGGATGAAATGGAACTAATGTTTTTAATTTAATTACAAAATTAAATTTGAAGCTTTTAGCTTCCATTTTTGAAACATGGTTATTACTGTGTAGTGAAAAAAAACATATTTTAAATCAGTTAATTTATAATATTAATGCTCTGTAAATTTACAGTGAGCACTATTTTGTAAAAATAAAAATATCAATAAGAACACTGGATTATATATCTTACTGTTCTTTCTTTATATATATATATATATATATATATATATATATATATATATATATATATATATATATTTAGAGAAAAAGGATAAGCAGCTCCCAACAGAATCTGCCTAAGATTACACACTGAAAAAAAAGTGTGTGCAATGCCATAAAAAGTGGCAGAGCTTTAATATATTTTAAGTCAAATTTCAAGTGGGCAGTGACCAACCATTACTGCCAAAAAGTGCTAAATGCCATAGAGAACAATCTTTACCATAGTGCTATTGTTCCCTATGGCCCAGAGCACATTTTTACCACACTGGTAAGCATTTTCTGATAGAATATTTTATTTTTTGGGGGTTTTCAGCTATTTTGTTCTTGGCTGGATAGGTTAACTCTCACAAGTGAGTTTAGTTGGCTTACAATTTTGGCTTTGCTTGGAGGTGAAAAGAGTCCTATTTTACAAATTACAGCTACCGACTGCCGGATGATAGTGTGAAAGCGCATGAAACTGGCAGTTGGGATTGGTCACTGCCCACTTGAAGTTTGACTTAAATATACAGTCAATGACAAAATTATTTGTGCACCCATCAATTTTGAATATTTTTATCTATTTCTCAGAATCTAATGCCCATATGATGCTAGGTTTTTCATATGTTAATAAGCACAAAAAAGGAATATAAAACTCAATTTTCAGAACAATAGGTTAAATACAACAAATTTGGTAGGCGAATTTTGCAAAATAAAAAAAAAAATTAAAATACAAAAAAAAGTTCATTAAAAAAGTACAATAGAAAATATTGTTTTAAATTGATTAATTCATGTAAGTATAAGTAATTTGCATAATTATTTTATTGGTGAAGCCTTCTAGACTATTTATTCAGTAGAATATTTGTGATAATTCCAGCATCATGTGGTGCATAGAATGTTATCTTTGTTATTCTTACATTAACAACATGATGGAGAAGACAAATGAGCGTAGCATTGACTTGAAGCAGAGCATTATTAACTTCCACAAGTCGGGAAATAGTTACAGCACTATTTTAAACTAGTTAGCTATCCCTATATCTATGGTACAGTCCATTATAAAGAAGTTTAAACAGTTTAGCACAACAGAGAATTTACCCAAAGAAAGAAGAAAACCCAAATTGTCACCGAGAACTGCATGAAAACTGTGTCACAAGGTTAATATAAACCCAAGAATTGTTTTGAAAGACATTGCCAAAAGTTTGGATATGATGGGTATCAGCAGAAGTGCTTTGCACAATACGTCATTTTAATAGAAATAGTCTGTAGGGAAACTGACCATGATGAATCCTTCTTCACAAACTAGTTCACATTGTTGCTTGGTCTAATTTTGCTAAAACATTCTTGGATGAAGAAAATTGCATTTGGAAACAAGTACTATGGTGTGATGAAACAAAAATTGAGCTTTCTGGACATAATGATGTACAGAAAATTTGATGCAAAAAAGGTGAGGCTTTCCTCTCAAAGAACACAGTGGCAACATTAAAACATGGAAGCGGTTTGATGATGCTTTGGGACTGTTTTAGCTCAAGGGGGACTGGGCAATTAATTGCAATAAGAGGAAGAATGAAATCTGCAGACTGTATCAAAATTCTGGATGAAATTTCTACAACTATCCACAAAATCTTCATCTGGGTCAGCAATTTACTTTCCAGCAAGATAATGATTCTAAACATACATCTAAATCAGTGACTGCATGGCTTCAGAAAAAGAAGATTACAGTTCCACCATGGCTTTTAATGAATTCTATTGAAAATCTGTGGCAAAAATTGAAAGATCGAATAAATCATCACCAAAAAATCTTCAGGAATTAGAATGTGTAACCATTGAAGAATGGAAGAAAATCCCAGAAAAAACTTGTTCAAATCTCATCAAAAACTTTAGAAAACAATTGCAGTAAGTTATAAAGATGAGAGGTCATGCTATTGACTATTAATATTGTGAAAATTGTTCAGTTTTTCTATTTTTCATACTGCACGAATAATTTTGTCTTTTCCTATTTTGCATAATTCACTTGTCAAATTTGTTGTATTTAACCAATTGTTCTGAAAATTGAGTTTTATATTCCCTTTTTCTTGTGCTTATTAACATATAAAAACCTGGCATTAACAGGCATTAGATTTTGACAAATGGAGAAAAATAATAAAAATTGATGGGTGTACGAATAATTTTATCATTGACCATATATATATACATATACATATTTGTTTTATGAAATGGATTAAATCCAACAAATATTTTAATATATATATATATATATATATATATATATATATATATATATATATATATATATATTATAAGTTTTTATGGATACACTTATTTGAGTAAATGCTCTGTCTTTTAATTAAACAGGATTACAGGATTGCTGGCCTGAATATTCTAGAAATTTCATGGAAAATATGTGTCCTCTGACAGGAATAGGACCCAGTATCCTATATGGTATCCTATATATTAAGACTGATGTGCTATGAGCATTCAGCCACAGAGAACTTCTGGTTAGCAAAGTTCAAATTACTGCTTTTAAACACACACCCCCACTGATTTTTCATGATCTTTCATATTTAAAAGCAGTAATTGAAGCTTTGTTCTAAATCCTGGATTGATCCATACACCTTGTCCATTGTTTAGTAACTGAGTAAATGCGAATTCATCTGAAATCTTCAAAAGTCTACTATTCCAATTACTTCTTGTCTTCTTTGTAGAATGTTGAAACATTTGGCTCTCTTATGGCTGCTCTATCTTAATCCATGTGATGAAGATACTGTTCTTTGTGTTAAGTTTGTCCCATTCTGCGATATTAGTTACCTTCCAAAAGGGATTCTTTCAAAATTATTTGTCACATCTCAGTCATTTTTCTAATCTGAATGATCACAGCTGAGAAAGCTTTTCAGTTTCAATCTTCTTTAATGCAGTTTCATTCTGCTTCACTTTTAAGAACAATATTTTCCATTTCAAAATGTCTCAACATACTCCTCAAGTAAATGGATATTGAAAGGATGTTGCTATTATTTCTTATGAATTGCCACAGAAACAAACTGTGTAATTGTCAAAAAGTATATCTTGATTAAGTATCAAATCAGTGAACTAATGATGTTTATTTGTCAATAATTTTAAACATTTTAAAGGTGCAGAAGTAGTCAAAGCATATATATACATGTACACCCATGAGAAAAGTTCATTTACCATGAATGTATTTATAGAAAAAGCACAGGAAAGCTATGTTTTGAAGGTTAGAAAGTGACTGAAGCCAAGATTCTAGAGAAAATAAATATTTTGGTAGCATATTAGATTTCATATTTGATTTTTATATTGCTATAGAATGGTAAGCAAGATATCTCTAAAGAAAAGAAAGAAATTCCTTGTAAGTACAATCTTCAGTTGAGTATATATATTTAAGAAAATTTTTTACAAAGTTTCAGTAACAATTTCAGAAGCATATCTCTTGGCTTTTCTTCAAAAATAGAACTTCCAGAATAGTCTCCCTCATTTCTGAATGTTTTCTTTCTGGCATAGAAAGCATTATCCCCACAGAAAATACCAATAAAAGCCAAATAGTTCACACTTGAATGTGTTGTGGACATAGCACACCTTAACTACTATTACTGTCTTTATCACAGGAATAGGGTTTAGCAGAACTCTTGCGTCACTGCAAGATAGTCCTGTAAAATGCAAATGGCAGCTATTTGCAGACAGTTCAAACCAGAATAGAAAACAAATAACTTAGGTCCTGCAAATTCTGAAAAATTGCAAACAGAATTCTCAATAGAGGCAGACTGTCACTGCCTTCTTTTATAAATGGCTCTATGGTTATCTCATTTTTATCAGGTAAGGCAAAGCTCTTTGCAATGAACTTTGCCTCTAACTCCATATTAGACAACAAGAGTCATTCCTTACCTAACTTTCCTCACTTCATGGTGCATAAGCTTTGTGATATTTCTTTTTTGGGAAGTCTCCAGATTTATTTCAGACGAAATCACTGTAGATGTCCAGCTTTTTAACCCCTACCTGAAGAAGAAGAAATGTTTTCCAAGCCTATGGAAAGTGTCAAGTGTATGCCCTGTTTACAAGAATGCATGCAAATTGCCAATTAACCTCCTTAGCGTCATCAGCAAACTTTTTGAAGCTATCATCAAAAAGAAAGTTGTGAATCCCCTTTATAGAAACAACCTCTCAAGTAACAAACACTCCTCCAGGTCCATTGCAGATGTCTTAACTATCGTCCTGCATAGAATCAGTGAACCACTTGATAATAATCTTATGTTGAGAGCAATCACCTTAGATATTTCAAAGTCCTTTGTAGTATAGGGTGTTGCTACATAAACTGTCTAGGTATGGAATCACTGGAAGAGTCTTCTCAATTATCAAGTCTTTCCTATCTGGTTGGTCTATGAAAGTTGTTATTAATGGCCAGTCCTCTGTGTCACATGAGATCAATGCTAACAGCCTCTCTCCTTGGCCCCACCCTCTTTCTGTTTTATAAGAACGTTCTCAGATCCTAAGTAAATATATATGCAGATGATACCATGGTGTATTGGTGCACCTGCAAATATCTGGATGACAAGTGCCTGAACTAACTCTCACAGATCAATGGGGGAAAAGACTGGCTTGTATTATTCAATACCTCCAAAACAAAGCTAGTAACATTTCTTCACCACTGAGCAGATCCTAAATTTGCTCCAGTTCTGTACTCTCAATAAAGCTGACCACAAACTTGAGACTAACTTAAATCGCCTCACATACAAGGACCCAATACAAGTAGGCGACAAGGTTTTACTTCATCGGCCGCATTCAACTGTTGCCCAATCCTCTCATCTGCCTTTGATAGGAAATTACACCATTATAAAAACGAACAATATGATGTGTCAGGTGCAAAACGATAATGGTGATACAATCTGGATTCACCGTGCACATATCCAACAACTGGCTCCACACCCAACACATCTATCTAATACAATCCCTCTGCCTCTACCATGTAACAGTCACCAGGATCATTCTCCTCCACATCCCTCTGGGACACATAATTCAGCAAATAACTCCATACCAAAACAAATGCCAATAAGAAGAACACAAGGACAACTTTCCACATGCTTCAGAGACTTTATCATGAATTAATCACCCAAATATACACGAATAACGCTCACTGTAAATGAGACCGAGATCTGGGGGAGCCTTGTTATAAAATAAAATAAGACATATCTCGGCTGATTTGCAGGCAAATAAACTAACATACTCAAGAGCGAGAGCCGGATGTGAACGGGACAAGGCCCTGTCACAAAATGACCATTATCTTCGTTTACGCATGTTCCCGACGCACGAGTTCTGGTCAAAAAATAAAATAATATTTTAAAGTGTTTCTATTTTTCGACCAATAAAAATGTTTCCCTCCTCGGAAGTACAACGGGCAGTCAACAGGAGGCCATGGAAGAGACCTGTCACGGTCAGGCTGAGCGGTCAACAGCAGCAGCAGCCAGCAGCAGTAGCCCCACGCCAACCAGCGAGAACTACTATGAGAGATCAACCCAGATCTTCAGCCGGCCTATGAACTATACCACAAGGTAGCTGTCCCAAAACCACACGTTCCTATTGAAATAAATCATGTAAAGCTATTTTTGCTGTTGTCGTATTTCTTTCTTGCAACCATACGCTTGTCTATAACAAGTTCTTTGTATTGCTTCAGAAAATACCTAAATCTGCTGCAATACTTTATGTTTACACGAGTTAGATCAGAATTGAATATTGCTGCCATATCTGGGCCGATGAAAAAAATGTACTCTCCAGAACTTGTGTCTCCGTTTGCAGGAAAAACCATCATTTGATTTTTCATGCTTTTGACTACTCAGCCACGGAAAACATCACAGCCTAGCAAGGTTCTAGTTACCCTTTTAAGGAATGCACACTCCCTCCTTAAAATTTTTGTTGAAAACACATATTTGCTCAGTTTTGTATTCAAAAAATAAACAAAGCAATTCCTAAAGAATTAAGAGATGTACTTTTAATCCAGCATTTTTATTACTTCAGAAGTTATTTTTAGTGGATACTCATGTTTGAAATAAATGCCCCATTTTTATTTTAAACAGCATGTATTATGTCTATCAGACATCAGAATGCATATTCAAACACTGCCATGGTTATCCACCAAAAATAATGTTTGAAGTAGGTACCTCCACTAGGTCATGTAAAAAAGCAACATAGCATGATGAAAAAACTCAACGAAAACAAAGTTTTGTCATCAAAATATTTATGTTATTATTAAGAGAAAAGACCAAAGTATTTTTTTTATTGTTTTTTGAAATTTTTTTACTCCTTTCTAGCACGTTGAAAATTTTGGTTAAAAATCTTGTTTTTTTTTTTTTGGAAAAGAGAAAAAAGGTTTGTTTTATTTTGCGCTTTTCCCAAGGAAATCACGCATTGATTTGGAAATTCTTGCAAAATTCAAATAATTGTCGGATTTTAATGAAACTTTCAGGAAATATTCAGAAACGAATGAAATTATTTTTGAAATTTTTTTTGTTTAGAAAATTTTGGTAAATTTTTTTTTTTTTTAATATGTTTCCACTCCCTTACATATTTTCATGGAATTTCGAGATATTAAATTTTTAAGAGTAAGATTTTTTTTTATTAGTTATATACTCTTTAGAGAAAGTAAATCACCAGATTTTTGTAAAACCATTACCGGTTTCATCAAAAATCTGCTCTGAATTGTAAAACAATGCAAAAAAACTATGACATTAATTAGAAAAGCTTTTACTTGCTTTTGTAAATAAGTTATATTAAGGACATTATTGTCTGAAGAAATAAAACTTTTTCGATGAATAATGTATTTTTACAAGAATTTTTTTCACTTTAAAAAAAAATTATTTATAATAATATTAATACTTCAAAAATCATTTATTAAAATTGCTTTTAAACTTGCAATTTGATGATAAGTGAAAAGCAAATTTACGAATCGAAATTTGTAAAGCTCATAACAGTCGTTTGTACCGGAATATTTTAAAAATAATTTTAAAAATAATTTTTAGTGAAAAAAACGTTCTAATTTCTATCTATGGGGAATCTATACATGACATAATCCTTAAAAAGGTCACGTGATTTGATTGTCGTCTGAGGCACTGCAATTATTTCCCTTCAATATTCAGTTCTGTTTTCACATCGTTAACCGTTAAACGTATTTGCAAAAAGTCCTTTCAAAATTTCTAAGTTAGTTTTAATTTTTGTTAATTACTTTTTTACTAAATATTTTTATTTTAGGTATTTATTTTAATTTGGGTCATATTTCATTGAAGTAATTTTTTGTTTAAGTTAGTAAGTTATTAAATAAGATTAAGAACCTCAGAAACGAAACCCAGACTTAAAAAAAAAGTATTAAATAAAAAATAAATATTACATAATTTCTGAAAAAATGTTAATATTTTAAAAATTACTAGTTAAAAACCCCCAAAAAATTCGTTCGCTTACATTTCGTAAAATTATATAAATTTTGGTCATCCATAGCAGCTGTCATCACCTCGTAACATCTCAGTAACATCGATAACGTAAATAAAGTCACGAGAAAATCGTTAACATCGTTAACAAATGTTAGGATACAATTTTTTTATATAAGTAATGTTTGTTTCAAATCAGATTAAATAACTTTAAATTTTCTAATTTTACTCAAATAACGTGTCAGAAATATATAATTTATTTTAAGAATTTTAAAATCGAAAATTTTTTTTGTTTACAAATTTCTTAAAATTAAGAAAATGGCCGCTTTTAAGAAAAATTTAAAAAATCGAGCATATATTTTACATTCCAATCTATATAATTTCTATCTGAAATACACCAGAATATTTTACTTACTGGAAATAATAAATTTAATAATCCTTTAGCTTTCAATTAAAGCTAAATTAAAATCTTTAAGAATGCTTCTTTTTTTTTAAAAATTCATAAACCTTAGGCATCGAAAAATTGAATGGAGATACCTAGTTTGAAGCAATAAATATGCATTGACAAACTTTTTACAAAGGTAAAAAATAATTGTTGTGTCTTACATGGCAATTTGGCTTATGGCTATGAAATAATGTGATCGACAAACCAAGCCCATAACTGCATCAAATTTTAATGATAAGCCATGAACAAGACTTATTTGATAATGAGCAACATAATTTACATTTTTGTTACTTCTCAGTTTTAGATCAGGTTCATAGATCAATTTGTAAATTTTTATGTTCCATTTTTGCTGTTTTTTTGTTTTTTTCTTTATTTGATTGATCTTCTCAGTTTGTGTTTAGATACTTTCTGAGTTTCATTTTATGGCTGACTCATTTTCATTTTCTGATCAGTGATTTGTGAGTCAGGCATTTTTACCTCCTGAGACTAGAGAGACAGAGGAAAGCAGCACATAACCTACCTAACAAGCTTGTGTAAATGGTTGGCAATACAAAGATAAGGAGAGATAGCAAACTCACAAACTTTACTAAAAGCTACAAAGGACACAAGATTGTGGAGAGCTATGATCACCTATGGCCTGAAGAGATATGGCACATCGAAGATCTTTTGATGATGTGACTACATTGTACATGTGTATGTCTGTGTGTGTCAGGAAGAATTCTTCTTCTATAGCAGACCATAGAGAAAGATTGTGCAAATCACACAAAAGTAACAAGAATGTCACACAAACACTCTTTGAAAAGTTTTCACCAGAAATATTGATACCCTGCAACCAGTTCAGATATTTTTCTATGAATAGATTGGTAAGAAAACCACTGCTAAGACTAGAAAAGTAAATTCTCTCCACAATTATTTGCCTTGTTTTCAAAACAGAGAAAATCATATCCTGACAAAATTTCACTTGAATGAACATAATATATTTACCAGAAACTATGAGAAATTGGTGCTGTGATGGTATAGAGACTAATGTAAAATATGCAGTATAATAATACATTGATTGTACAGAAATGATTATCACTGATGATGTAATGATCATTGAACAATGAATTGAATTGTTGAAATGCTAAAATTAATAATAATGTATTTGATAATCGGAAGATCAGTGGATCAAGAAAGGTAATGAAACAGATGGATACAGTGTCATCTGTCTGTGACAATGCAGTTGTGGTTTTCTGGGATCCTAAAAGTTCAGCAGGAGCATGTAATAGTTTATTTGGTTCTATGACAATTAGTAAGGTTGTTATTTTATATGCCTCAAACAAGGATATTGTATGTACACACATATTGAATATTCTAATTTAGATAAGTCAGCCACATATCAGTTGGTGATAGTAAGGCATTGACTGAGATATTGCAATGATAGAAAGAATAAATAAAAAATATTGCTGACATTATGAAAGCAGATACAATGATTATATAAAGTGCATATCAATTTTTTATGTTCCTATGATACCAATCTAAATATTATTTCATTAGTAAATATCAGTGGAACAACTATGTCTTTTTGTTAGCAACATATTGTTTATCTAAAAGTAATCCAGTTTCAGTTAAAAATCTGTTTAAAATCAAGGGTTAATGTACAAAATTGGTTGAAAATAGTAACACAGAATAAACATGAACATGCACACACACCCAAATATATATATATATATATATATATATATATATATATATATATATATATATATATATACACTTTATTTTAAAATAAAGAATATTGCTCTACTTTTGTATTGAGCCCTCTTTTTAAATTACATGTTACGAATGTTGGAATTGTACTCTATTCGTTCTTTTTTACATATATATATATATATATATATATATATATATATATATATATATATATATATATATATATATATTCATGCACACACACACATATATATATATATATATATATATATATATATTTCTCATCAATTCATCGCGTTTAGAACAAATATGCAATATAGAACAAGAATCTTCAGCAGAATGAAGAAAACACTGGACAGCCAATTCATCTTTTTTTGGAATCCATCAGCAGTGTATATCCACTACCAAGAATCAAACCTGGACTGTTATGGTACAACACAAGCATCATACAACTGGGCCAGCAGGCCTCTGTGACAAGGAGGAAACTAACTAGACTCAATATAGCACAACTACTCCTTTCAGTAATGCTACTCATCCAAACATACATAACCCACCGGAACTGGCCCCAAGAGTAACATCTTCCTTCACCAAGACACTCCATACAGAACATTAGAAGCTCAATCAAGCATAGAAATCAAGTGATAGAAATTTATTTTTGGGAGATTTGTTGCAACTCCTACAAAGGTACTTAAGAGGGCCGATAAGAGTTACTTGAGGGTTGTTTCCCAACGTTCTTTGTCATGAATGTAACATAAAGCTGTAAATAACCCAGGCCTGACCAGTGGAACACTTTTCAGGAGCTGTGGAGAGGCAACAGTGTCCAGAAGTACTTGCTATCATCTTCTGAAAAAAGTGAGACCAGTGACAAAGCCTTGATTGACAAAAGTAGACATACAAATGTGTTTTAAATGGGAAAAGAACATTAATTTCGATTTCTCAAAAGTTCTATTCACAGATGGAAGTCATGCAACACTTGACGGCCTTGATGGTTGGAATAAAGGTTAGGTCATAAATTGATGAGATTATTATCAATGCTTGACATGCCAACAAAGAGGAGGAGGTATTATGATTTGGGCTGGTATTATTGGAGGTATTTGTGGTTGGTCTGTGGAGAGTGCCTGACAGTACAAAAATAACCGCAGAAGATTATATAGCCTTTCTCAAAGATCACCTGGAATCTTAGCTAAAAAAGCAATGAATCACCTTCAGGTGAACCATTGTATTTATGCAAGATAATGCTCCTTCACATTCAGCGCATAAAACTACAGAGTACTTACAGAAATTAAGCTTCTGTGGACCACACAAGATGAACTAGCCAGTCAATTCTCCCAACTTAAACCCAACTGAAAACTTGTGAGCATTCTGAAGTGATGTGTTTATTAAAATGGACACCAATTTAGAAGCAAGGATGACTTATGGCAGGAAACAGTTAATATACCATGTGAAATTACATCAGAGGAGATCCAGAATTGGCATGTTCAATGGACAAGTCATTTTAAAAAAAAGGATCACATCTCATATTAGCCAAATCCACTATTCTTTTTGAACTTAATTTAATTTCATCTTAGTTACTATATGTAACCATAAAGATCTGTAAATGAAACAATTAAAGTGTTATTTTCTTTTTTTACAGGGTTTTTATTATAACTCACTAATAATTTGACACATTAATAATTTAAGTAAATTAGATAATGACCATAACTTCTGTTCCTTTTTCTCAAAACTTACAATTTTTACAGAGTAGATGTATATATATATGTTGTCATCATTCTCTAATAATTTTGTTAAATTCCAACCTGTAGTTTTTGAATAGAATAGAAAAGTGACAACTCGTTAATAATTTGAAATGCAGTGTGTGTATATATATATATATATATATATATATATATATATATATATATATATATATATATATATATATATGTGTGTGTGTGTGTGTGTGTGTGTATTTAGGCAGCATATCTTCATTCAAGCATGCTTGGTTGGACAATCTAGACATGTTATGTCTATTTATTTTTAATTTAATTCTCTCAAACTCACAGATCAGTTTCTTAGTGCTGAATAAGAAAGACAATATAGTTTTGGTTATTTCTTTTATTTTCCCAAGTACTTAATCTCATCTAAGGTCATCTTCAGGGGTGAATTGTTAAGACAAATATTAATATCATTGATAGTCATGAATATTTTTGTAAATATACATGAAGCACATTCTGTTATAGTCAATTTACATTAAGAATATGTAAAGGAGGTGACTTAATTTAATTGTTTTATTATTAACATTTTAAAAATACTCAACCAGCAATTATTTTCAAAAAATTGTTTTTAAATTCATAAAACAATTAAAAAATTTTAAAAATTTAAAATAAAATTTACATCCTAAAACATTGCTTTTATAAACATTTTAAAACATTGTTGTTATATACATAATTAATTTCATTTTTTTATATTATTTTCCTGGTGGAGTATACTTGTATGGTCAATTAATATTTCTCTGAAACATGAATGTGGACTGGAATGTTCTTTTAAATGTTGTGTAATAGAACTTGAATTTTATATGTAAGCCTTTTTGATAGTGTTGTTGTCATGAAACTAACATATATATTTATGTTTTTGTCAGAGATACAATCTCCCAAAGGACATTTAAATTGGTATACATATTGGTATTGGTTCTTTGCAAAACATTAGTTGACGGAGAAGAGTTATTTCAAATGATTAGGTTGGTTGCATTAAATTTAGTATAGTATATAAGTAGTTTTATTTTTTACTGGGATCAATGGGGGATATATTAGTATTTATGTGTTTTTTTTATATGGGGAGGTAGTAAATGTATTATTATTGATGTCTCTCAGGAAGCAGGAATATACTATGATGACTTAGGAATAAATATAAATTCATTTGAACAAATTTTTTTGTAAAAATGATGAATGCTTTTACATATATATATATATATATATATATATATATATATATATATATATATATATATATATATATATATATATATATCTATTAATAATAAATATACAGTTTTAGAATGTTCAAGTGTTGATTGAAGAGTTTTCAATCAGTACCTGAAGATTGTGTTGTGCATGTATTGTGATACTGGCGAGGAAAAAATGTATATTTATTGTTAATATATAATTTATAACTCTGTCATTCTGCATCAAGTATTATCTTATTAACACCAGCACTCAGTGTGTGATATTACACACACACACACACATATATATATATATATATATATATATATATATATATATATATGTATAAACTAATGCAAAAGTTTTTAGTAGGTTTGATAAATATGGAAAAAGGAGTGATTATTTAAGGTCTTACTTGATAGCACACTTGGTTGTATATTGCTTTAGTAGGTGAGAGAAATTGAAGTTTAGATTAGACATACAATTGTTTTGATGAATTGGCTGTAAATGACATGGTGACTTATCTTTCACATCTCATTAGACTGTCATGTGATGCATTTCTTAACTTAGTGAAAACTGTTGAAAAGTATAGTTTCAGAGTGAAAATACTCTATACATATAAAAATATATATATACAAGCATTCCCATAGGCATATATACACTTTAAAAAGTTATTGATTTATTGATGTTTTATTTAGTTTCTGATGACAACAATTATGAAAAACATGCAGAAATCAAAAATGAGTGTTGAACAGAAATGATCATCTTTACAATGAAAACTAAATAAACTATAAGCTAAAAATTGTTTCATTAAACATAAAACCTGTCTGTCTTGTAACTATAGATATTTGCTGATAAATAAAAATGTTCATCATAATAATGTTGTTTATATAAAAGAATTATGTAAAAGTACATAAAACTCAATTCTGTATATAAATGTAATTAAAAGGCAAACATTATTGTTAATGGTTTCTTCAGAAATGTAGGTTAATGCAAGTTATATTGATTATAAAGCAAGTTTTCCTTTGAACTCTCAGCCAATGAAAAAATATTTAATGAATAATCCATCAAAGTAAAAATAATGGCACAGTGTTAAAAAATCCTGAAAATTTCAATGTGACTATATTGCAGAAGAATGACAAAATTCATTTCGATTCTCAACTGATCTCACAATACATCAGTTCTCTTAGAATATTTATTTCTAAACAATACATCAGTTCTCTTAGAATATTAATTTCTAAACAATACATCAGTTCTCTTAGAATATTCATTTCTAAACAATACATCAGTTCTCTTAGAATATTTATTTCTAAACAATACATCAGTTCTCTTAGAATATTAATTTCTAAACAATACATCAGTTCTCTTAGAATATTCATTTCTAAACAATACATCAGTTCTCTTAGAATATTCATTTCCAATGCTTGATTATTAGAGATGAGAAAACTTTTCTGTTAAATATGTTAATATTAAAATTATCAAATCAATTGTAAAATATCCAGTTTGTATATTAAAAAAAAAATGAAAACTAATGCTAATGCTGATGATATTTTTATATAGAGTAGAAATAAAGTTACATTGACTCAAGAAGAAAATTGCTAAATAAAAATTATAAGAAAGTGCAGTGGTATGGACAAAAAAAACAGGGATTTTGCTCAAGCAAAAATGATGGAATTTTGATGTAACTGTGCAGTTTTAGTCACTTATATAAATAGTGACCAAATAAAATTCATTTTTCTACATTCTTTAAATTTTAATAATGAATAGAAAAACCATTTGTTTAACATTTTTTATGAATGAAACAGATTTACATCTTCAATAAATAAAGGCAGATTTTACTTGAAATACACATTGTAGCAATAAGATTATATAAATTATGTGCATTGGGTAAATCAATAAGTATGCAACCTAATGATGATGAAACTTTTGTTTTTGACATATTCTCTTTCCTTGTCAATACTCTTAACACATGTTTCTCTATAAATAAGATAGATCAGACATTATACAATAGAAATGTCAGCAAATAATCATGTCAGACTATTGATATATTGATTAATATTCACGACTCAAAAAAAAATATTTAAAGTTAAAATTCAATATATGAAAAAGTTGAGAAAAATTCTCAAAATCTTACGAAATCGTCAAAATGAGCAAAACAGATTCTCTTTACAATAAAGAGCTAGAAATTTATCAAAACTTCCTTGTGTGTATATCTATCTATCTATCTATCTATCTATCTATCTATCTATCTATATATATATATATATATATATATCAGATTGACTCAAAAGGTTTTCAGATTTTCACTGATGATTTTAGGCAACTTGTATCTCTATATTTTATCATTAATTTGATACAAATTCTTGTCTAATCATTGCTGAATGGTTTATTCTTTATATTCATATACAACATATTAACATTAATTGTTTATTCTTTATTTTACAACTTTGATAATCAACAGTAAAATTAGAGTCATGTTACATTAAGTGTGGAAAAAAGACTAAGTGAAAGGACAGTAGCAAAAGAAATTAATGATGTGGAAGGCCCAGGAATTGTAAATGAACATGTGACACAAAACTGGTTCAGATGTTTCAAGGAAGGGACACTAGCCTCATAAATTGCACCAAGTATTCTTTCTTTGAAAGTCAGTTATCCAGCACTGGAGGATGGTGTAAAAAAAGTCAATTTATTTAAATTTATTTACATTTAAAATATTTACTTTTGGAAGCAGACCTTTTAATTTGTAAGTGGGTTCAACAACAAAACATGTAAGGATTTAATAATACAAGTTAACAAGTATTTCTAAAAAATCCTTTTTATAGTTTATTTGTTTGTGGTACTAAATAAGTATAAGATTAATGTGGTGTTAAAATTAACACAGTAGTTTTGTGCAAGTTTAAAATCTTTCCAGAATATTTGGAGACACTATTAGAGAGTAAAAAATTTATTTTTCAAGTAATAAAAATGATTATCTATGAAGTCTTAGAGAAAGTTCTAAATTCCTCCATCACTTTGACATAATGCACATACATCAGTGTCAGTGTACTCTATAACTTGAAGTTAGTTGCATTTGGTAGGAGATCATAGATAGGTCACAGGAGGAATGATATTGTTAATGGCTTCATTTCAATCAGTGTCCTCCATGATAATTTCATTGGATCAATGTCACTACATGTAGTCCAAGTACATTGTTTGGACAGAGGAATTCCTGATTTCTACAATCACCATGTCCTGTTTAACCATTGGACCCTGTTTGGAGGAAAACTGGTTGCTTGTGATGTCACCCCCATAATTTCCTTTGTTCAGAGGGAGGATTCTGCTTCTTGGATGGCTTCTACTGTTGGCCATTTGGTACCAGTTTTGATATCTGGCTGTATCCAGCAGACAAAATCATCAGCCAAGTTCCTCATCATCATGTTAAGGCATACCTTCCTGAAAATGAACTCCTCTACCAATGAGGAGATAGGAAGTTGCAGGTGTCTGACATTGGTATAGAGTCCCACTGTGAAGAAGCAGGGGGGAACTCCAAGCCACTTGTGCAGGTACTTGTTGATACACTGTGAGACAGTGTAATATCATACACCTGCAATGGCCACAGAAGCCAGGGAAGTAAACCATGTTGGTAGCACCATGCTTTCATACACACACACACACACACACACACACATATATATATATATATATAAATATATACATATATATGCACTCACATATATATACACACACATACACACATATATATACATGTATATATATACACATATATCTATATGCATATATATAAGCACACAAGCACAAACATACACACACACACACACACACACACATATATATATATATAATCACACACATATACACACACATATATATATGCAGATTTATACACACACAGGTATATATATATATATATATATATATATATATATATATGCACCACATCTATATATAAAGTTGTAGCCTCTGTCTGTTATCAAAATCCTCCTAGAGTTTTGCAGATATACCCCCATAACCATATATATTCTGAAACTACAGTAACCCAGATGAGTATATTTCATTTTGATCAAAGGTGGGCCCTGAGTGGGGTGAGGTGCAAACCCCTCACTGAATATTTTTTTCCCTTTAATAAAAATTAAATTTAAATTTGAACAAGGGAATGACTCCTAGGGTACCTGGATATGTATATTTCATTTTCATCAAAGGGGGTCCCCATTGGCAATCACCCCTCACTGAATATTTTTCCTTTGATTTAGATTAAATTTAAATTTGAAAATCTGTTATTTTTCTTTCTTCTTTTCCCCACTTTCTTCTCCTCCTGTTAATCTAGTATATCTGTCTGGATGAATTGTCTCCATTTCTTAAGAACTTTCGGTCTGAAGAGATGAATTTAAAAATATTCATGAAATAAATTATAACTGAAATGGATCTTTAAGGTTTTTTTTTAATTATTATGTATATGGTAGACACTTCCATCATCTTAAGATATATGAGGGTGAAGCTTCTATGAACCAACAGCCAGACACCAGACACTAGCACATATGATACTGATATATATATATATATATATATATATATATATATATATATATATATATATATATATGTGTGTGTGTAAGCAAATATATGGATATAGATCCGACAGTATGAAAAAAATATACTGAAAAAAACAAACAAAAATCCTAATATGCGATTATGCTGTTTTAATGTTTAATGTCAACGTCGGACGTTTCGGTCTAATAGACCATCTTCAGGACATATTCATAAAAACATAATTAACATAGACCATATACAATTCAACATGAAAAAGACGATGGAAAGCAATACCAATCCAAACAGATAACTGAAATCTTTTATAAGATCAGTGTTCCGTTTAAATATGATCACGTCGTCGTCACGTGGGCGATGTTGTGAAAACGTATTCCTAAAATTTGAGTATTTTGAATGAAAAACGAAAAGAATTTTATTTTGATCTAAAACTTATATGTACGTTTGCCGAGCATTAATCTTGCTAGAAAAGGGGAAATATTAAGTTATCTATGCATGCATCTCCTGAAGGTGTGTCTGTTTCTCTGTCTACCCACCTTCCACCAACCAATGCAACCACAAAACCAAACAAAACACAAAGGAGCAAAACTATCATGCACAACCCTAAAAAACAAAGTTGAACCCTCATATACCAACTCCTACACCAATGTGAGGGGTCTATGTTCTAACTTTCTACAAGTGGAACACCATCTTCTCCAATCTAAATCAGCCCTCCTACTTTCTGAAATTGGTATCAATGCTGCATGCGCACTAGGGGAGTTCTCCATCTTGGGTTATTCAACTCTCATAGCCAAACATGACTACCTAAATCATCACGACATTAGACTTGGAGCCTACATCAAGGACAAGATTCCCTGTGGCAAGGACAACAAAAAATGAGGAACCTGACCTCCCAGTTATATCCATCTGTGTGGCACTTACCCATAGTACCACATTTGTCTTTTCTTTCTACTGTCCTCAGGACAAAGGGATGGTAATCTTTGACTGAATATTTGAAAAGATTGACAATATCCTTACTCAATTCCCCTCAGTCAGCTTTCATATCTGCAGTGACTTCTGTATCCACCATAAGGAGTGGCTAGTCTACTTCAACAAAACCGATGTTGAAGGCAGATATGACAGAGACTTCTCCAACGCCTACAAACTAACCTAGATCATTGGATAACCTGTCTGGTGCTGGCGTTGAGTAATTGCTGGTTAAGTCAATTGATGAACCTTCCACAGTCTTTAACCCAAGTGTACAGAATAGGTTGTTTGAAGTCTGGATGATATTCATTCAGCAACTTTGTAAAGCACATGATTTAGGTTGACAGGAAACTCTAGTGGTAGATAATGTCTGGTGATGCATTGAGTGAACCAAGTGAGTTAGGTTGAAAAGAAACACTGGTAGTTTATGAGCAAAGGACCAGTAGTGTGTTCACAATGAGCAGTTGAAGTTGAAAGGCTGAAATAGCTGTACTAAAAGACAAAATTATTTGTACCTGTAGGAAATATCGTTTTAAATTGATTGATTCATGTAAGTATAAGTATTTTACATAATTATTTTATTGTCAAAGCCTTCTAGACTATGTATTCAGTAGAATATTTGTGATAATTCCAGCAAAGAACATCACATGGTGTAGTACAGCAATATTTCAAACTGGTTAGCTATCCCTGTATTTACGTACAGTCTGTTATAAAGAAGTTTAAACAGTTTGGCACAACAAAGAATTTACCTGGACGTGGAAGAAAACCCAAATTGTCACTGTGAATGACACAAAAACTGTGTCATGTGGTTAATATAAACCCAAGAGTTGTTTTGAAAGAGAAGTTTGGATACGATGGGTATCAGCATAAGTACTTGCACAATACAATGTTGTTTAAATAGAAATGGGTTGTATGGGAACTGACCATGATGAACCCTGCTTCACAAACCATATCACATTGTTGCTTGGTTTAATTTTACCAAAACATTCTTGGACAAAGAAAATTGTTTTTGAGAACAACTACGATGGAGTAATGAAAAAAAATTGAGCTTTTTGGACATAATGATGTGAAGAGCATTTGGAGCAAGAAAGGTGATGCTTTCCTCCCAAAGAACACAGTTGGCAACATTACAACATGGAGGCGGCTCGATGATTTGTTAGGGTTGTTTTGGCTCAAGGGGGACTGGACAATTAATTGCAATTTAATGGGAGAAAAAAGTATTCATACAATGCAAATTTCAGATTTTAAAACTTTTAAATGGCTTCAAGAATGTTCCAACAATGTTATTAAGTCAATTATTGTATTGAATCAAAAATCTTTCTTTTTTCAAAGCATATTTAGTTATGCTTAGCCATCTTTAGACCATTTGTCGTAAGAATCACTGAAAATTAAGTTATTTAGCTAGAAAGTGAACAGGTTAAAACAATTTTGTGTCAGCCCCACTGTCTTCTCAACTTAGCAATTCTGAGTGGAAAAATGATCATTCATGCCTTCAGTAATGGTACCAACATTCATACTCTAGTTTCTATCTTCAAACTCCATTCAAGAACCACCAAGAGAAGAGTGAATAATTTGAAAAAGGCCAGTGAAAAAAGAATTGTAAATGAAATCGTGCATGAAACATGTAAGGCACCTTGTTTCTCCAGGAGAGAGAATTAGAAGTTTAGAGAGGGCGAAGATCATCTTGAATAAGATGTAAAATGATCCTGGGATAACATTTATATTTGAACTTTATTTCAATCCTTCATTAGCTTCTGATCGTTAAGTATGTTTAATTAATGATGAACTTGTCATTTTTGTTTATGGCCGATTTCATCATGATTCTTCTGTTAAGCTTGGAGAGTAATTATACATTCTTATTGCTCAAATAAGAGTCCAATAGTGTTATAAAAATCTTGGAGAATTCCAGTAAGATATCTTTAATCATTTCTAAGATACAGGTGCATTGAGTGGCATTCTCTATTGTTTCCTTCATCTTCTTAATAATGATGATTGTTTCCTTTATATTCTTACTAACAATGCTGATGTAACAACTGGAAGTGAATAGAATCACTCCTATATTAGAAATGAAAATAGTTCTGTTTTTGCCTTTACAGACTCAAAAATTTCATTACAG